>JAVJGJ010000054.1:365330-411484 GCA_035590215.1 Microhierax caerulescens
ACTCTCAGGCTGAGTTCTGGAATGCAGCGCAGCGTATTTTTGCTTCTCTAATGTCTTCTGTAAGAATAGTACACGCTTTTAACTTGCTTAGTAAATTAGGCTGCTAACTTGCTAAAGAAAGTAATACTATAAATACTATTTCTTGTTTTCTGGCTTATTAACAATGTCAATTATTTTAGTCATATCTTGCTAACAACAATAAGAAGGGTCATGAAAGCCTAGAAGCTAAGTAATTTAAGAGATACAGGTAGGTATTTTTAAGTCCCAGTATTGTACAAAACCAATATGTTTTAGTCACTACACTTGCATTACACAACGGTTCAGCTCCACAGCTTGTAAATAAATAAATAAAAAACCCAGTCATGATAGGCAAGTAAGTTCCAAGCTCAGGTAAATAAACTCATTTGTCTTTAAGTCCTCAAATTAAATTTAACACATTATACTTACGTACAATACATTTATCTGCACGCAAGTTTTCTCCATCGAGAAGCTGACACAGATCCCTGAAGTTTGTTTTAATAGGATTCTCTGTAAAGACCGGCTGTATCCCAGACAAAGCATACTATAAGCTGTTGTTACAGCTCCTACTGATAAAATGAGGTACAACTTCAGCTGATGAATTTTACTCCCACCTACCGAATTCTCAAATTGTTAAAAATGTAGCTAACATATTTTACTTGTAACAGAGAAAGTTATCCACAGATTGCGCAACTTCTGAAAATAGGCATGCTTCCTTTTGTGGTGGTGTCTGCCTGCATTATACGAAAGGCACTATGAACAAAGCTTATACCATTACCGCTATACTGATTACCATTCTACCACTTACTTTGTCCTTTGAGAACACCTTCAACCTATAACAGCCAAAACAGTCCCAGGCTGAGACTGTTTTTGAAGATGGACCGTGTAACACTTATTACTCCTCATTGCAAGTGTTCTACCCAGCTTCACATACTGCTTTTCACAAAGATGTCACCGCTCACTGACAAGCACATATTTCCCTTCTTCGGCAGCCCCAGGCTTAACACAGTTCAGGAAGAAAGAGAGATCAATATTCATAGTCTGCCTGTACTGATCATTAACATTCGACAGCCCTGATCAAGTTCACAACCATGAGATACGGCTCACAATTTCATTACTTTCTGGCAATAACCAAAAATAAGAAGGCAAGATGGACTATTGGGAAAACCTTTACATACCTGTCCAAAGTTTTCCTCATCTATACAAAACATGAGATCCAACTCTGTAGGGTCGTTTTCCAGGATCCACTTCAAAGAGTTGTAGTATTCACTGTCCTACAGCAGATTAAACAAAGTTTGAAAATACAAACAGTAAATATATAGTTTAACTTCAGACAGAACAAATAAAAACATCTGAAATTAGAAATCCAAAGGGACTGGAAAGATGAGAACTCATTTATTTGCATAGCTAAAGCAGGGCAAGACGGATTACTTTATTCACATCTATTTTTCTTAGATGCTGTATTTTCAGATTCATGTAACTTTTCTTAATTAACTTGTAATTGCATTATTATATAACACAATAAATTGACTCTACATATCTATTAGGTAAACATGTATAGTGGTGTGACGTAATTGGGTAGAAAATGTCTTGTTGGTGAAACATGTACATTCTCATCAACACAATTTATATGCCTATTTATTACATCAGTAATGTATTACTCCATAACTGGCTTTATTGTTGTTACTGTAAGCCTTGAAGTTTGCTCAATAGAAGACCCCTCTATTTTCCTGAAAAGGTTTTATCTTTGTCATGTAATATCAGCTTCATAATTAAAGACCGACCCAAGGGAGAGAAAAAAAAAAAAAAAAAAAAGAAACTAACTGTATAGCTATCATTAAGTGTTTCCAAGCAAGAGCGCAAAAAAAAAAAATTGATTTCAAAATAAAGTTAAAACATTATTTACTCATGTACACTCCATGAGAAGAATGACCTGCCAAAATATGGTGACTATGAGACAGTGGGGGCTGGAGGAGACATGGAGCAGTTGAACCAGCATTTACATCAGTAACTGAAAATCTGTAGAACTCTACAACATAAGAAAGAATCAACTGCGTGTTACTCTTACACACAGCACACTTCTGACAAGAGCAAGCACAGCTATTGCAGAGCTGGAAGGAAAAAGTTTCCCAACTACTGGAGGAATACAGTACCCTGAACTTCCTTTTAAGAGCCTTCTGGGTATGTGTCTCATGGTTTTAGCTTGTACCTGAGCTCAGGCCATCTCATCTTTAATCTTCCCTCTGTGCTGGGCTTGAGCGTCAGCTGACTCTGCTGTGGGACACAGCCTTAGTGCAGCACAGCATGCAAGTAGCCAGGCTGACAGCCAGCCCTGCCCCTGCAGAGGCAACCTGCAGCAATCTTACCCAGATAAACTACTCTGCCTAACAGGGGAACGCCTTAGGAAGGGGAAAAGTAACAGCTCCAAGGTTCTCCAAAGTCCACAGCAGTGGAAAACCAGTAAAGACCTCAAAAGGCTAAAAAATCTGACAAAACCAAGTATCATCCTGCTAATGGAATGGAAACCACTTGTATCTAGCCGTTGTACACACCTGCAATGTACTGTATTTCAAAACCGGTATGCTACACACCCAAACTGGGCATCTGTGGGATCCTATTCACTGTTCTTCATTTCACACTGCAAAGTTAAGACATTACTAATTTGAAAAACAATCCGCTTTTCTCCCAGGGAGTGCCATACACAAAAGTACTTGATTGCAGTTAATGCTGAAGGTGTGAAAGTGCAGGGAACAAAACCAGAACAGATATGAGGGCACAAGCCTGCTGCGTTCATTAGGTGTATTTCAGAGAAAACCGTTTATCATTCGGCAGCCCTTCCTCCTTCTAGCACTGTGGGCAACTTCCTGTGTCACCAGGCCAGAACTAAGCCCTTGCACCCCCCTCTTCCTGCTCCACAGCATGACAAGGCGGCCGTAGGGCTTGGTGGTGGTGCTCCTTTTAACATGGAGAAAGCTGACCCAGTGGAAAATCTGCGAGTGTAATTAAGACATCTTCTGTTGTGTTTCTTACTGGCCTATTCACACCTTTTCCTCCTTGTCCCTCTCGCCTCTGTTAGTACACTGCTACTGAAACCACATTCTAGCCGGGAAAATTTGTTCTACTTCAGAAGTATGTACACACCTTTCTGAAGTTGCTGCAACTATGATCTTGTGTTGTCCACTGTGCGGTTTACTGGAATTGATGGCTCATAAATTTCCCTACAGGAAAACCCCATGTAATTGCTAATGCTAATACAATTTAAATGTTATCTTACCACTGACTCCATGTCTTTCAGAGTTATTGGTTTCCCCAGCATCATCTTGTAAAAAGGTCTGATGAAGAAGCCTGAGAGAGAGAGAGAGAGAGAGAGAGAGGGGTGTTACCTCCACTGTTCTGCATTTTCACCCTCCATAAAGATATGGCTGCTGAAGGACAATGCGTGATGGTATTTCCTAGTGTGCCAGCAAGGAAGAAACCTCCTGAAAGTAACAGTGCTGTAACTGCTCAAGTTAACACAGCAGGCTCGTTTTTTATCTAGGCACCGAAAGTCCAATTTTTCTATTACAAGAATTATGCCATTAGACGCCGTAACATTAATGGTAGAGAGACACAAAGTTGAGCTCAAGGTACTCTAACCCATCTAAAATCGCCATTTAAAAAATGTCAGGACAGTGAAAAACAGGACAGTGAGCTTCCTCTTCTAATGTGCTGCACCACTGCTAAATAAGATTTGGTCAGTTTATAATGTTGGCTTGCTTAGTTATTGTGGGATTTCAAAGTTCAGCAGAAATCAAATGCTCTCATTAAGTCATTCAGTAATAGTTTTACAGATCAAAATATGCTGCAATCGACACCCACACAACTGCTTTGGCTGCAGGTTTGCATGGAAACGGATGATATAAATTTAGCTTTTTCCTTCAGAGATAGTGATTATTTAGCAATGCTGATTCTGTAGTTTTAACATGAGTGGAGAAAGGAGCAAAATGTCATATGAAACATATTTGTTAAGTAAGGCACTGTAATTCCTGAATCACCATTCACATCAGGAATGCAATTTGCTACAGTTCCAGTTCCATTACTTTCTCTCAGACTTTGTCTCCAGAAATACAAACACTCTAAAGCATATGAATTATTGATGCATTTAATTTCATAAAAATCCAGCTACAGCAGCACAGCCATAGAGTAATAACTGTAATAACTCACCGTCCAATAGCTTCCCATGATAAACTGCCAGACCAGCGACCCGACCAATAAATGTGAAATATGACAGATGATCTTCGTTACAAAGACCTGAATTAGGATTAATCTGAAGTGTATAGTTGTCCCTTTTTTGAGGAAAGAAAAAAATATCTAAGTAACCAAGTCTTTAAATAACCTGCCAATCAGATACAACAATAAATAATTTGAGCCTAGGGCCATTTCCTGTTCATTTTTGCAAGTGTACAATGTAATTTCTCCATGTGTCCCTCAACAGAAGTACTTGCAGTCTGTGGGTAGGCCGACCTAAGCCAAACTGTCTTATTATGATCAACAGGATTCCACCTGTGGCGAGTGTAAGGGCTGTGCTAACCTGTTTGAAGGTTAAAAGCCTGGCGCCACTGAAAAACAGTAAAATTCCACCACCATCTTCAGTGGAACGAGAATTTCACCTAAGCTATCTCTTCTGCTGGCTTTGATTATTCGCTCTTTCCAGTCGAATTTCAGGGCTTACTATTTTAGGATTCTTTTTTGCAGTAGTTGCTTTCAGTTCTTGAAATATCTGAAGGTACCGAAGAGGAATTAAGTATAGGCCCATGGTGCATGTTTTCTTACTAGCTCCTTAAACTGCACGCATTAGAGAATGTCTCTGAAATATGTTTAACCACCAGGATATTGAAAACAGCTGTCAAAGGACTAAGAGCTTTTAACTGGGTAACAAAACATTAAGACTTGCGTGGAAGTCTCTGTTACAGCAAGACATTAGTGTAAAAGCAGTATTTTTAATTTGCTGCACACTCTTAATCTGTGAAGAAAGATACAGGGGTTTTAAGTAGATTTTTTTTCTCTTATTTCTTAAATTTCTTAGCTTTCTGAACCTAAAATGAAATAATATTCTATTTTAAATACCTACAGTGACCTATATCCCACAAGTGGAAATATTTCAAAACAAATGTTTATCCAGCAGAACTCTGTTATCACAGACATTCTGTACTAGTCAGTGTTGCGTTTCCCTTCAATGGCAGAATGTGTATTCTCTGAGACACAAATGTGATAAAACTCTCATTATGCAGTCTTTGTTCATCTGCTTTACAATCTATTCAACACTTACTAGAGAAGATATTGACATAAAACCATCACAACTACTGCCTGCAATTAAGAAATCCATCCTCACTGTAGCTAAGTAGACAACGTGGAACTACATACAGCACATTAAAACAAACGTACTGTAAGAAAAAGACTTGCTCTCTCACTTACACTAATACAAATTTAAACTTATATAAAGCCACTGCTGTATGACTGCTGAAATGTAAATGAGAAGCTGTTTTATGAGCTAATTATAAAGGAACACTGTAATTCTGGACAGCAGGTGTTTCACAATGTAATGGGAGGGCATAAAAAAGTCTTTCATCTGACATCGCTCTTTTCACTATTACCAGCCTCAAAAATGGCAGTTTTGCTGCAAGCAAGGCAACAAAAAATACTGTCTTAATAATGAAAATGGTTTATGAAATTTCAATGACAAGTTGAAAGTTTGTCTGAAAAGCAAGGAAGAAACAATAGTACAGAACAGCAAGATTTGACTGTAAGTGTGCATAGTGACGCACCACGAAGGGTGATCTAACTACTTTCCAGTCTAACTTTGCCTCTCATGCAAAATCTGACATACATCCCCTTATGAATGTAAGTATTTTAATGGCCACTTACGTTGCTGAATATTCAAAGAGACCATAATAAGGGTTAAACATCTCCTTGGACAAAAGAAAAAACCATTCTCTGGCCACCCCTCCATAGTCAAGTCCTTTTTCTGACTCAAATTCAATCCAGAGCCTGGCTTTTAGTACATCAGGTCTCTTCACAGACATGATTCTTCTGTAGGACTCCTCAAAAATATTATTTCTGTGTAGTTTCATCTCAAATCTGTTCGGTATGTCAGCCTATGTGAAAGAAGATTATATTATACTTGTTAGTCTCAATAAGTATTCAAGCAAATTGCTGACCAGTGGTAACTACTAAATGACAGATTAATCATATGATGTAGAAAGTTTCTCCTTATTTTTGTTTTCCACTGCTCTCTAAGTCTACTAGGTTGATAGTATATGGTGAACTAGGTAAGCTCTGGTGTAGTGGCGGTTCTGAGGTTTCTATGTTATTTGACAAAACAACGAAAGCAACAAGAAAAGTAACAAACAAACCAAAGAAAGTGATAATGATATGACTATGCTCTATTTTAAGGGCATTTTAGCTTAAAATAGTAACAAGTGCACAAGATTTATGCAACCACTTTACTCAGGTATCTATAAAGGCTGGAACAGTTTCACAAGAACATATATGGTCCCATACAGACAACAGAACCAAACTGCCAAGATGTAAACAAAAGAGAATCAGGCTACCAAAATGTTTCAGAAGCTCTGTCTAAATAGGAGGGAGCCAACACCCATTACGATTTAGCCCAGGGAGCTAAACTCAGAAAAGACAGAACCAAAACAAATTAAGAATTTGTAAGATGACAACTGGATGAACAGAAAAACATGACACTTACAGCCAGGTATAGTTTTCCTGATAAAATTTACTTAAAACAACTGGTTTGGAAGGTTTGCTTTTTCCTGACAACTAAAGTGCTTATCGTGTACAATCACTGGTCAAACTCAAGGTGAGAATTCAAGGAGCTATCAATACGCAGGTAAAGACACTGGCGAGTCCCCCTTCAAATGATAGCTGGTGTTGCCAAGGCTGTTTACTGTTAAATTATGAGTCAGTTATCACATGCAAGGCAAAACTAAGCACTCTCTTACATTAAAGATGTTAATGAAAATACTTTTTTTCACACAACAAGAATACTAGAAGCTTGTGCCAGATCCAGCACAACTGTGGGCTCTGCTAGCTTGTTCCAGCTCTGCTTTTCCAAGTCCACTGTCACAGATGAAGGAGAAATACCAATTCTCAAGCCTATTTGTAAACTAACATACCAATTAGTCTCAGTTGCAATGAGAAAGGGTGAATCACTGCTACCTCGGTGCTGCCTTCATCACTTTCATTTTGCATTCAAGTAGAAAAATGTGAGTCTTAAAGATCTGTAAATGTTTTTGTTGAGAAATTCATCAAATTCAAACTTCTCTTAATTTGTTTGGTTCCTACTTAACCCCTTCAGGTGTAGCACAATCAAGAAAAATTGGCAAGTATGTTAGAACAAGATACAACCCCATTCTGCATCTGTGCTTGGAATAGTAGTGTTTCTCCCAGACATGGTGTAATTGATTCCAACACGAAGCAGCACATTTCTACTCACTGGTTTCTTTAACTTCTTCCGGAAATAGTCATATTTCTGTTTGAACTCCCTGGAATACGGAACTGCCTATCAGAGAGAGAATCACAAATACAGATTATTCCAGCTGTTCAGCAGCTTGATATTCCAATATTATTTAAAAAAAAAAAAAAAATTAAGTACATGCTATCTACATATGTATGCCATAGGTTCATCTAAAACTCACCACTCATGAAGTAGAGCAGCCAAAATTTCCCCATTTCTCAGTGTGTAACTTAAAAGGCATGAAAACTGTTGACCCAGTTCTTCTGTTCATCTACTTACCCTCATTTTTTTTTTTTCTGCTTTTAGGAACAGAAAAGAGCAAAAGCAATTTTTAACACAGACAAAAAATTTGAAATGTGTTGCTGCCATCCATGTGTCTTGTTAGGAAATAATGAGCATGCCATATGATAACTGACTTTTAAAAATCACTAGTGTTACCACAGAGTATAGATTTGCACAGCGGCTAAACAGTGTTCGGTGCTACTCTAAACAACACAAAATTAAAAGAATTTTCAAAAATGAACCTAAGGACAAGTTAAGGGGCTCCAGTAAAGCCATGACATTAACAACAAACACTGTTTGCCCTCCAAAAAGCGCAGGGAACAATGGAACTACACAGCAGAGCTGACTAGGCAGGGGAACATCCATGGCTGGAAATATCTTTTCATCCCAATGTGAATGAAATTAATTCTTAACAGTTATCAAACTATATTAAAACTATTTTGTAAATGACTTATAATGAAAATACACACCTTCATAATGACTTTAATCCAGAAACTGAAAGCATTCCATAAACAAATCAACGTTCTTTTGAACCAAGTACGTCACTGTGTAATATTTATCTGAACACTCAATGCAGCTGCCTGTGAGCTAGACCACATTTTTAAGTAACAGCAACATAACAGAACAATTTTATAAGTTGGAAAAAAAAAAGACAAAATAGAAGTTGGTAGAATTACATTAATCAGCAGAACTGGAAATTGGTTTCTGCCATATGTAAACAGCCCTTAACAAATGCCACAGGTCTCTGAAATATTTCTGTGGATTTCCAGATACCCAAAAGGCCTCTCGGGACAATTCCATGACGCACAAACCAAGGTTCGACAAAGGTTCTCACAACCTCTGTCATTCAGAGTTTCGAAAGACATTTCTATTTGAACCCCGCGCTCCTTTTCCCTGCGAACACACTGGATGGGTAAGCAAGGATTTGACGCTACGCGAGAGGACTGCCACGTTTGGTGTTAACCCGTAAGCCAGCCACTTGCTGACCATCGCAGCAGTCAGTAAGGGCTCAGTGTTCTTTTCTGCTACCGACTGGTCGCCATCAGACTCCGTTGCTTTTGCATCAGATAGGAAATGTGCACAAACATCCAAAAAAGACCAAGCCTCTAAAGGTACCAAGTAGTATCGGACACAAAAGCATCCAAGTGCGTCAGCAATCAAGCAGGAGTACAGCTAAGAGCCATCCACACTGACTGCCTGGCCGATGACTGCAACCTACGTTATTCAGCCTTCAGATGAAATGGCCGTAAAACAGTTGTGAATTAATAACGTACAGGAACAGGCTGCAAAAGTGATACTACGACAGGTACAGGTCTGGCTTTTAACAAATAACTGCTAAGTATTTAAAGTAAGATTCCTTAATTCTCCGCAATTTTTTTGACAATTTTTTGAGAATTAAGGATCCTTAATTCTCTGGGTTTTGACACCATACACAATACTAGTTTAAACTAGTCTGGAAAGAGCTTTTTTTTTGGGGAAAAAAAAAAGGCTTCCTGGCCTCCTTCATGCTATCCAACTATATCCTTACTTTCCTCTGCTCTACTGTTCCTTCAATATGAAAGAAGGAACTTTCTTTACTAGACCTAGCAAACCAACTAGCTAAACAAGTGAAGGATGATTTCTTTGAAGCAAAGGAATGATTTGGATTTCCACAGGACTGCAAAAGTTACGTTCTCTTTTCCCTGTTCCCTGAAGTTCCCTGAAGGCTGAATCACAAATTGAAAGCTCTGCTTCAAGTTCAGTTTCTGGGTGAGGACTGGGATTTTGGGGGAGGGAAGGTATAGGTTGGTTTTGAAACGGATTCATGACTGGATGTAGGTGAGAGTGTAAGGTGGAAATAGTTTTGCATGTTTTTTTTCTTGTGGAGGATGAGACATGAAAAATTAAAAAAATAATCAAACTAAATAATTTCACTCTGACAATAATATGACTTTACTGCAGCCATTAAATAATCTTTCAGCATGTTTCCATTGTTTAAATGCAATGTGAAACGCAGTTTAAGTAGTTCTTTGGTTTTGTCATGGCACCAAAAATACTATTTAAAAGCATTAAGATGAATCCTTAATGCTTATATGACTGCAAAATGGATTTGATCTTGCTTTCTCTTAAAAAAAAACCCCAAACCCCAAACACACACACAACTGTTTTTTTTCTTAATGGGATCATGATTGACCCTTGTTGTCTTTCCCAGGTAGTCTTTCTCATTTATGCTTAACATTTCTGGAAAAATAAACATTTAAGAATTTGTACAGCATAGTGTATATTAGTATCTCAAGCAGTAAGTGCACAATAAATAGGTAAATCACTCCAAAATCAATTATTTCAAACAAGTGATTATTATTATTAATCTTATTAATAAAAAAGAACAGTTAGAACTACACCATGCAGTAGTCAATCTGTTGTGTTCTGAGACCCTATAAAATCCTGAGGGTTTACCCCAAATAAAAAGGTATTCTTGACACCTGGAACAATCTTAGGGTTGGAAGTCTGATCACTCAGAATGCCATAAAACGGCATAAACCAGCAGGAAAAGGTCAAAGAATCACCCCATATATTTGATGTTTTGAAAACTGGATATTAAAACAAAAGCACATATTTATTTTTCTAAGCTGATATTCTGAAATCTCTTAGTTTATTTGAAGTAGCTTATATGTCCCTTAAAACTGATAAAAGCCAATTTTTGTCTTTTTTACACTTTGAATCCACATAGTCACAGCTTACCCGTACCGAGCGGAAACAACTTTTTATTATCCAGAAATCCAAAAATTAATAGCACAATGTCTCAGCTCAGCAAAGCTCTATTGTCAGTTATGACCCAGGTAACAGGTAAATATGAACATTTCTCCTATACCTAAAAACTTACAACAGAGGGTTCAGCACAGAGAACTTAGTCTGAAACTCCCAAGATCTCCTGATTTACAATTTGGAGCAGCTATGTGCCCATCACATAGCTTAATGTAGAAACACATTGGAGGAATAAAAGGTAAGATGAAAATATTGTTTATTATCATTGTATATTAATATATTAATATTGTATATTGATTTTTTTTGTTTGTATAATTTATTAATATTATTGTTTGTGCCACACCAAGTAATTTATAGTATCAGCAAGTGTGGAGAAAGAAAAAAAAACCCTAAAGAATATTTTACACTTATATTAGGTGTAATTTATTTTAAATCACACTTTTTCCCTCAATTCATCTGTCAGGATATCAAGAGTATGCTAAAGGTATCTCTCCACTACTTTTATCCTGGAATTTCATAATCACAATAAGCAGTAAATACAACAACAAAACCCATGCTGAAATACTAAATTTATTTTTCAGCCAGGGATTACGTGAGTAATGGATCTCTTTCAGAAACCACGTTCATCGCCACTTACTGCAGAAAGCTTTGGGTTGCAGGAGGAGAGTGGGACAAATGAGAAATTACGGGTTTCCTTGTGTTTCTGAGTGTGAAACACCACTCAGACCATTTAGCAACACAGATTCTGAATGGATGGAGCTTCACTCAGAAATAACACAACAATATAAAAAATTAAAACCAGCCAAATAGGATTCTCTATCTTTCTGAAGACCGTTCTCTTCCTCCCCACTGAAGCAGAGGTATTCTGTGATTTACTGTCGTATCTACTGATCAAAAACATTTCCTAGACACTCCAAGGCAGAAGCCAACTTGACATGCTAATGGCTGCAAGACAGGAACCATACTGCACCACTGGAAAAATTCCCTGGCTAGGTGGCTTCTGCTAGGAAAGCCTCCAAACCCATCGAATTTGAGCCTACTGTCCAACCTGGGAATACTGTGCACAGCACTGTACTTCCAGATGCTCCAGTGATTCCTTATTAGCCCACTACTGCTTTGGCCCACTGGCAGCAGGCTGGAAGAGGAGTCCCCAGTGCACTCCAGCCTGTGCCTACCAAAACAGGGTCCACAGAGTGCTACAACAGTTTGAATGCCGTGGACAAGGCATCTAGTTTTGGGGCACCTTGGCAGGCTGCCACAAGAAGGCAGCTCCCGCTGCCCTTGCACTCACAAAAGTGGGCATCTGAGCATCCCGTGTCCGTCAGTAAAAGGCAATGCCAGGCAGAAGTCCTGCTTCCAGGTCTGCTCACCAGGCAGAGCCTGACTGATCTGGAGAACAGGCATTACCTGCTGCTCAGTAATGCCTCCTGCCTGTACCAATGTACGTAAGTCACAGCATTTAATGGAATAAAACCCCATGGCAGTACTTACTGGACCAGTAATTGCTGGGTTCTGCAGTCTGGGGTCTTCCCACTGGGTAATTTTATTGTCTGTAAATAACAAAAGAAATTATATTATTACTTCTCATATTACCACACTGTGAATTTATGTTGTTTTTTCTCCCTGCATCTGTTTTCCCTACCACTTCCACAACTTAGTATTTCAGGGTTAGAAAAGGCTGCATTCACCCATCCACATCTAAACCCCATCACACTGTTTAGTTTAAAACACTCATTCAAAAATGCAAAACTACAAGAGAATTCAGTGTATTTACACTGCTTTTATTTCAACGTCTGCTGTACTAGATATGTTCTATTTGAACATAGTCTTGGATTCAACTCATAGTAGAAATACACAGGCATCGTGCCTGAAAGGTAAAGGAACCCAAAACCTTTGTCAAATGACAAAGTGGGTTTTTTGGTTATTTCTTAATTTTGCATAAAGATAGCCAAAATGTAACACTTAAAGAGTCTGCATTTTAATTGGGAGGGAAAAACATCTCTTTATTAAAAAACAACCCCACGTCCTAGACACTGATTTAATGAAAAGGTTGTAAGGACGGTTAGGGAGGCAAAATTACACAGTTACGGTATAGGAGATCATTTAAGTTTGACCAAAGGAGATTTTGGCAGTAATGCAACAGAATCCAGTTCTTTTCATCTACAGTTTTTAAGAGCACCAGGAGGGTGATATGGTAAGGTTATACAGGACCATGGTGAAACTTTCCCTGCCTCCAGACAACTGCTCCTCACAAGATTCTGAACACAACAGAATCACAACAAAATGATGATGTGGCAACAATAAGACAATGCTCCAAAAACCAAACTAGATGCCACCTGCAACGGCAAGGTTTAAGTCATCCGCTTCCTGAACTGAAAGGGTAACAATATATCTGTTCGTTACATACATGCTTTGATTTATGAACTGTATATTAAGATAGTAGTCCAGATCCTAAGTTTTGTAATTGCTAGGTTTGGGAATAAACACACTATGTTTCAAGAAAATTGTTTTTATGGCTACTATAGGTAAAAGCAAATAATCAAACCCACTTACATTAAAACACAAGTATTTCCTGTGTCTCTACAGTTGGAAAAGCCCTGTAAGTATTGAGCAGCCCAAGCTAGTTTTAGAATGGACTGGGATTTGAAAGGTGGCATTCATTAAATGTTAACGGAAGAAAACTAAAAAATATCATAAGCACATTTCAAGAAAATTGATCCATCAGTTAATTTAGTATTAAAATTCTATTTTATTTCCCTTTATACATTAAGTCTATTTAGTGCTCATTGAAATTACGGAGGAAGGCTGTTAGACTGACAGTTCCAGAAGCCACATGAGATCCACAGACCAGAGCCTGCCATACAGATGTGATGCCAAATCATGCCCTTTTTATCTTGCTTCAACCTGTTCAGTCAAATTTCCTTCAACTAAGTGTATTGGCTTTATACCAATTCATCTCTTACACCTACTTGAACCTGACAGCCACAAATCATGGTGGTAATTTTCTATGAAATCAAAGATGATAGAACTGGAAATGACTGCAAGTTTGTCAATTCTTTCTTATTGCCCTACAAAGTTAAGAGTGTATGATACTACTGACAAATCTTTGCTTCATTTGCTTTTCAGAGTACTTCATATTATAAATGCTATTCCAGAACTTAAATGCCCCAACAATTAGGTGTAACAGGAACCACTGCCTGGAATTGCAGCTCAAGATTCTCTGTCTTATGCAAAGTGGGTATCGATAACATTCATTCCTTTTGCAGCACATTTTTGAAAATCTACCATCTCTCAAGTTTTTGCACAAATACAATACTCTGTAGTTCCCCACAAATCAGGCTCTAGAGGCCTGTGAGGATTCCCTGTTCTCCTCTGTTTCCTCTGTTCCCTTTCCAAGTGGTCCACTATTTTCTTAAAAGTTTGGGACCCCATGCTAGATACAGTATTATCATTACCAGTGCTGAAGAGATTTAGAAGGATTATTTCAGGTCTTAACTAAGACATCCTTGTTGATACACCACAGGGTGAGTTAACTCATGTCCAGTTGATGAGGTTTTTCATGCCCTTATCAACCAAAACTCTGTTTATTATTCTTATTCTGAATAACACTTTGCAATTCTTCTTGAACAGCATCTTACTTCACACTACAGTGGCAATTTGCCAGACTCAGTCTGATTTCTCATCCTGTTCGTTAATGGATATATCGAAGAATGGTGGATCCAAGACAGACTTTGAGGGGAATCCACTTAATAAATCCATCCCTCTGTCAGTGAACCACTGATAACTGTTCTGAATATGGTTGGAAAACCTTTGTGCTTTCCTTCATGACACCTTCCAACAGGTAGATCCTATTTTCCTATAAGGCTTCTAGGAAATGCAGAAGTATATGCATACGACAATGAGTAAAGAATACTGTTTTATTCATGGACAGTAAATAACATTGACTTAGCTAGCTAAGGACCAACCACAGAGAACTAGAGGCTGTGTTTTCTGTTAAAAGACTAACCGCTGCAGAAATTAGAACTGTTTACAGTTAAAAAATAAAAATATTGTATTTTTGGGCTACTGTGCTACAAGTAATAACTAAATTGTTTTAACAGTACTTTGCTTTACTAGTTTACACGGCATGCTTAACAGCAGCTAGCATTCCTCCAGACGAGGAGGTCTCTGTGCTGGCTGCATTAAATGTTTTTACGGTTTCTCTCAGGGATGAGAAAAACATTTCAAAAATAGGACAACAGTATTAGTTACTTATGCAGAAGAATTACAGAATGTATCTGGGGAACCAGGCATTATCAGTAGCTCAGTCTATCAACACTGGCAACATTTATATTGTATTCCAATAATGAAACTGACTACAGTTGTTGCATCTTAACTAATCGATCTAGCAGAGTGACTAAAACGATGGCCAGCTGCACATTTAGGGTGGGCACAGCTGATTGCACCTGTGAGTGATTCCAGTGTATGCTCTCAAGTTAGCCACGAAACGAGTGAGAGCCGGCAGGCTCTGCCACAAACCTGGTGGTCAAATCCTTACCACTACTGTGAAAGCAAATACTCCTACTGAGATTGCTCAAGCCAAACAAATCACTGAGAACTGAATGCTGTCTGCAGTCATTCCCTAAATACTTAGCACAACATTATCACAATGCAGCGGCAATGTGTGCACGGTAATACCACTGCCAGCACCTCTGCTCCTGCAGTCCACCTTTAACGGTAGCAGTGGGGCACCAGATCGAGACCAAAACAGTGTTTGTCAGAAACAAGCAGCATTATAAAAAAATGGTCTAAACTTTTGTATAAACTGCTACATAAAACACTAAAACCACTCAGATCAAAAGAGAGACTAAAGAGAGATTTCAGATGCAAATATATTTAGCAATGATAAATGATTTGGGCAATTCTAATTAATGTACACCTTTAAAATTTCATTTACTTTTAGAGACTAACACATGGTTAAGTAGATTCAGGAAACTGAAAAATTAAAACTTTTTAAAGGAGGTTGGGAGGCTGAACAATTATAAAGATATTTTAAACACAACAGTTTTATCCTGTGACATTTCAGTGGCAGCAGTTTAGAATAATTTGTCATATTTAAATTTCTAGATATCTGTTGGGAAAAACAATAATTCTGTACTGATGTTTGAAAGAGGATAACCTTGTGCTTGACAAGTGTATTATTTCTAATTTTATTTAAAACTATTTATACGATTTCAAAATGTGTATTACTTTAGAGACAGTCTTTTAATAATGATTTAATAATGTCAATATACAACTACAAATAAGCATCAGTGTAACTGATACTGAAAGAAAAACGTAATACTGTCAAAATGTGTGTAATAATTTAAGATTTTAATTCTTCCAAGTTTTGCTTCGCATAGTGCCCTCTTCTAATAGTTTTGTGAGTTATCCATTTTTGTGAAGATTATGTCATCAGTAGAAATACCTCAAAGTCCAGCTGAAGTCTTAAAAAAAAAAAAAAAAAAGGGAAGAAGAAGAAACAACCCAACATTCCTGGGTTGCCTGATTTTCAAACAACAACAAAAACTCAACACAGTAGTTCTGAGATGCTGTAATAAGACAAGTCTACAATGAAACATCACTTACACTAGAACTTCACTAACAGAACTGAATAATATTAATGGGCTGGGTGCAGTTTAACATGCTGTAAATAGGAAATAAGATCAGAATCAGCACTGCCACAAGACCTTCTTAAAGGGAGAGGAAAAAGTACTCATCAGTGATAATTTCTCCACTGCCTATATGTGGAGTTGTGGCTATATGATCTTTTCTCATCTTATTTTCTATTCCTAGTGTATATTTTAATTTATTAAGTGCAAATAAGCCATGGGATCATCAACAACAACAACAACGAATCCAAAATATCAACAAGAACAAAAGAAACCACAAAGAAGAAATGTTAATGCTTCACAAGTCAGAGAGGGACAAAGCTTGATGAGCCAATTAAAAGCAAGCTTTCAGTGAATATACAGTACCGTATGAGGGCACTAAGTCTCTGGTATCAATGTCTCCACATATCAACACCTGGCTTCCTAAATGAAGAGTAAAATTATAAAGCTTTCACTTCAATATTTATTACCTCCCTTTGTCTATTTGCTGTAGTACCTGAGTGCTTACTTACTATGGTCTATGTAAAATGTTCTTCCATCCAAATGTATTCTTTCCTCCCAACCAGGCTGGAATTGGGAAATAAAAAGAAAGAGAGAACATAAGTGAAATACCACCACTCTCACACAGCTCTAAGCAAGACATTATCCACACCTAAATAAACTGCCTGATAGATACTTGCGAGGTAGAAAACATGGAATGAACACAGATGCGTTATGTTAAGGCAAAAAAACTAGGAAAATTCAAAGAACTGGCTATTTATACAGTTAACCATGTCCAATAAAGTAAGTATTTTTTTAAAGCTTGGAAGTGGAAGCTTCTTGCATCAGTTTACACCCATCTCCTACTCCGAGGAAATAATCACAAAGAATACATTGTCCATCATTGGTTAGGTTTGAGAGTTTCTGCTTCTGAAATAACGTGAGTTATTTTTACTGTAAGTATAGAAGCCAGGAACCCATTACAGTGAGACAAGAATGTCTAACCTAGTCCTCAGTCATTCCCATTTTATCCATTCCCTTTCTTCATCTTCCAAATAATTATAGTATAGAAAGGAGAATAAATGGCACACTTAGTAAATGCAATGCTTCCAGCCTAGCACTCATTCCACCCATTTGCTGTACATAAGCTTCAGCCTTCTATAAAATATAGATGAGAATATTTTTTAATTTTGATCTTTTTTGAGAAACTCTTATTAAATTCTGTAGTCATTTTTACGTCACTCAAAAATGGAGTTTAACCGACTAAGATCTGTTACTAATTATGTTAATAATACATGTCAGGCTATTCTGATTTCACTGCATGTTTTACCTCCTGCAATTCACAGAACAAATTGTAAACTGGCCCTTCAGTTACTCTCATGCAGTGCCTCCTATCTAAGCAATGTATCCTCAAAGATTAATGATTAATGCATGCTTGATGTATCTGAAGAACTGCAAAAGAACAGTTACTTCTACAGCTGTTTTCTAAAGCACAAATTGCATTACTGCTGTGTTGTAATCAGGAAATGCATCATAATAAATATACTCAACTGCACATAGTTTTTGACCTAATAATTGATTCAAAATGCTGAGCCTGACAAGTGGCCTAGCTTGATTTAAATACAAGGCAAAATTTTTGCTAATCAAGACAAGGGCAGTGAGATTTTAGGACGTTTTAGAGGAGGATGTCTGACTGTAGGCAGTAACAGAGGTTATCATCCCTCATTAAAGGTGGCATTTGTCACCACTCTTGCCCAAAAGTAGCACTTGTTTTGGTCTGCTGGCAGAGTGGTTCATCTAAGTAAACTGTAACCCAGCTCACTGAAAATGAGTAGGATTAAAGACTTGTTATTCAAACCATTTACAACTAAAACAATTTAATCTGCCATGTCCTGCAGGGTGGGGCAGTAGCCTCTTCTGCTAGCACAGCTGTCTGCACGCAGCCTGTCCGTAACACACGCCGGAGCACGAAGAGTGCTGGCGACAGTCAGCGGCTTGCTGCCGCTAAGGTTTCCAGTGTCGCAGGTGCAATTTCAATGGCAATTCTCAAAAGTACACTTACTATAGATGAGGCAATGAGCTAAATTAACATTACACTGTAAAAATCAGCAACTTAGGAAAAATGTTAGCTTTCACAAACCAGTCCCTGGCATTAAGGATTCAGTTTTTTAAAACCGAAGCAAAGCTCTGTATTTTACATAGTTTGGTTACAAGCATGACAAAGCGTCTGATGTTAAAATGACAATTTTCTCTGCAGAATATGGAATTTTCATTGAAAAATCACAATCTATTTAAATTTCTAAATGCCTGAATATGCTGGTACATTGATACAGCTCACTTTGGACAATCTACTCCATTTTTTTACTAAAGCAACAGGTAATTATCTAAAAGTACGTAGAGAATTTTCTTCAAAGTTCAATGCTTCAGATACGCAAAGAAACACAAAATTGCTTCAGAAATACAACGGGCTGGCTTCAAAGAGCCTGACTGATTCACAGATCACAAAAGCTTTTTGGTGCTATATATAAACATAGCTTTAGTATCTTCAGAAAAGTGGTACCAGCAACCTATGTGTCCACGTACAATATATGACTGCAATAATAGATCAAATGACATAAGATAGCATGTACACATCAAAATACATACACATTACCACTTACAGGAAGAGGGCCCAAATCATTAGGGTTCAAAGAGGCTTTTGATCTCAAATGCACTGGAAACTTCAGTCGTGGATCCTCCTGTAACAGAAATATGGAACTGTAAAGCCAACAGATCAAGTTAGATCTACATACTAAGTCAAACACAGAATTATCTGGAAAGTAAATCTTCCTACATTACAGTTATTCCTTTATTTTTATTTTTTGAGAGTAAAACAAAATTTATGAAAGCGGCAGAATACTTTCTTTTTGGATGTGTCACATACTTTATTAGGATTCATATACTGAAATGATCTTTTTAATGTTAAGAGTTAGTTAGGGTGACGCAAGACTTTGACTCCATTAAGTGTGCTGTATTATCCAGAGATACGCTTCAAAAAATATACCCTTGCTCTTAGGAATGCATGCACTCCCATAAGTGGCATTTAGGTACATACGCACATTTTTGGCTGTTAGAAACGTAAGAGAAATAGGCTGTCCTGTCATAAAAAGGCTCAAAAAGGATGAAAATGAGCTCCTTACATTTTTATTAATGCACAGGTTTATTACATCAATGTCCAAGTGAGGCAAAAAGGAGCAAGTAAAATAGGTCACAGAAGACAATTCTAGACAAAAAAATGCTTGAGATTTCCACACACACAATTTACCTACATGCAGCTGGGAGCAGCATTAAGAATATGTCATGTAACTAGTGGTCACTGGGAATCTGAATGATGCCTCAGGAATTGAAGTGCAACTCATATTTCAATGATGATGTGAAATGCTGTCTTGCCTTTGACATTTTTTTCCCTAGTGTAATGTTATTTCTTCAATTTGTTGACCAAAATTGCAGAATTATTGAAACATAGATCCTCATGACATAAAAACAAGTAATAAAATGCATTCTGCTAACTGAAAAAGATGAACCCATATTACATTAATACAAAAGTAGTGCTAGTCACAGTGAAGTACAATACAACTATGGACAGTCTCAAACTGAACCACAATCCAACTCTCCACTGCACTGTATGCCTCCAAAACCCACATTTGTTGAATATAAATGGCAGTTACTTGTATGCAATGATTTGTCAAGTATAAAAAGGTCAACTACAAAATGTAAAGCACTACTGCATGATATATGATGTATAAATGCACCAAAATCTCAGAGGATACGAACAACTAAGTTTCCTTTCGCTAAGCACGGCGATGGCAGCACTCCGGTCATTTCAGGGAATTAGCTACTTAAGTCTATTGCTACTGTATGGGACAGCACGGAGGCTTCGGTGTGACTCCTAGAGCCGTTTTATGACAAGTTAGGCTGACAACTCCCCTCTCAAAGACAAGATGAATCCCACAATAAAATGGGGGGTATATAGGCAGGAAAACAAAGACAGAAACATTTAGAAGATGGCAACTGATGGACAATTCATTATCTAGAACCTCTTACCCACGTAGTAGTTTTAGTATTATGATCAATGAAGAAGGGCCTGCCGTTGGGTGCTATTCGCATCTCCCAGCCAGGAGGAAGGAAGCTTTGTGCAACTTTGTGTTGTGGCTTAGGAGAGTTGTAAGGTGAGGGCTGTGGAGACTGTGGATTAGAAAGCGTGTCCTTCACTG
Organism: Microhierax caerulescens; assembly: GCA_035590215.1. Taxonomy (NCBI): domain Eukaryota; kingdom Metazoa; phylum Chordata; class Aves; order Falconiformes; family Falconidae; genus Microhierax; species Microhierax caerulescens. The sequence continues at coordinate 385,745 of JAVJGJ010000054.1, forward strand.
CTCTGCGCACAGGGGAGTCCTTGATACCCTGAAGAAAATGAAAGATATTAAGAGTTGTCAAATGTCACTCAATACTGTAAAGGTACAAAACTTGATTTCAAATGCACACATTTTTTCATTCCAGATGTAATTAATACTAGAATTAAGTCCTGTGACTGATTTCCTAGAACATACTTGGCTAAATTCTGCGCCTTGTAACATACTGAGCTTCCTGCTGTGAAGGACATGGTGTTCTATCACTTCCCTCTACAATGATAATGTCCACAGTATTTACTTCTTACGTATTTCACTGCAGCTGCCCTGTAGATGTCAATACTTCATTTTAAAAAGGAAAAATAAAAGCATCGGTTCGTTCTTCGTGGTGTAAAGTATCTCACTCTTCAACAAGAGAGTATCCTAAATGCGAGGGGATTTTTTCCACTTTTCAATGCATTGAAGAGTGGAAAACATATTTAAATATGAACATAAATTAAGTTCCTAAACTTAAAGTTTGTTAAGAAACAGAAGTTTGCAGTTACAGATTTTTTGACAATTTAAAAAAAAATATTTTTCTTCATAAATAATGACAGCTGCAAAACTGCTTCACTGATCAATGCCTACCGGTTAAAAACAGAAGTTACGTTGGGGGTGGGGGGTGGGTATTTTAAATTTCCCTGGGAAACTGCACATTTAGATGCCTAAACAGCTTGAAAAATTTGATCCAGACTTACTCACCTTTGAAAACACAAACTTAACACAATCAGAAAACAAGACTTAAGTAATTTTAGTAAGTCTACACTTTTTTTTTTTTTTTTTTAATTAATCCAGAGGTAGGTATAAGAAGACAAGTTTGTGCTCTTCAGCATCCTTGTGGTTTCTAAGCACTGGACAACCTAACCACTAAACTGGTTAGTTGAATATTCTAAAGTGAAGAGAATGCTGGTTTTGTAGCTGTGGAATAGGTTATTGCCCTTAAAAGCCAGTTCAAGTTTCAGATGCTTAGTCGGTGACTTCCACCAACTCAACCGTTTAAAGCATTAATAGGGAGATGAAAGCCCTTTTAGTTCAAGAGATTCAGAATCTTTTAATTAAATTTATTTAAACTGTAATAAATTTGGTCTTTAAAATTAACACTGGCGAGAGTAGTTTTAACTAGTCCTCGTAGAAGGGTTTATCTGAATTACATGTATGTAGAGATAATTTATTTTAAAAATTAACTACAATCACCTCACTACAATCTGTCCAATACTCCTACCTTCGTTTAACAACACATTCAGTTTGAATAAATTTCAGTATAAAGAACAAAGAAGAATGATGCATAAAATGAACTAAACGTTATAATCTTCACTTGATTGTTGGCAGAGGGGACACAAACAGGAAAGAGACAGTGAGTGAGAAGGACAAATAAGGTGCCATACTTTTAAGTTCAAAGAAGAAATTTTTTTCTTGCCATGAAAAAAATGTTGAACCGATTCAAGAGTTTTAACCACACTTTCAGAAGTAAAACACACGTTGTCTTTGTGTAAGACCCACTTAAGTTATTCTTCAGGCATGCTGCAGCAAACATCACTCAACAACATTCTGAATTACTTTTATATAGATACTTAAAAGAAACTAAATACTCTTTTGAAAGACAAGAAGTATAAAATGCAATCAGTATCTTAACTGAAGGATTTTCCAAACTCAACTGCACGTATTATTTTCAAAGTTACTGGCGTGAAAATAAATGTTTCAGCTTTAAAAAAGTATTTCTGATGTTATACACTCATAGCACTTGAAGGCAGTCACAACAACATATGTTTCAGACACGCACACAGATTATGTTTTAGCTGACCAATCCAAATAATCGTATGTAAAATACGTAATTCAGTGACCATAAAAGTTCAGTAATACTATTGGTACATAGTATAATGCAGGGGTCCTCAAACTTTTTAAACAGGGGGCCGGCGCACGGATTAAGTGGCAGGCAGTCATCTGCGGCTGCTTGGTGTCCCTCCCCCAAACCCCGGTGGGGTGGGGTGGGGGTGGGGGGCCGGATTGAGGACCCTGGGGGTCTGTATCAGGCCCACGGGCCGTAGTTTGAGGACCGCTGGTATAATGTCTAAGTATATACATATATATCCACGTATATACGAATACATACATACACATACACACATATCTAAAGATCCGGACAGAAAACTGCTAAAGAAAAAAGTAGTATCTTAGTGCAAAATCGGTAACAGGGAGAAGCAGTTGTCTTGCATAACTAAAAAGCAATTAGAAAGTTATAAGGACAACAAAGAATGAGAAGTCAGACATAAGTGTTCTTTCTTGGTAAAAGAGTGTTTCTCACCTCCAGTGGAGCAGATAAAGTTACTGTGGGCGAACTGAGGCTACGAGGCCGTCTTATCTGGGGTTCACTTAAATGGTTGCTGCTGTTTGCTGATGACCCAACCAAGCCATCTTCTGCAAGCTATTTCAGAAGAACAAACAAAGCAGCAAATTGTCAGAAACACAGTACATGCAAGAGTCAGACACTTACATGATGAAATTCTTTTTTATTATTATTATTGTTGTTATTATGAGGAAATATTAAATATACTTTCATAAAGATCAAGTATTTAATTTCATTCCTTTGGAGGGGCAAATAATGTATGGTACTATTAACAGATCAACACGACTTTCAAGTTCAATCTTAAGAATGCATTTGCCTCCTTTTAATAGTTCATATGTACCTTCTGAATTCCTTCCATTGTAGCAATCAACTTAACCTGTACCTTAATATAGTTAAAAGAAGTAACAAAAAAATTCCAATCATTGCAATTTTTTATGATCATCCTGGGTTGTTATGACAATACTTAGGATTTTTTTTTTTTTTTTAATTTCAGAGTTCTGAGGAGCTGCTTCAACTGACATTATATTATACTCAATACATGACAAGTGTTTGCTATCTGAATTAAGCATTATAACAATCTTCATACCTGCATAATGGGCCGTGTCCATGTTGTGGTTCGATTGTTATGATTGACATAGTAAGTACGGCCCTTTGCATCCTTTCTTTCTTCCCAGCCTGAAGGTAATCCCGGTGTAGTATGTACATAGGCCACTGAAGGCTGTTCAAGCAAGAAACGACTGTATCGTTACTTTATAATAGCTAAAACCCTCCTAAATTGTAATCTGTTGTTTTTCAAAATAAAGGAACTTGTTAACTTACATTCTTAAACACAAAAAGCATACAGAAGAATATTGTTTCTGATTTCATTCAATATAAGTTCTTATTCATATTCCTTTACGTCAAATAATTTTTTTCTCACAACAGACTTTTTGATTCACTTTTGCACAGATTCAGGTATCTTGTTCAGAAAACAACTAAGCTTATATATCCTCAATTTTTTTAATTTTTAGATTACACAATGATAAAAAGGAAATTCATGTTTTCATGATTTTTCCTCAAAAAGGTGGATTTTTTTTTTCCATTTTATTAGTATGGATAAGTAAGAATTACATTAACTGTGCAGTCCAGTCAAGATATCCCAAGTTCTGTTCTGTTTGCCTTGAATCAATTTCAAGAAACTATTCTGGGTTTAAAAACTGAAGTTTAATTATTTTGTTATAGTTACACATGTTGCATTTAGGGTTAGGTGTCCTGAAGACACAAGATACACCCCAAATTAGAGCCCCAGCTTTAGTATAAAAAGATCGTTTTACTGTAAGTTCCACAAGAAAGACAAGGCACTGACTGTCATTAAACAAGTTATGTCAATATGTCAATAATTCAACACTAATTAGTTATTACATGTTGCTGATGTTGTCTTGTGTACTTCCTGTGAGGAAAACATTCAATGCTTAAACCAACTGGACTTTTTTTTCTGAGACATACAGAGAGAAGAAATAAATAAATGCATCATAGCACAAAACAACAATGCTTCTTGATGAAAAACAGCCTAGAGAGAATTTGTAACACTGACCCTGTCTGCATCTGAATATGTACTTTAGAAGGGGAGGATGCCCAGGGAGTTACAGTTTTTAGGCCATAAACTCTATATGTTTCTTAACCTTGGTCACTTTCTAGTTTGGGACTCCTTTTAAGACATCACTTGCTTGTATAACAAACGGGTATCCTGGCTGCCAGTGAAGCAAGAAAGAAAATCAGAATACTCAGGATAGGCATTTTTCTCAAGTAATTGATGTAAAAACCAAGAGCAAGAGAGACACAGGCTTTTTCTCTCATTCACAGCAGATAGAAGTAAACTGCTAAACTCTACAGGACAATGGTTTTGCTCTCTTAAGGAAGCCCACATTTTAATAACTGCATCCAAGTACTGGCATGTGCAAAGTGCTTTTCAGCATCTATGTCTAGATCTTTGGTTCAGTATGTGTTTGGTTTAAGTATTAAGATTAATCACATTAAAACATACATTCATACATTAATTATCAGGAGACTACAATGCTAGAGATTGCTTTACTCTTTCCAAATACCTGCTTGGATAGCAGAATGATGATGAAACCTAAAGGTCTTCATCACTCAACAGATTAAAAACCAGTGCTTGAACTGCAGTGTCTTACCAATATTTTGCAGTTCTTTAATGTTGAATAAAGAACATTAATTCCTTTATAAACAGGCAGATTTCTACTGCTAAAAGAATGAACCAAACTACCTTCATCTAGCAGTCTGCTTTTACCACACCTTTCCCTGAACAGGCTGTAGCAAGGTACATGGCATTTTGCTTAGAAATGTAAAATGTGAATTCACCATTTTTTAAAGGATTTCAGGTTTAAATGCTGACAGGTAGAACTGCAAAGCAGCACAGCAGACAGAAGAGCAGAACTTGTACTTGAACTACTAAGCTTACTGTGCTTGTTGCACCTGAACATTACATTTTCTGCAACATCGTGAGTTCTTGAGCTGGTGCGATAGTTAATGCCAGCGTTCAGATTAAGAAGAAAATGTTTTATCATTTGAGCTAGAGAAACAACTGGTATCAATGTCCCAGATGCCAAACACTGCTCTGGTTGCATCCCCTTCAACCCCCAACAATCTGCTGCTTACAAGAAGATTTATGAACTCTTTTCAGGCTGCTTTGAAAAGAGAAGATGTTTTTTACAAGACTTTTCCTTGAAGAAGCAGGACGTTGCATTTAAAAACATAGTTTGAAGAAAGACTGGCTGTAAACCCAAATGTCTGACAACAGGCAGCTGCCGGACCTAACAGGGGAAGAAGGCTCAGAAACACATCCATACTATGAATTGTCCTTCGCTCTAAAGGTCAAATTACTCCAGTGCTCATTAATCCAATTCACCTCACAAAGGACTACATATTTAAGGTAACTGCCTACTGCAGAAGACAAAGGCATGTCTTTATTTCAGACAATAGTATTCTTTACATTAAAAAAAACCCAAAAGAAACCAAAACCCAACCAACCCCCAACTCCCCTTTTTTTGGTGGTAAGCCCAAAATGGAAAGAATTCTGAATTACAGTCATGCTTTCCTTCTGTCCTTTCACAGAAAACGTGTTCTCATGTATCAAATATGAAGGTGTATCATTTTCACTTCTTCAATTTCAGGACATCTCACGGAGATGGTGTGCTGCTGTGCTAGGTAAGGGAGAAGCAGAGCATACCGGCTGAAGTTGTGTGCATAACATTAGGCTTTCTGTTGTCACTTTGTGCAGTCTTTGCTTATTTTGTTAATAACACAAGCCACTTCACTGAGAGACAGCTTTAAATTTGGAAGTCAATATAAATTCAGCACTACAGAGTAACAGTATGATTTTAGCATTGAACCTGGTATTTTTATTAAAAGTATAAAATATTTGCTGGGAATAGGTGATCACCAGCACAAACTCTGAATAAAGCAGTATGTCTCAGCCTCACAGCAAGAGAATGAGTAAGCCAATTAATCAGGGGTAGACACAGGTTTTTTCATCCATTCTCAGGGAGCCTGAGTTAAACCACTGTATCACAGTAATGGTGTTACAGTTGAGATTAAGCGAAGGTGCCTCTGCTGCAAGTTTTCTTGAGTATTTTGCCCATATCAGATATGACCATCTGAAACACAGCCTCTGTTTCAGGGCTGATTCATATACCAGTAGCTGAAGTGCAGGCAGAAGGAGATCAGCTCTACAGGCAAATGATTTTGGTAAAGATGAAGGACTGAAGACTCAGTCCTGCAAAGTACTAACATTCATAAATGGCTCTGAACTTTTAAATTCTCAGTAGGTGAATACAAATTTAATTCAATGAACACCAGGAATGGATGTTGGAATACAGAGCAAGGCACATGAGTAAGAGATTAAAGATGCTCAAGGAAGACTCTTTAAATTTTTTTAGTATGATCTCAAAATAAAATCAAGGGAAGAATCAGCCTTGAAAATTATAAAATGCCTTCACATAGCTTAGAAACCAATTGTTAAGCCTTCTAATTTTAGAAAGAAGTCTTCCTGGTAAAGTGACAACTGCACTGATGACCATTCTTGTGATGGAAAGAAGCTAAGTATATCTAACGTAAACATTTCTAATCCTCATAATCCAACACATTACGAAAAAGTGTAATTCCTACATTACCACACTACCGCCCTGAACATTTAAAGAAACATTGAGATTGGTGTCCTGGGAATTCAGGATATGTTCTTCCTCTTATCTGTCATGTCTATGTATAATAAAGGATACTTTTAACAAAAAAAAAAAAAAATATTTTAAATGTAGCCTGATAAAATTTGTTTCAATCCTATGGTTGTGCATTTTATTCAATTTGTTTTAAATCTGAAGTAGTCTCTATCAAATTATATATGCAAGCACTACTTAAGAAACATATATGCCAAAAATTATGAACTACAAAATTGTAATGAAGTGGAATTAGCAAGATGCATTAATTCAGAGTTTGATGCACTAAAAGCTGCATTTTTTTTGCCATGAAACAGTGAGAGGAAAAATACCACAAAAAATATTTTTAATTATATTAAAATTATATTAATCTAAAGGAAATCTTTTTCTGCCAAATTTAAAAAAAAAATCATTAGCAACTGCATTGTGGCTGACATTATAGGAAAACCCTATAATCACTTACAGCATACATAAGATAAATAGGATCAATGCAAAATTAATCAGTAACACTTAGATGGCTAAGTATGATTCCTGTTTCCAGTTCAATACCAGCAAACCATTCATTAATATCTAAAACCCTAGGAGTTTCACTGTTTTTCCCTATTTTACTACCTAAATTCTTCAGTGCAAGTATTCTGCATTTTATTGCAAAATGTATTTTCTTTCCTAAAGTATATACTGTACAGGCTTTGAGTTACTGTGCAGACCGCAAGAGCAATGGGAATTACAGATACATCCTTTTTCTACACTCCACATTCTTTGCTCCAGCAAAATAATTAACTGCAGTTCTTGGTTTTGCTTCATATTTTTAAGCCCTCTTTCCTTCCCAGGACTCTTGCTTAAGTCAGTGTATTTGCTTTTTAAGAGAAGAGCATAGTTGAGAGAATGAGCTGGAGAACTGCCTGGATAATAAAGAAAGGAAATGAAAAAAGGTTCTGAATGGGTCAGAATGTTGACACAGTATAAGAGGAAACAGAAAACAGAGCGAATCAGATGAGGAAAGTAATATCCACTGAAACAAACGAGACTGATTTACTTCTTCCCTGAACAATCAAGCGCTGAAAAGACCACACTGTTTTTCCACTCAGAGCTGGCAGGCAACTATCAGCAGACTACCTTTTCCCAGACTTTTCTAATGGTTTCCAAACCGTTAATCAGTGGTCAGTAAGACCACAGTAAGTGGTCTGAAAACAGTCCACAGAAAATGTTTTAGTTAAAAATCAGATAATTAAGGCATCTGATAGTTTGGGAGAAATTATGAGTGCTCTTACATTTGCTCTATTCAGGCTATCATCTACAGTACAGAGTAAACATAAGATGCAGCCAATTCAGAGATTTTAAATGAAAAAAATAAGCCATTAAGTTGTAATAATACACAATCTATTCACTATATGATAGCATGCTGCAAATTATCAACTTTGGGAGGATACAAAACCAGAAGAAAGATGTGCAATTTATGCCACCTGATCTTTCCTTTCTCTTTAACACTCCACCAAAATAAATTCAGCTATCAGCAGCCTTTCTCCTTACTATGCATCGTAGGTTAATGCAACCCATAATGCAATCTGCAAAACGGAGTTTGCCCTTCAATCTCCTTTCTGTATGTTAGATACCAGTGTGAAAAATATTCTACCACACTCAGTAGAAACTTGCAAGATTTATAAGAGCCTTCTACCCAAAACCTGAATGGTTTGTAACAACTGCCTTCAGTAAATAGTGTGGGGAAAAGAAGTATTATGGTTAGGAACAAAATGTCATGAGAATGGAGATGCTGGGACACATGATGCATTAACTTAGGTTTTGCTCAGACTAGTTTTACAATGGACCCTTCACAGAGGAATGACAAAGGTCCTCGGGGACTTAAAGAAAAAAAAAAAATCCTGAAAAGCAAAGGGGTCAATAACCACAGATATATTTACCCAAACATGCACTTTATCTACATTCATCAGCACCTACTTCATCACGCACACTCAAGTAACAATTTACTCATGTTGTGTCACGGACCAATATAGTTCTTAGGATATGGTAGTGTCCGCTACACTAACTAGGGCAGATGCAACATTTTTGCAGTTACACATAATATTTAGTGTACCAATTTCTTAGGAGCTATCTAAATGCTTAGGCTTCAACCTACAAGGAGAACAAAATAACAGGTAATGTTAGTTTGTATAAATATGCCCTTTAACAGCCTCCTCAGGCCCCAAAGCTGGTAAAGACAGACCACAAAGCAACACAGGCTGTTTCTGACACTCCAAAGCAGACAGGGTAGTATCAGCAGTAAGGCAGAAACATCAACTCTCACAAAACAGCAGCAACCAGAGCAATCTGATCAGGATATGCCACTCTTGGGTTTAACTGCTGTTCCTGAAGGGGCTCAACTCACTGAGCGCAGTGGTCATCAGGCTAAAGAGCCAAGCGCAGCTATCGCTCCCTTGCCAGCACGTGTCTTTCACTGATGGCAAAACAGATTCAAGAAGAGACAGTCCTGCACTGGAACTAGTCCTGAAAGAGCCGTGAAAGACTGACATCACCTCACACACAGGAAGGCACAGAACTTGGTGCTTGTTGCTCTTAAGTACCTCAACCAAGCCAGGTATAAAAAGGGGCATCACCACTTCTTAAGATGCCACAGCATCACCGTTCTGTGCAGTCCACCCCTGTGCCACTGTCCTGGACATGCTCCCAGCACGCCTGCGGAATTACACTTCTTTAAGGATGGAGGCTGAAGAACATCCGATCCATGGGTCCAGGGCCAGAAAGGGATTTTGCAAGGACTCTGAAAGCAAAACCAAAGTGACCCAGAAACTTCTACTATTGACAGACTGTATGTCTACAAACTTCAGGTGCCTGAAGGACAAAGAGAATGGCAACCTCTGAAGATAATACTTTTGGATTTAAATGCATGAGTCCTGTTTAAGCCCTAAATCCTCTACAGATTTGGGTTTCAGAGTATAAAAGACGCTGAAGCAAGACAAAGTGGGGGAGTAGGGTTCCATTAGTAAGCTGCAATATAATTAAGTAAAACATCTATAATTTAGATGTGTTAATTATGAGTCAGTGAAGTCTGAACTCAGTTATTTGCAGAACAGCATTAATATTTTGCTCTAAAAAGTATAATCAAACCAAGATGCTCTGCCAACAAAAGACCTTCTTTACACTACAGTTCAATATAGCACACATTTTACCTAATGCTTAATAAGTCAAGCAGGTTTTGCAAGGACACAAACCAATGTGGTATTTGCAGGAGCAAACTACAAGTATGCTCCTCTGATTCTACAATTCAAAAACCAGCAAATAGAGACAGTATTACAGAATGACACATCAACACCCAAATTAAGATCTGACATTGCAACATATAAATAGGAAACATATCAAGTTTAAATTATATTTCTGTCCCTGAAATAAATTATCTAGGAGCACATACATTCATAAAAGCTATTTATGACAGCTACTTTAAAATTATTTCTATCAAATAACTTGCTTCAGACTGACATTTAATCAGGTTAAAAAAAAATGAGATGTTTTAGACGAAGTCCAATATAAATTAAAATAACTTTCCTTGTATTACACTTTCAGAAAAGCACTTCCAGAATTTTAGTGGATGATGAAACTAAAAATTCAGTCTTAGACTGATGAACAACTACTAGAAAATGACAGCTAGCACTAAGACCATTAAGAGCTATACGATGCATCAGTGTATCTCCACAGTTTTCAAATTTAGATCAACTTTAAGAATTAAAATTAATTAAGTCTAATGGAGAGTAAGCGAAGACAGATGCAAGCTAAGAACACAGCTACACGTGTACTTATTTGATGTAATTAATCCCCGATTCTTTCAGTATCAGTTTTTAAAGAATTAGGTATTGTATCTTTCATGTTTTAGAGGCCTATGGTATTTCCTTAGTGCACAGCTTTGTTAAAACTCAGCGGCACATCCACATCATTAAAACATGTTAATATTTGAGTGAAACTGCAGTGAGAAATGTTGAGAAGATCTGAAACAACAAAACCCCCAAACCCTATTGATTCAGTGGCAGTATTTCATTCAACACCATGCTGCTTTGTGAAAAAAAGTTCCTTATTGTACAAGACCTAAATCTACCCACTTTTATTTAGAGATAATGCTTGATAAAGAGTATTATTACCATTGGTTCCTCACCACCTGTGACAGTTGAAGAACGAGCTCTCCTAGATGGACCACTCTGCTGTTAAATGATAATTAATGTTACAGATAAGTATATTTCGTGATGAAGGTAACAGATTACCATCACATCTTTAGGAGTAAGGAATCACAGATTTATTAAAAGAAAGAAATTAGTTGGAATTAGTATTTAAGATAATAGCAAAAAATTTGAGTCATCAATCACTGATAACCATGTCAGAATCTTATACAAAAAAACACCACGGGAACCAATTTTAAGAGTTCTTGTATCCAATTCTGTATGTTCAGTATTGTTGCTGATAATAATAACATTTATTCCAAATGTAACATGATTCCCCCTCCCCAAGCAAATTTTGCATATTCTGCCCATAAACATGGTATTTACAAACAAAATGGATACATTCTGGTCATCAATGAGTGCACAGAAGAAGTCAGATGAAAGAGATGGAACTGATACTGTGCATTTTCAGTAAGGATTAATACAATCAAGGAGAATACTGCTTCCAACAAGAAAGTGTGTATTTAGTTTCTAGAAGATAAATATCATTAGCTCAGCAAGGATTAAATATGGTTAAGATCAGGTAAATTCCTTGTTTTAGAACAATATTTTCAATTCTGCTGTTTTGAATATCTGCTAATGAAATGAGTGTTTTACAATAGTTAAGTGAAAGACATTATCACCAATCCCAATCTGACTAGACCAGTTAATGAAACCCAGACTCCATACAAGGACATTAAATAAAGAAACAGAACACCTGTGGAACAGACTGCATTCAGAGTAAACTTTGTCTAGCAGAGAGAGAAGACAGTTAAGGTGCAAATATACTGGAGACCACACCATTGTTTACCCAAAAGAGACAGTAAAGAGATGGGTACTACTTTAGAAGCAGTTCTTTGAACAACAGCTATTATATGCATCTGTAAGCAACAAATGTAGATAGACTAAACACATTTAGAACATGTGAAAAAATTAAACAGAGAGAAAAACAGTATGGTTATTGTAAATGTCTGCCCAATAGCAACAGACAGAATAAGCAAAGAAGAGACATCAGCTTTAATAACAAACATACTGACATACTCTTATTTACTCAGTATTTCCATTAAAAAGATACACAGATTTGCTATTTGTAGATTCATATGTAATATATTTCTAAGAAAAAATGGAAGGGAAAAAAATCCTGGAAGAAAAACATAATTTTTAAAAATAGTACATTATTTTGAAAATCTGAAGTTTTATTCAAAAGGCCTATCTTGCACAATCCTATTTTAAGTAGTCTCTCTAGAGCCTACCACCTTTGCAATCCTCATACTTGGGTTGTAGGACAAAATATGTAAAACTTTCTATTAATTAGATCAAAGTGTGCATGGTTATGGTGTGAAAGAGTATTTTTTTTAAAAAAAGATCTTTGTATCTTTTCCTGTTTGAAGACTCTACTTAAAATTGCAGAAGCACCTGCTCACCTAAATCAGACCAAAAAACTACAACAGATGCAACTCTATGCAGTTGTATCGTACAAGAACTGTAACAAAAAGGCTCCTTTTAACTACAACTAGGTAAAACAGCAATCCTTTTTTGTGTTATACAGATTTATAAATTCCAAGTAAAATCAATTTATGGGACACAAAAGCACCTGATAGGAGAGTCCTTCCTGTGGCTGCTACAATTCCAAGTATAGATGGTGCTACTGCCCCCTCCAACCCCAGCTGAAAACACCCTTGGGGGATTTTCTCTCTCCACTGACTAGATATCTACAATGTAGCAAACTAAATTCCATGTTACCTAACTGAAGTTAGTGTGACTATGCTCTCAGTCTCAGAATGTTTTCCTCTCTCATGAATGTCCTCATTTTAGCTGATGACCACAATGATATTAATTCGGTATCCATTACTATTTGGGAGAGTCATATGCCCATACTGGTGACTGATCCAGATCTGACTAGACCTGACCTAAGAAAAGATACTATTCTGAATCAGAGAATGTTCAAACAAAAAGAAAGAAATAGAAGTTAGCTTTCATTTACCAAGGATAATTGAGACTGTTCAGCAACTGTGTCTGTTACACTGCAAGATCTTAATCTTGAAGAAGGATCTCTTTGCTGGAAAAAAAAAAGAAAGAAAGAAAGATGTCTTAAGTTAAGGTGTTTTAAAACAAGGTGTTCTATTCAGTAATTTTACTTTTCTCCCATTTAATCCAAACCCCTAAAAAATAATACTTATGATGCAGTGTCTTTAGTTTTAATAATTCTACAGAAACATGGCAAGCAATGAAAAACATAAATTCTCCACATTCCATCCTGGACTGTTTCAGATTAACCCAGAAAAGGAAAGCACTTGGATACACATCTTGCACTCATCTTTAGCATCCAAGTTACAATGTTTTATTGACCTAATCTAACAGAAGAGGGTAGGCCATCCCATGTGGGAAAAGATGCAGGAAAATTAACAGTTGTGGAATCAGCAGTAAAGGGGTAGTTTAACTAAAGACATAAATGGGACATGAAAATGCCATGGAACTTTTGCAAAAATATTTTCAAATCTCTTTGGAAGACATTTTAGAGAACCTGGAGGGAACACAAGCAGTACAAGGAAAACGTAAGACTTCTGGTTGAATACTGGCAATGCAGTCCTTGGAAAATCAGTAGGCTACAGTCACAAAACTCTACATATGGCTTACTGCACCACTTAACCTCATATGCATCACATGCACAGAGACATGAGAGGATGCCAATCCTACACAGGGGATGATGATGTGGTTCTTGTGCCTACAACATCCTGAGCCTGTGGCTGGGAAAGCAGCCCGTTCTGCAGAACTGTCACTGGGTAGCAGCCACAGTGGAAGCCTTGCTGAGATCATCTGCTGGCATACTAATAAATTTCCAAATTTTTGTATTAGTACATGATGCTTAGCTTACTCTTCAATAATAACATTAAGAACAGCTCTAAAGTTTACTGTTTAACAAATGGCAGAGAAGTGCTCAGAGGCTTGCTGGCTGGAGTTAATCCAGAAATTTCATACAAACCTAAACTGCTACAGATAGAACTCTGTATTGTAATGATCATTTGGACACCTATAAATATAAATAATACAGAGAGGAAAAGGACATTAGAATATACCCAATTACTAGACAGATTAGTTATGTTTTACAAGTACAAACCGCTTTGTAAGAAAATCTCCTGTAAACAATTAGTATCTAATTCTATTTTACCAGGTAGTGGTATATACAATTTCTCTGTTGACAGTGACCCTTCATATATATATATATATAAAGGACTCATTAATTTTTCTAAAGCAGAAATGTCAACATGAACAAATTCTGATAGGAAAAAGAGATGTGGGTTCTTTTTTCCTACTGTCATAGAACAGTGGCAAAATACAGCAGTATTAATCTGGGTCAAAATACTAACTCCAGGAATTCTGGTTTGAACTCTGTAAGAATCAGGTGAATTTCTTTGAATTTCTTTAGAAAGGTCAAACAAAAAGGGCAACTCTTACCCTAAAAATCCTCTGTCCCCCATTATTTTTTAAGTGTGACAGGAAATCTCATTGTAAGTGCAGTCCAATTTGTCTGGTACAAAAAAAAAATTTAAGAGGGATGGAAAAAAAATCTGAGCAATTAAGCTAAGAGCATTGTTTCTTAAACAAAAAACAAGCAGCTGACACTTATCTAAAAACCAGACACTGCAATGAAAACTGTAGCTTTTAACACAGCTCTTCAGGAAGTGAATGCTCCACCGTGACTTTCCTTACTTCATGGTGCAATTCACAGAAGACATGCATTACTGACAAAAATTAGGTATTTAAAAAAAAATCCAAAATAAAATACTACAGGTGAGACCTTAAAATGAGAGTCTTAAAAATGTATTTACTAAAAAATTTACAGTATTGCTTTTTTTTTTTTTTAAAAAAAAAAAATCATGCCTTAATTCTCCTGTTTGCCTTCTCATTTTTGAACCTCCCATGACACATCCTTCATGATCATGGTACAAAGCAAGCCATGAATAGAATATTTCAGTTGGAAGAGACCAACAAGAATCAACCAGTCCAACTGCCTGACCAGTATTCAATGAAATACAACATTCATACAGTATTCCATAAAAACAATCAGCATCTAAATAGCATTTCACTTCAAATGCATTTTCTCACACAGCTTTTCTGTCTGATTTGATTGAGGTTGTAAGCTTCAAGTACAGAAACAAGCCTTGGGTAATTCTTAAACTTACTCTTTCACGTAACTGATACCTGATCTTTAATCAAAAAGTGACTAGCATTACTCTTTTCTGGATATTAATGGTACATGTATGAATGCACTAATAAACAAGTAAATGACCTAGCCTATTTATAACCACTCACATGGGCACCCTCATGTATCACTGAAAGATAACAAAGCAACACCATGAAGCAATCTATTTGAGAGGTGTGTCAGAAACTCCTAACTCTTACTTGAAAACATCAGTCCTAAAGCACATTCTGTTAAAAGATTCGTATTAAAAAAAAATAGAAAAAAAGACGTAATTACACCTTGCTTCTATGTTATGCTAAAGATTAATGTGAAAGGATTTGTCTGACACATGTATTGACCAGCAAGTCTGTTTTCTGACATTACATAGATACATGAGGAGAGTGACAAAATACTTTAACACACATACAATCACTCCTCAACTATCTGTTGGCAATTTAGCTGTGTTGTAGATTAACTATGTATGGATGTAGAGACACTGGAGCAGTCTCTGTGTAAAACAATCAAAGGTCAGGCTGGATATAGTAGGCACGCTGCTGGGGAAATGCAATTGTAAGGGCTTCTAGTTTCAGCCCAGAACCCGTGGATCTCAGCCAGTTTTATGTAAAGCCTGTTTAGAGCTGGTTGATTCGGGAAACACCTGGATCCAAGCTTCCTCCATGCAAAGTCATGAAGCTGATCTCACAAGCCTTCGGAAATCTGGATCAAGAGGAAATGTCATGTGGAGATACCTGAGCACATCGACTAACGCGTGTGTTCAGCTCGAAGTGCCAAACCTTTCCTGCCTAACCTGGCTCAGTCCAAACAAAGCTCTGGGATGTCTCTGCACTGTGCTTGCCGACCTCCGAACCGGGAGGATTTATTAGCCCCGGTTAAGCACCATCCATTCATGTGGAATCAGCTCAGACTGAAGTGCTGAACCAGGCCAGTGAGCCCCAGAGAGGCCAGAGCTGCGGGAAGCACAGTTCAGAGAGAGGATCTGCCCTGACAGATATGCAGGGGCTACACACTCCTGCTGACCCACACAGACTCTGTACGCAGACTGCTGGGTGCCTCAGCAAGGCATCTTAAGAGTAACTTCACTGTCTGTTTTTTTCTAGTACTTTCAGTATCCCACCACACTTACACGGGATAATGCGCAGTAACAGACATTTTAAATGCTTTGACAATTTCTTACTTTGCAAGTGTGGTCTGATTATAATTTTTGTTGCACTGAAAATAAAAATGCTATTACTTAATGGCTCACAAAAAGCTAGTTTGTACAGGAATATAGTTATTGAATTATTTTAATTAAGATAATTCTGCAGCTACACCATTCATGTATTAGTGTAAACAAAAATTGTAGGCCTTGATCTTGCCACTAAAACAATTTGATTAACCTCCTGCCTCTCCAAGTGACGGTCTACTAAAATCTCCAGGCATCTACAAAAGCACAAGTGACTCTATGCAGATGGTTAGCCATCAGAGATATAATTTTCTAACTTACCTCTGGATAACATTCAAATAATTGTAAGACATCTGTTGCATAAGCTCTTTGTGAAAAGCTTGCACCTAACCAAGATTCTATTTAATCAGAACAGGAGTAAATATGGTTTCTAATCTCTTGAATTGCAAAGGTACCTTGATGGCATATACCAAGAACATTAAAAAGAATAAATTGCAGCATGATGTTCTATTTAATACCTGGAATTGTTTTCTTTATCAAAGAGATGCAAGAAATTCCCCCACTTGCAAGCAGGTGTATTATCCTTATTTTTTGTGGTATCATCGATCTGACAAGCTAATGGATAACACAAACATAGAGAACAGTTTTTGGTTTTACCTCAAGTAAACTCCTATGGTGAGACACAATTTTTTTCCAGACCAGCCATTTATAAACTTGTGGAGGATTTCACCAGAACTACCTACTTCCAATACTAATCCTTTGTTAGTGTCTGATCCAGTAACTACGAGGGGTTTATAAAAACCTAATGTAAGAAAGCACATGCTTTAATATACACGTGTAAAGTTAAAATATTGAACTTAAAAATTATCATTTTGTAAAATGGATGATGACTGAAACAGCATTAGCAGTTTTTCCTCTCTCCTTTAGACATTCTTAGCTTGATACTCTCTAGTATTATGTATTTTGTTTCACTAAAGGTGTAACAATAGCAGAGTCTGAAGATAAACACACAGAAGAAAACATTAAATCTAAACTGAGGAATTTTGTTATCAAGGCTGTTTGCTCTATGGTGAAATTATGATGCATTTTTTGAAAGATAATTTTAACTGTATGCTCAGGTTTTCCTGAGAACAGCAATTACTACCCATCCATGTCAATTATTCAAATCATGTCAAACTAAGATTACAGTAAGAGAGGTTTATATAGAAAGAGCAGCATGTCACATACAATCAAAGAACTGAGTTGTTCCCCATTGGAATCAGGAGTGACCTGAAGTCTTCTGCTCAGTTCCTCAGATAGCTCCTGAGGACTGGTACGGGATACTGGAGATGCAGGAGGAGGTGGCAATGACAAGCTTAAGGAATCTCCACTTGCACTTGCCTCCTCTGAAATGGTTTCCCAAGGCTAACAAAAGAGAAGAAACTACGTTAAGGATTTATAAAGACAGACCAAGTCTTCTTTCCTTTTGCCTTCTATGTGACCTCCTAATTGTGACAAACACAGGTGTGACAGGATAGCCAGCCTTAATATTTAATGAAATAAACCAATCCCTAGAACACACAAACATTCTACTCAGTGTGAAGTAGACACAGGGAAAAACAGTTTTCATGTTGACTTCAAAACAGTCTTCATGTTGATGACGACACAAAGCTTTATGATTCAACACAGAGAATGATATAGATGTAAAGATGCATAAAAAAGAGCTCTCATTAAAGTAGTTCCATCTGAAATTTTGTGCAAAACATAACTAATTCTGCACTCTTTCTAAAAACTTGTAAAAAATAGCTGGTTATATTTTATTTTACAATGAAAAGCATAATAGAAAGTACTCATTAGTATCTGCAAATCACATTAACAGGTGACAAGTGCAAAAACGGTTTCAGCAACCTATTTGTTGCTCTGAATAACATTTAGTGAGGCAAAAACAGCTTTCAAAGAAATTGAAGTACATGGCAATTCCAGCCAGTAGGCTTGCTTTCTTTTTACAATTTATTCCACTGTTATTCAAAGAAGAATATTTAAAGTGTTTCTATCCAGATATATATATATGTAACAAACAACACTTGGAATTATAAATGTTTCTCCCAGCATTTGCATAGTATTCAGTACTATACAGATGTTATCAGGCACACACAAAGGCATGGGACCTTGAAAGTATAGCTCTGTTCAGGATTTTTATTTTGTCACTAAAGCAATTTCCACAGATGTCATGTAAAAACATTACTACGTAGGTTGTAATTAGCTTACAAATGAGAAACATATCAGCTCAAAGTTTAGTCAACTTCATAAACCCAAGACTTTTACATACCTCAGGAATGTCTCCACTCTCCATAGGTTCTGGTTCCAAATCCTCACTAATATGTCTCCTAGAGCGGAACCGCCTATGGGCTGCTTCTTGGTTTATTTGTCTGATATTGTTATCTGAATCAGATCCCACATCACTGGATAGTGGGGAATTGAAAGCATGTGAAAGAGAAAAGAACAAGAAAATAATCAATGTTAAACTGCAATACCTACTTTGTCCATTGCTTTAAAAACCTCATTAATGTTTCTGATTATAAAAATCATTATTCTGGCATATGTCAGGCCCCATGAATATGAGGCTATTTAATCCCTCAATCCAAAGTAAGTAAAACTGGAAGCACTTTATAAATGTCACAGAATCATAGAATTACAGGTTGGAAGGGACCTTGAGATCATCTGATCCAGCCTTTCTTGGCAAAAGTACAGTCTAGACAAGGTGCCCAGCAGCATCCTCTGCATCCCAAACTTAGAAGTGTCCAGTGTTGTGGAATCCAGCACTTCCCTGGGGAGATTATTGCATTGGTTGATCGTTCTCATTGTGAAAAACTTTCCTCTTGCATCCAGCTGGAATGTCCCCAGGAGTAACTTATACTTGTCATGTATTTTTTTAATAAGAGTTATTTATTTATTATGAATTATTTATACATTATACATAATATACATGCTATATATTATGAATATATATTTATTATGAATTAACATTCTTTATGCAGCAAAGTTAGCTGACCAGAAGTCCACACTCAGATATACTAGCCCACCATTACTCATCCTTTCCTGTGATGATCAGAAATCATTCCTGACACAGAGATTTTACCTTTGCCCCTGTCTTTATGTCAACTATTGTTTTCCTTCTGTGACAGCCAAAGCAAATGCAAGCTGTTGCTGTATGGATAACTTTTTGAACTGTCTACATCCACTAGTTTAGCACACACCAGCAGTAGTGGAAATGGAAAATACCTGAGTTCCCCTGACGGAGACCTGGCTAGCTGGTGGGACTCCGCAATGTGCACAGGCAGATATAAACCTCGACTTCAGTACTCAACAGGCAGATGCTGCTAGAAGGCAGTATTGTATCTGAATCTTTCCTTCAGGATGAGGGACCATAACTTTGAAAGACAGTGATGTTCAGCAAAAACTTTTTTGTGCAATCATTTTATCACTGCGCATTTTAAATAACTATGAGAAATAAACTACTCTCATGTTCCTACTGCAGACTTGGACTGTAAAGCATTCAACGCTCTTCCTCGATGACCAACTTAGTATCTGAGTTACTGTCCTAAATGTGAGAGGTTACGTAATGTTGAAAGTAGGATCTACTTTAAACCTCACAAGACTTTCTGCTCATAGTGGTTTCATAAATTCATGGAATTTAAAGGCTTAACAGCATCATTTTAAAGTCTTCACTCTTCATCAAGCCTGGTGCCATGCATGAAGTTCATCAGTAGTAATTATGCATTTCTTTCCAAACTACCTGTGATTGTACCTAGCTAAAAGCAAACGCAAGGCTTTCATTTTATGCATCCATCTGATGATGATGCTTTCTAGTGATGATTACTTTTTGGTATCTGCCAGTCAAACACTTCTGAATCCATGTACTCTTGACTTCGTTTACCACAATCGGATTACAAGCAGATTCTAAATCAAATAATTTATAAAATCTGCTTTTTTACAGACACTTATTGACCTTTACCAATCATATTGATAGTGATTGATGAGACATACTTGACAAAATACGCATTGCTTAGTAAATAGCTCAAATAGTTCAATAGTAACCGGGTCAAAACACACAGAACAATCAGGCACTGGTGAGGCCGCCCCTCAAATACCACATGCAGTTTTGGGCCCCTCGCTACAAGAAAGACATCAAGGGGCTGGAGCGTGTCCAGGGACAGGCAACAGGGCTGGAGCACAAGTCCTATGGGAAGCGGCTGGGGGGGTCAGCCTGGAGAGGAGGGGACTGAGGGGAGACCTTCTGGCTCTCTACAGCCCCGACAGGAGGTTGCAGCCAGGTGTGGATCAGTCTCTTCTCCCAAGAAACAAGCACTAGGACAAGAGGAAATGGCCTCCAGTTGTGCCATGGGCAATTTATATTGGATATTAGGAAAAATCCCTTCACCGAAAGGGTGGCCAAGCCCTGGCGCACGCTGCCCAGGGGGGTGCTGGGGTCACCAGCCCTGGGGGTGTTTAAAAGAAGTGTAGATGCTGCACTTAGGGCCATGGGTTAGTGGTGGGCTTGGCAGTGCTGGGTTAATGGTTAGACTCAATGATCTTAAGTTTTTTTCCAATGTAAATGATTACATGATTCTATCAATTCAAATCTAGCTATGAATAAACATATCAGACAAGAAAAACAAATAGTGCCTCATATAAAGACAACACACGCTTGCACAATATAGCTATGATTATGAATATTCAAGAAAGATTAACCATTACTGTTGTAATAAGCAATAGCGGAAGAACAGTCGCTATATAAAATCAAGATGTTTAACTAATACACGATTTCAGTGTAACTTTTAACATTGTAAATTATACCTATTTTTTAAAATGTAAGCTTGCCACAGCCTTATAAATCTAATCTTAAGAAATTGATAATTGAAGAGGACCTCCACATTAGCACAACCAGCCTACATACGTAATGCAGTCTATGCACTGAATAATAATCAGGATCTCCTCAAAGCTAATCAGATTAATCTTAATAGAGTTGCCTTTTCCCCCCCTTACCATTTAAACAGTCTCTAGAAGAAAGTAATTTATTGCTGTTAAATTTCTTAACGAAAAATACCACATCTGTCTCCCAGTACTCTAAGGCACATGCACTGACTTCCCTCCCACCTCTTCAGATTTCCTAGAATTTCCCAGAATACATGTGTGTATTCCCAGTGTATATATAATTTGCTGGGGGTGGGGAAGTCTCTTTCATTCCTGGGGCAGGGGTGGGGTGTTTCCTTTTTAACTGAAGATATCCAGATTTTGGTTCTCAATTTACTAGCACATCTGTGAAAATGTTTCCATGAATATTCTTTCAGGTACACAGCACAGCACCAAAATCATGATAAATCTGTGCCTCTTAACGATTGCTTTGTAAAAGTCTTAAGACTTTTTCCAGCCTTGAACTTGTAAATTCAAAATGGTTACGTTTGTTGAAAACAAATAACTACCTTTACTGGTAATTTTGCACACATCCACAAAACATTGCACTATACAGCTACTTACATTAAACTTGGTCGATGCCACTGAGTAGTTCTGTTGTTATGGTTGACATAGTAAGTCCGCCCCAGGTTGTCCACCTTTTCTTCCCATCCAGGAGGCAGCGGAGGAGGTGGTAACTCCTCCTGACGTTGAGATGCAGAGTCATTGGAATCAACCACATCCCATCCATGCTTAAGAATGAATTAAAAAGAAAAAATTAAGATTTTTAAAGCTCAAGTTAAAGAGAAGTTATTTCATTGTTACTTATATTAGCATATAGGTGCAGACTCTGAAAGAAGTTCAGAATTACTTAAATGTAAACCATATAGAAATGGAATAAACTCTGTGGTTACAGCATACACTTTGTTTCAATGACAAAAAAACCCATCGGTCTATTACAACAGGGATTCCCAAACGTGCTTGGGTGGTCGTTTGTTCTAATCATGGTTAGATGCAGACTTCTAGTCAAGAAGCCAAAAAGAACCAACTGCTAACTTTAGAACTCAGAGATGTTTGGCTTGGGATGAGAGCCCTGATTCCTAAGTTACAGATGACTGCTGCACACTATTAGCAAGGCAAACTTGGCCTGACATTCACTCTGACAGCCCTAATTGCAGCTAATTCTTAACATGGATGATGGCTGTTAACAGTGCTGGGAAGCCTTTAAACCTGCTATGCTCACATGAGTCTTATACTCTGCAAAGCAAATGCTGCCAAGAAAATAAAGAAAAATTTTATAAAACAAAGTTTGAAACGGCCTCTGAAGAAGAGGTACCTAATACAGACCATCATGTTTACAAATTACTTGCATAGACCTTCTGAAATCTTCTGCTTGGCATGACTTCCACTTCTACTTGCTCACAAGCTCAGTCAGACAGATTTTCAAATTCATTGTGGCAGCTGAAACACTTTGAAGTACTTGAAATAGTTGAGAAAACACCAGGTTACAGTTAAAACAAACAAAAAATACTGGAGAGGGGGAGAAGAGTAAGCTGCTACTAACACTGCTACCAGGTTTTTATCTTTCAAGGTACGACTTTTTCTACAATTATACTTGAATCTCTAATAACTTGAATGCTTCCACAAACATTAAGCCTTACCTCAGATTCATCCCGTTGATCACTGTTGTCTTCCTCTTGGCCACCATTTTTAGGCATATAAGCCATCTTCAGTCTCAAGAAACCCTTCACACGAGACTTGTGGCTAGAAGACAAGGAGGTACATTTCATTCAACAACTCTTAAAAAACCAAACCCTGAAGTAAGAAATGTTTTAAAATACAAAGGTCCTTGCTCTCACCTTCTTGGTCTGAGAAGGAAATCCTTAAATGTGTATGGCCTTTCCATGGCTGGGTCTTCAGTCTGAGCATTTAAGAAAATGACAAATTAAAGGGCTTACCCACAAGTACAAAGGCATATAAAGAACATTTACATCCCAGATGCAGTATAAATGCTAGAGGGGACTTTTAAACACCGCAGAGCAGGCAGACCTCCATCATTAGGTGTTAGTCCAGGGCTGCAGGAGCAGCCCCCAGGATAGGTCACTGCAAATGTCTGTGATGGCCTGAACCAAGTGTCACGTGTAGAGCTTACACAACACTCACAATACAGAAAAAGGTGGGAAAGACCAACTAAACAAACCCCTTCCAACTTCTTTCTCTCACCCAACAGTGGTGTCAGAAAAGTTTGAATTTTGTCTATTTTGAAGCACTTTTTTTTCCTGCACATTAGAAAGCAATGAAATAAAACTCCTCGCTGGCCTTAATTTCTTCTTTCAAATATTTAATCATATATTAATTATATATAATTATATAAATATATTTAATAAAATGTATATAATTACATAAATTAATAATATTTAAGATTTTTAAATCCCTTATGGTGTACGTAAGTAATATTACCAGGTTGACAGATTACATCTTCTGATTTCCTCTTAATTTTAAGTTTTGTAAGGGGTTAAATCTTGAAAACTTTCTTTACATGTGAATTTCAGCTTTCTTACCAAGTAAGTTACATCCTGCATGTCTGTGAAAGCATGAATGCTACAGGTAAAAAACTAGGAATTTAAAAATTACAAGGTAAACAAGAGAATCAGACATCCATGTACATACTGATCTGCTGATTGTTTGGGGTACTTTATGGATTGTACAATTTGGGCTGACAAAATTGGAAGCATGAACTGTGTTGCACTGTAAAAGCAAGCACATTATCACAGACACTATAGTAAGACCAGAGACCTAGTTCCTTAGATCTCACCAGACCTTCTAAAATAAGCACAAAGTTAGTAGGTGCTTCTCAGAACACTGTGCCTGTCTGCCACCCACTGTAAATCCTTTCCCTGTCCTAACCCTACAACCAGGAATACTTCTCCAGTCCAATTTTTTAATTACACCTTCCTAAATGCGCAATAACTCCCAGATTATTATTCATTAAAAGCTTTGTTGTCTGTTGTACTTCAGAGTCAGTAAGAATTTTAAAATCAATCCTAACTCATTATTTCAGATATTGTATCAAATACCATATAGACCTTCTTCTCACTGACTGAACTCTTATCCTGCAAGGCATTTCCTGCATTGAGTGTCCACTTCATCTGCGAGAGACAGATTTCACGTTTTTTTCAGAGACAGTAGATTTTAACAAAACCAAGAGGACATCAAGACACACGTGATTAAAAAGTACTGCTTTTTAGCACTCAACTGTAATATACATAAAATAAGAAGCCTAGTATTTTAACCAAATTTTGTAGATAACTGTTAGATACTCTTAAAGAAAAACAACGATTTTGACAAACAAATCAGCAGTACAGCTAGAATGAGAAAGGAAACATTTGTTAATAAATATACCACAATGGCTGTTATTAAGGTACTGGAATGGGGGATGAGGAAATGTCGATTAGAACATAAAGATAAACAGTATGTTTCCCTGAGCATCGAATTAGTACACACACCTTAAGCAGAGTATGAGAACATGTCCAGAGGCAGTATGCACCCTGCGGAGAGACTGCTACATTACAGCTATAGAAAGAGCAGCTCTTCTGAGATATATATTGCAAGTTTTGCCAAAGAAAATTTTTGGAGAAAAAAAGCAGCTTCTGGAGCCAAAGAAATTCTCTGCAAAGGAGGAGAATGAAGAAGGATTTTGTACAGGAATCACATTCACTTTCTAGCGGGCCTAGAAGGAAATGCGAAGTTCTGGACTGCAAAATTTCATCGTTTTAGCATAATGGATTTTATTCTTCAGTGGCAGTGGAGCAGCTGATCTAGGAAATTTTAAAATCTTGGATTTTCTATGTAAAGGCAGTAGAAGACTTTAAAACAATTTGAAGAAGTTTAGCATTCTGCTCAAATACGAGCTAGAAAGAGATACGCATGCTCACGTTCTATGTAAGCCCCCAGTGAAACGAGTTGTTCTCTTCCTACAGAATACGGAAGACAAAAAGCTACTCATTCCTCAAAACAGCTCACAGAAAGCGCGTGACATCTCTGTAGCTCTATCTCAAATTTTGCTAATGGTTTAAATTATTAAAAATAACACTTAACTTTAAAATACTACCTGACTCTGCAAAATAGGCACGCACTAATACGTCCCTCATTTTATATTTCATTTTGCAGGACACGTGTAGCTTGACACTGAAGGACGACTTCTATGGTTAAGTACAGGCTATTTAGATAATGTCTCTGCATATGGACACATGGAAACACATCCATACACACACAAGTATGGATAAAATAATACTACACAATATAGCTCACATGACATAAGCTCATATGAGAAAGGAATGAGTCATTTTTCATCAGAATACATTTCTGATTGTTCCATCATATTTTTCAACTATTACAGTTTATAAACCAACCACAACAGTGGCAGATTAACCATAATAGACACATCTAAATAAGCATCACTGTGAAAGTAATTACAAAGCCATTTTCCTCCTACAATGACATCCATCAATAGCAAGAAGTCAAATTAAGACACAAATATCAACAGCCATGATAAAACTGACACCTTATTTTGATGTAAACATTTTCAATAGCTTCCACTGTTACCATGGTCACCCATTCAAGTACAATCCCGGGGGGGGGGGGGGGGGGGGGGGGGGGGGGGGGGGGGGGGGGGGGGG
>JAVJGJ010000054.1:416900-460762 GCA_035590215.1 Microhierax caerulescens
ATTTTAATATAGCTAGAAATGAGAACTGCTGCATCCCCATTGAATAACTGATTTTATCTGGTTTGTCCAGATACTCTGCAGCCTGGCTGTGGCTACAGCCACAACGGTAAACTGGCTGTCAGAACTGTACAAAGTCCAGACTGATGTTAAAAGTCTTCCCTTCTACCCAGACCGAATTTCAGGAGTAAAAAGTAAATTTTTTTACATCCTTTAAAGCAGCTGAAACAACAAAATCTGTCTTTCCGTAGTTTAGAGTAGAACTGGAAAATCCTTAGTTCTAGCCTGGCTCTGCCAGTAAGCAGCAGTGACAGTTAAAAACTGAAGACTTCCTCAGCTACTCCTAGCATGAATATGGTCATCTTCACCACTAAGGTTCCGTTCCTGTAAAACTGAATCTTTATGACAACCCTTGACTATGCATGCATATTTATAAGAAAAAAAATATTTAAGGGGGGGTTAGTATACTCATACATAGCATTTTAGGACATTTTTTTCTATGAAAAAGATTTATTGCAGGCCTCCACGTTTCTAATATTTAGGCATTCTCATCATGGGGCTTCCTGCTTCCAGAAATGTCACAAGCTACATGAACCCTTTTCCTACTCTATCATGTATTGAATTTCCAGTACCTTATTTTTCACATTTCTCATTACACAATGTCTGTTTCAAGAACCTCCTTCTCACTAAAAAAAAAAAGGGCTATCCAATCCACAAGCTTGCCTGTTTAGTTGCATATTACACTGCTAATTCCTGCTTAGATCTGATTCCCCCCCCCCTTCAAGACAGTAATCCACTCCTAACATGAAAGACACAGGATGCAGATGTTTATCAACCTACAACTTGAAACAGATTTTACCAATCAAAATTGCTGAACTATTTTTTAGAGCTGTCAGCTAGGCAATGGTGATTATGTGTCATTATAACTTGTATTTTATATAGGTCATTATATAACTTTATATGAAGATAAGCTGTTACTTAATTTTTTTAAGCAGTAAACAGAAGGAAAAGTTAGTTCACTGGAGAGAGCTTGTGGCTGCCAGCAAAAACTTTACTGCCAGTTTTACTGTTT
The DNA here is from genome assembly GCA_035590215.1 of Microhierax caerulescens. NCBI lineage: Eukaryota > Metazoa > Chordata > Aves > Falconiformes > Falconidae > Microhierax > Microhierax caerulescens. The sequence goes on from JAVJGJ010000054.1 coordinate 417,970, forward strand.
CAGGTTTATGAGAAAATCTTAATGACCAGCTGGAGTTGTCAGAAATAGTCACTCTCAACACATGACTTCCTCTTTAGAATGTCCTGGCAGCACCCACAGCTGCGGGACGCCTGGAGCCGCTCTGCCCATCTGTTACATCAACACACAGGCTACAATGAAACCTGGTCACTATCACTGAATCCCAAGTATAGACAAAACCTCTGACAGCCAGCAAATGATAATGGGAAAAAGGATGCTTAATCTGCTGAGGTTCACAGCACCCATCCAGCACAATACATTTGTTTTAAGCAATGTCCAATGTAAAGAAAATAAAGGGAGTCCTGCTTCGATACTCAAATGAGTCAGTTCTACATTAAAATAAAATCTAATGTTAAATGTTTCAGCTCAACCTGCGAGTTAAACTTATCACCGAATATTACTCACCTCAAAAAACAATACCAAAAATTCAGTAAGTTGAGCAACTGTTGGTCAGGAGCAAATTTAATAAAATGCAGTACAAGAACCACTCCACACAGGCCCTCAAAGTTCCCAGAAGCCCCAAACACAGAAAAACTAACCACCCATTCTACCCCAAAACTTACACAAATTGAACTGCAAACCCCAGAAGTTTGCATACAGGTATGCCACCCCATTGCAAAAAGGACTAAAGTTGCGTGGTGAGAGCCAACAGAAGGAAGTATTTCACTATTAACCACTCAACCCTTGTGCGTATCTCAAGCCAGCCAGTACAGGCAGTAGTAGAAGCTCAGAAAACCCAGAAATGATGGAATAATTCATTCCCTCCTTCCATCTTCTATTCCCTCCCATCCCATCTCCCGAAAACCACCAGGAAACTTCAAATTCAACTAATTGCTTCCTCTTAGGTACTTGCTTCCTCTTAGGTACAGCACACACAGACTCTGCATTAAGCAACCATTACACTAGACTTTATACTTGCGTACTCGTAATTACTTTTCACTTTCAAAAGGAACTAAGTCTCAGAATTAGGTACTCTTGTTGGGAGCCAAGGTTCAGGCACCTGATTTTCCTTTTTAGAAAGGTAATATAAAAGGAAAGATGTGCAATTAAGGATAAGGAGTATACGGAATAAGTGCTGAAAGAAAAAAAGATACTAGTTTAAACATATTTAGAACAGAATAAACATATGTATAATTCTACTATGCAGTAGTTTTTCTTTTACCTATGGTATCATTAAAGATCAAGATTAGAAGATAGCTATAATTAAGGGCAACAGCACCAGAAAACACTTCATCACTATTAAGTGTTGTAAGTAGGCAATGACTTAAAAAGCTTTAAAAAACAACAGAATTACTTTAAAATTCTAACTTGTGCCAAACAATGTGAAACAACTGCTCAGCATGTGAGATTTAGATGACAAGGTGACACTTGCAAGCCAAATGCTTGTAAAAATTAGTCTGCAACTTGATATATATCCAAGCTGAAAAGCCAGTAAGAAAATCCTGGGATAAAGTTACACCACCCTAAAAGCCCTTAGTCTAGTAAAAAGTATAGAAAGGAAAGCATTCATTAACATCTAGGTGCAAAACAAACAGTTAAAACTTAAGGATGGTATACATGCAGCTCAGTTTTACTTGGCACTGACACAAAGTGGGAGTCACATTTAAAAAGAAAAGGTACGACGAAAGCATTTTATTAATCTTAATTTCAAACATTTTCCAGAAGGGAAAGTGTCTGTAGTTAACAATTAAGCTGTTATTGACCCTTAATAATCGACAGCCAGTTTTTTAACAAAAACTACAGAATAATCTCAAATTCAGAACGACAATGCTTCAAGAAGGGTTCTAATAAACATCAAAGAATGACCCACATACTAATCTGTCTGAAAGAGGGTCACACAGATAAAGTACCTCTTAAATGAAATTCCAAGTAAAACTGGAACACTACTCAGTAAGATTCTAGATAAGCATGCATCAATCAAAGTCTTCCTCCCTTATATTTTCTTGTAAGACGTTCTTGCAGGAGTACCTGCTTATTTCAGTTTTGGAATAAGAGATAAATATTACCTTGGATATACACCTGCTTATTTAATCTTAGCCTTTAAATATGCCTAAATATAGTATTAGCTATAAGATAAACCAGGACATTACAGTAACCATTGCAAAGTAAGACAAGATCTGAGTAATAGCTGAGCGCATATGAGTAGCTACTACAGGCAGCTTAAGTCCACTTAGATTTATTCCAGCTGAAATAGAAATTAGAAGTTAGAAAATAACAAAGCACAACAGGTCAGGGTGGACTTTCATCAAAAGGTTGCATGAATGATGTGAAGGATCTGCAACAGGAGTGGGCAGATCTTGCAAGTCAACAACTGGTTGCCACAGTTGGTACTGACAACAGGGACCAAGCTTTTTAGCTACGAGTTTAAGTATCTGACTGGGGGCAGTAAAGAGGATTCAGCCAGACTTGGCAGTTCCCAGCAATAGGACAAGCAGCAATAGGCAGAAACGGAAACACAGGAAATTCCATTTAAACATCTGACAAAACTTTACTGTGAGACTTATCAAATACTGGGAACAGGCTGCCTAAAAACACTGTGGATTTTCTACCTTAGCAGATACTCTATGTACACAAGCAGAAACAAAACTCAGTTGGACAAGGTCCTGAGCAACCAACTCTCTCTGACCTGGATTTGAGCAGGGGGTAGACTAGACAATCTCCAGAGATCCCTTCCAGCCTCACCCACCCAATGATTCTGTGACTACTAAGTAGAAAAAATTTTTTTTTCAATTTTTCAATTACCATAGTTTGTGCAAAAGGTATGGTCATGCCTGACCAGCTGTAGGCATATTATATTGACAGAAGACCCAGCATGCAGCTGCAGTTCTCTCCTAGGACCTGTGCTCATGCAGAGGCTTCCAGCTCCAGACACTCAAGAACTACTTTAAACTTTGCCTGACATACTCAAGTTCAGCAATTATCTCTAGCAGGTAATTCCCCGGTTAGTGTTTTTTTTTAAACATATTCCCTGCTGAATTTTCACACATACCTTTCTGGTTTATGTTTTTATTTTCATCTTGCATTTTCATAACGATTATTCATACATATTTCCATGTAAGGTCTGGGAGCAGCCAGATGGCAAGTTAACACATTATCATCCAACTGGTATGTCTTAGAGGACTTGAAAAGCAAAAAAATCCTAATCAACAGAAAAATACTATAAAAACCCCCACATATGTGTACACAAACAAACACTCCTGATATACACAATTCTCCTACCAGCAAAGACTTTAATGTTGCAATTTAATAATAGGTCAAATTTGTGAAATCCTGTTGCACCTTCTGACCCCTAAGATGCACCTCCACCATCGACAACTGCCTCCATAGCCCTTGGGTCTTGTACTTTTGTAAACCTTCCTGCTGCTAAAAACAGACCAATGTACTATGTTGTTAAAACCTATCACAAGTAACACAGCACAAACTTCTGAAAGCGCCTGAAATTTTACAATGTCTAAACAGCAGTAAAAAAAACGTTTCGGCTATGCAGCAAAGCTTCATAAATATGTATTTAATTATGCCAAATAGATAACTCAAACTATTTGTGTCAATGAAATCATGTCAGTGACATGAATCTAAAAAGTCAACAGGTTACTGAGTGGTTTACAAGCTACCACCTGAGATGTAGTACCTCAAAGACCTGCGTGCTGTTATGGTATCAATGAAGACATACAACTGAAACTCAGGCATTCACAAGATAGTGTAAGTAATATATCAACAGCTGCATCCATTACTTTAGTAAGTAAACATAACGAAATAATTTAGATAAAGGATTGAGTGATGTGAGACTTCCAATCCATGCACTGGAATTTCCATTTCCATTACAATTAGCATATAGTGACAAACGCAGATCAAGTCATTCCTGATGCCATGCTTTCTGCTTGATCCCTCCTTGGTACTGTAGTATCTTGTACCTCCCATTGTGCTTGCATGAACTAGATCAAGAAATTAAGCTGGCTTTAAAAACAGAACATTAATTGCCTGATCTAGTTTGCTAAGTGACCCTATTAATAATTTCACTGGCATAACTGCAGAGGATGGACGGTGCAACACAGAAGCGGAAGCCAGAGTAGGTGGGGTAGGACAGATGTGTGTTGGGAACAATCACAAATGGGTTCCCACTGAATGCTCTCCTGCGTGCAAATGTCCTGCTGGTCACCTCGGCCTGAGAACCTGCAAACCACTGGAGTGATGTCTCATCAGCATTTGTAGGTGAAATTGAAGTACTGAACAGAGAGACAGGGAAGATGCAAGAAAAAAAAATATTAGAAGACACAACAGAACCTGTATTGCTGTATGTTAACTAACTCCTCCCTGTGATGTGCATGTGAGTCCTGACCAATCATCAGTCCCACTGCGGTTATCAGAGATGTTTTGATTCCCTGGCTAAATACCAGACTGGGTAATAACACTCCACCCACCTACGATTCCCTTGGCATTTTCAGTTGATCATGATGTTCCCAGCTTCCTGACCTACAAATTGTTGCATCCTATTTCTGTGCACTGTTTAAACAGATGCTACATTCCAACCCAGATACTGCTTGATTTCAGAGCTGCCCGACATAATCCCTATAGTAAATTTTACTATTTTTCAAACCCTGCAGCTTCTGCTGAAAGTAAAATACTCTTAAGTCCACACTCTTCTCAGACCACAAATGTCCTGCACCATATCTCAGCACACAACTATGTGCCTAAATTATTAGGGCCTGGACTATGCAAGGCTAATGGCAGAAACAGTCTGATGAGGTTCAGAGCCCACCTTATATTTAATTTTTTTCTCAATAAATTAAAGCTATGCTCTTTGCAAACTTTTCAAATCACTGAAATAGCAGTGGATAATACTTAAGATGACAAGAACGGTTGCATGAAGGACACTCACACGAACATAATTTGGTGGCCCTGGATCACGACATAGGCACCTGTGCAGGCAGTGGTCTGATGGATGCGCTTTCAGGGACAGGTGATGCCAAAGGGTGTGCAATATTAAACTATTCTGAGAACACCCTCTCCCTGCAGCACTTCATCACAAGCATACTGGATGGAGAGGTATATGCATGGAAAAGACTGCAGAACCATGTGTGAGCACACTTCTGCACTGTACCCATCAACTCTGACTGGGTTGTACTGGAGACCTGCAAATGCTAGACCTTCAAGCTGCAGAGCTACATAATAAAATGTTTTGTATTATAAACTCAGATCTCATGTCCAGTGGGTGCTTAAGGGTTAAGTCTTTATTTTCTGTTGTTTAGCTCCTCATTTTTCTTTCAGCCTAACACTAGGAGCAAGGCACATAGTGCAATCCACTGCAGTGAAGTGCCCTGTCACATAACCAAACAAGGCTGAGCAGCTATTATCGTTATGGGACAATTTTAACGCTGGCAGCCTTGGTTGCAAAGAATGATCAGTATGTCAGTGTAAATCATCCCCTCAAGGTGCAGAAGTACACTTGGCTTTGGGGATGTAGAACCAAGCTTTAAGCTGTTCTAAAAGCCTAAAGGAAAAGACACAATTTAAGCTGGGAGAAACTGGCAAAATAAAGCAACCTGGCAAGGAAAAACATGAGACTGTAAAGAGGCAATTACCCCCACTGAGCAAATTCAGCAGCCAAACTGTTAGAATACAAAGTGCAAAATTAACCAAGAATTAAGCAAATTTTACTTATGTATTACGTAAGCCCTGCACTTGAGATATGATGTACCATCACTGCCAAATGCCAAGGAAACCATTCCAAGAGTATTAAAGACTATCTCACTTCTATATCTCACTAAATTTTCACAACATAAATACAACAGAGCAGCACATACCAGAAAGAAAAATACCAACCCAATAGCAGAAAATACCTGCTGCCTTTACATAAAACTGCATGAAATCCCACATTTCACCTTGACAGAGAAAGCTCTTTCCCCATTAATTAGAAAACACAGAAACACATTACAGTGATGTAACAATGGAGCAAAGTCCTGGGTTTGTTACTTTAAGAACAAGACCAGAACTCACTTTGTAAGAGCAATTATTCCAGTACAGAAAGCCATTATTGCATTAGAAGTATTTTAACAGATAACACATTAAAAATAAATAATTTTGGCCTCCTCAGGAGGAGAATGTGTTTAAAGAAAACAACAGAAGAAATTCCAAACTAAGACACATACATTCCCTTCTCCTCACCAACACAATTAGATCTCCAGTATCCTTAATTTGTCTCTTAACTCTCAGAGCTCTTAGATTTATGGTAATGCAGCTCAATGGGGAAAACACTGAACTGTACTTTTACTGCAGGCTTTAAAAATCAAAGAGACCCAAAAAACCAAAAGAGGATTTGTGTTCAAAAAGTACTTCTTAATGTATTTTTAAATTATCAGCAAAACATGATTTTATTAACTGAAGCAAAGCACATTCATCATTAACTGCTTTTTACTAAAATCTTAACATATTAACTAGCCATCACAAGATGTCTTCCTACACCTAGGGCATTATCAACTCCTTGATCTCATTTACATGAAAAAGCTACACCAGTAATACTGTTATATTAATTTATCATTTGATGAAAGGAATACCAAAATCAAATTCTTAGTTGGCAAGTTTCAGGATTTTTTCTCTCTTTAACTCTCTTCATTTATATACACTTAAATGAATTCTGTCAGTTGTCACTATAACCTCTCCTTTCTTAAGCAAAATATTTTCAGCAACACTTCCTGGTTCTCAAGCATAACTAAAATTGCATTTTTCCATTTGATAATAATGGTAACTTATTATACTTTTGCAATGAATCTATGAAACCTGGACATGAAGTTTTTTACTAATCTACTCTTATTCAAAAAAGTTCTAACCAATTAAGGTTTGAACGCTCATATCTTAAAATCTGAGCTGAAATTAAACATGGTTATCACTTTAGAGTAATATACAAGAAAACAAAGACATTCTCCCAGAATTCGCTAAGTTTAACTGAAAATTCTCATATAATGAGATATGAATTCAAAGATTACTTCTACGGCAGTAATTGAGATAATCATTATTCCAGTGTATTTCAAACACAGTCACATGGATTTGTATAGCAGAACCTTAAACTTCAGTTCAATCAAGGAGGATGCCTGAAACGCCAGTCTAATTAGCTAATTTGTCTAACTGTACTTGCAGTCTCTCCCTCCTCCTACATTCGTGACAAAAATAGCTTAAAAGAAAAAAGAAAAAACGTCACTGACTCTGAATTTTAGATCAAATGAAACACTTCCTTCCTTGTAAAATTATTCCTGTACCAAGTTTTTACTAAAATTGCATTGTTACCAAAGTAAGGCTAAGCTTTTCACATACAGGATTCGTGCTTTATTTCTGCACATGAGACATGACAAAGTAGGGAACTAAATGCAACAGGAGGAATAGTCAGCACTAAAATTATCAGATTAGAAATCATTACATTAGAACTAATTATAGTTTATTACTACTGCAATTAGTTATTAGTACTTGTATTTAAAAGGTGGCATTTTTTATTGTATTCCAAATACCAACAAAATAGATAAATATTTATAAATCTAAACTTAGCGTTCTTAAAAGCACAACTGCCAAGAAGCAGTAGTTACATCAGTCCTTACTAACTGGTTTCATATTTGGAAAGGCATTGCGCTGTAAAATGTTTTTCTCATTACCAACGCTGCCTTCATGAGGGAGCTCTTTCAACAGAAAATCAGATACCCTGTCTGTTTCCAGTCTCTACAAATACCAAGATTCCTTATTACCATCCTGCCCAGATTTCACAAATCTGACTACCTTATCTGTGTCGGATACAAATCACAGCAAAGGTACTATTAGCACTCCTCTTTTCTGTAAGCTTCAAACACACAATCGGTTGACTTCATGCTGGATGGAGAGAAGGCAGAAGTGTCAAATGCTTAACTGACTAAAAACTTTTTTAGGTAGTACCATCAGCATGTGCAATATGACTGCATCTTTCTTAGGACACACAAAAAAAGGCTTCCTTCCCCCTTGCTGCACTTCGAAGGAAATGCTAAACGTTGCTTTGCCCTATGGCACAAAACATACCAGATACCAACGTTTGGTAATGCCAGCCAGCCCATCACATCCACTGACATCCCCGGTGCTTAACACACTCGCTCTTCCTTCAAATTACTACGTGCTCTTAGAATAAAGCAGAAACAAGAGGTAGCCTCTCTGCTGTGCAGTGCAGGGCATGACAATGGAAACTGCAGTGAGCGACTAAAAATGATGATATGGAAGTTGATACATAAAGTGCACAAAAACTTGGCTTTTACCCCTCTAACATGTGGTAATCAAAACTAAGGGATACTAATTACTCATATGAAGGTTGCAAACGGACTATGTCCAACACACACACAAAAGAGTTACTCATTTCCCTGGTATAGTAAGAATGCAGCTAGCAAATTTAACTCCTAAATAAATACTGCAAACTTTGTGTTTCTGTAGAAGCAGCTTATGATCCCAAACACTTGGGATCACCCCTAAACTAAGGCAGGTACCCAAAACAAATAGGGGACGTCGTTCTACTGAACAAAACTGGATCCTTGATCACAAGGATCACAAAATGCCTAATCTCTAGGTAGCTGAAGTTTGGTAATATTACTTTCATCCTAAATTTCTAATTCCTTATTTTAATGCCTAATTCAACAGGTTGTTCATGACATTCAGGGTAACAGTACTTAATAAGTCTATTTCCTAACTAATAACAGGTGACTTGATAGCATATACGATTTGCTGACTTGCTTCTGTGAGATTCTTTAAGTGTAAATAATATCTAGCACTTTTCAACCAATAATATATCTGAATGCTAGGTTTTAAATTTTTGGGGTTTTTTTCACTGCTTCTTTTTGTGACATAAAATGTTCAGGATTGTTATAAAAAATAAAGATGTTTCAATAAGTCTTTCTAGAAAGTGAAATATTTTAGAAAAAATATTTTATATTGCAAACAAGTTTTGTTATTGAATGTATAATTTTTTTTGTGACTTGGCATTTTCTATTTTCAATTAATTTTTATAAATAGCTCTGCTGATAGAAGGTTTACATTAAATTTTGATTTGGGGAAAGAATTTACTACCTAACAGTAATCTAAAGTTACTCAATGTTTGAGTTCAACTGTAAGGCAACTCAACAATTTAACCAGAGAATAAAACAGAAGAAATTCTGGTGGTAGCACGTTTTCCTATTCCAAATCTCTAAGCGAAGGTAGAGCAAAATACAAAGACTAGTTTATTTCCTAAACAATTATCTTCTGTTATTCTTTTGTATAAAAATAAACAAACAACTATTATTCCTCTACAAGAACAATGTCAGTTACATTTTAGCTTCCATACTACTTTCTCTCTCAACACAAAGTCCAAGTCCATGGTGGGGACACATCAATGTGAGCAATGCCTGCCAACTACACCTTAGATTTTTTAAGTTTGTCAATCCCCAATACTTTGTAACAACTTTGAAACAGTAAAGAAAAAGACAGGGTACATCAGGTATATTAATAGAGTCCCATAGATCTGTATGTATCATTCTGTATGTATTAATGATACCCCCTAGAATCCCACTGCACATCAAAATTAATTTATTCTCATTCAACCAGATCAATCACATGTTAAGAATTTTGCTTTAAGACTTAATTACTGTAAACCCTCTAGTATCATTTCCATCCATTAAGGACAGTTAATTGAGACAAGACACTACACAACTGTTTCCCAGGATAGTGCATACACTTGTGCATGTCTGCACAAGATGAATGATCTTTGACAAGACAGAAACATGCAAGGTGCAGACAGAAGTCCTTCATGATCCAAACCAGAAATAAAAGACATCATGTTCAAGTTGCAATTTCAGAGATGAGGCAATAGTTGTCAGAGCCAAGTAAAAAAAGAGTATTTCCTAGCAAGCACGGAAAATCATGACAACTCGATCCTTACATAAAAGGATTAAGCAAGCAGCAGTACATAAGCATAAATAATTTAAATTCTAAAATATTTTTCTTGTGTAGCCACTGCTTATTTAAATGTACTAAAAGAAAAACACTGGACACCTATGCCAAGATCTGATGCATTCCTGAAAGGTGAGTAACATCCAAAAAAAATCCCTAGACAATGCCAGGGAAAAGACAGCAAGTTGAAGATTTATTCCATTCATTATAATAAAATGGCTTCCTATTTAGATCCCTATTATAATTAAATGCATGACACACAGGAGTGCTGGAAACAGACTTCTATTTCCTGGGCAACAGTTAAAAAGGGCTACATCTGTGACGTACAAGAAGAATGAATACCTGCTATTATTAGTATTACTGCATTACGAACAGCCTCTGACAAGATGATAATCCATTTTTCCTTAGAGATTGAATAGACCAAATGGGGAATTAGTAAAGGAGTAGCCTCAGCAGGAGAGAGCTGATGCCCGAGAGATCCTTAAAAGAGGCCTGATTTGTGACAGGATTCGGAAAATAGGAGCAGAATTTTGCATAAGTGAAAGAGCAAATTAAATATATCAGGACAGATTCTGTATATTGTTCCATAAGAAATGAAGGAATTCTAGGCGGGGAAAAAAATTTCAGAACACAAATGAAATAACCTTCTTATGAAGTTTCATTAAAACTCTTCAAGAAAGAAGAGCGAAGCACAGCGAGATGATGACAATGAAATGGGACTACAGATTCACACTGTGATAATCAAGCAAGCACCAAGTTCCAAAACATTCAAAATACTGTGCATGAGCTGATTTAATTTGCATCCCAGGAGGTGAAATCACATTGGTGACAAATCAAAATGAACAAGTGAAGCCCTAAGTTTATGGCCCCTCATTAAAATTAGCATGAGGAATCATCACACAGAAAGAGCCATTACTGGAGACATTATGTATGTCATTACATACATAAGATATGGCAAAAATTGAAATCCTCAGCAGAGTAAGTTCCTACAGCCTTATTTATATATTGATTTGAAGCCACTCCTACCAGCTTTTGTTTTGTTTATACGCTTCTCTGTTCCTGAAGGAAATGCCCGTGTAAGTTTCTCACAGCAGAACCCAAAGTATTCACCAAAAAGGGTTCTGCTGAACAACCACAGCTGTATTACAGAATATGCTTAACCTGCTAGTGACATTTAGCTATAATTTTTCTTTTAACCTAAGTTTCCATGGTTGAAAATAGATGGGACAAATGTATCTCCATCTTTCAGCATTAGAAGCAGCCACTAATGCAGAAGGAACAGTAAGAACTGTAAGCTGGTAGGGCAATTTTGCACAATAATCTGCTCTATGATGTAATAGAAAAACCTGACCTCTCCGATCTGAATCGGTAACTTCAGCACATCATGCTAAAAGATCATTCCCATAGTTAGCTGCTGTAAGGGGAGTAGCACAGATCAAAGGAAATCTCTTTCCAGAGAGAATCTTGTCTGGACCAGTTCATCAGTTCACAATCACCAGGCCGCATTAAAGGTATTGCATTGTGACACTTAATTTGCAAACCTGTGTAACAGCGTAAACCAATCTTAACCTATTTACTTCATACTGGTTTTGTCACATTTAGGAAAGGGACAGCACTGTAAGGGCAGTTTTTCAAAGAACTCTTGCTGAAACCTGTTTTTCTTGACACAGTTACACAAAGTAAATTCAAGTTATGTGATTGCACATATACCCAACTTGATTGATGACTTTATTTTAAATCAAGGTGTATCTATATATTTGGCAGCATTAGGACATGATGCTATAACTTGCTTTTCAAAGTCAAATCTTTTTAATTTCACTGGGACATGAAAGCATTGCAAGCAGTCAAAACTTCTGAGCCATCCACCAGCTGGGGGCCAGTCAATAGTGGTACACCAGGCATCAATACTGGGTCCTGCAGTGTTTAACGTCTTGACTAGTGACCTGGACGATAGGAGAGAATGCACCCTCAGCAAGTTTGCAGCTGAACAACCAGGTGGTTGTGCTGCCGTACAGAAGAACTTAGCCAGTGGGTCCAGGGCAGCAAACCTTTCCCTCTACTCAAAGTCCTGAAAGCCTCCTTATCTGAGTTACAGAGTCAGAAAATAATGGAAAAAAGTAATGCTCTTGCTTGATGTCAGGTTTCAAAAATGCTGCTTTTCAGAACAACAGAGAAATGTTTGTTTTATGAAGCAGAGGTACACAGAGTACATGCAGTGCTCCAGCAAATGATACAAGACAAACACATGCGCACCTTTTAATATCTGAGGAATTACTAAATTTCAGAGAGTATACCAGTCAGACTTAAGAGGCCTCTCCAAGAACAGCTTATTAAACTGTGCCTGAAATTCTTGGGTGTTCCAAAATACGAAGAATCAAACATGGGGGAAATATCTTAGCAATATACAATTATCCTACCATTAGTCTTTACATTAATACTTTAGTAACTCTAAAAATTCTTAGCAAGTGCCCCAATACTTTTTGCCCTCAAAGCTGTAAGTCTGCTGTCTTTATGAAATTAAATATGTATTGCCATTGGTAGGGAATAGAGGTAAAAGTATTTTTCATACGGTTAGCATGTTTGAGACTGCACAGAAGGCATTCACTAAGGAATCACTATCCCTCATAGCTAACAGAGTAAACTTCATTAAAATTCTGTAGTTTTGTGTATAAAAAGATACAGAATTTAGAAAACAATCATTTCAAACTTGAAAAACTCTAGATGAGAGGCAAACTTGGTAAAGTCAGCAAAACAAAGCCAGGTTTACAACAGGAGGAGGATTGTTCCAGGGAAGAGAGGCTGATGGCTCTCCAAAGTACGAACAGCTGCACTTTACTACTTGGAACTTTCACAGAGGCTCAAAAATCCGTCATTTGCTCAGACTCATATTTAGCATTGCTTCTTGCCTGGGAGAGGGCAGACCCTTGGGTGGATGCACAGGGGCAAACTACAGCACACTATTTGCAAATTGACACACAACCTACCCACAGCTACTTGTATCATATAACGAGTAATGTAGGTGAGGTATGACCTTGGAATTCCAATTTTGAACTGTAGAAAAACTACGATAAATAATGCAGTGTGGGACATAGGAAACACCACCAACAACCTTTTCTGTGACTGTGTGAAGAAAATGACTAAACAGTCAGGAAATTTCACAAAAATTGTGAAATAATGTTAAATGGAAAGTTTAACACAATGATGGGATCTAATGTGGCCCAAGTAAGGGTCAGAGAAATGCATTTTTTCTTTCAGATGTGCAGACTGGCAAAGATCTAAAAAGACTGAGAACCTAGGTCAAGTTTTGTTCTAGCTGACTCGGACCCCCAACATAGAGGGGCAGCTGCCTTCAGCTCCCTCTGTCAGTGAAGAGATGCAGGTTCAGCTGGATTAACAGATTTTCAGATCTGCTCAGACCTCTAACAGTGATGGACCAAAGCCTCCAGTAACTGCACTGAAATGCCCATTTTATTTAAACACTCCTTGTGTATTGGCAAGCATGTATTTTACTTCCTTTCAGAATTATTCACTATGAAGTATTGCTGTTCACCGAGCTCACCTTCAGAAACCAGTAATTCACAAAACCAACAAATGGATTTCTAAAGTCAAGTATAACTGTAGCTGGGAACTATTTCTGCCACTAATGGTAAGCAAGTGAGGTAGGCTTGGGAAACTCTGCTATGGTGCACAATATTAAGCACATGTAGAAGAGTGTAATTAGCTGGCAAACAGCTCACTAATATTGCCTTGTGTTGCAGACACTATGAACCATTCAAATGACACAGACCTTTACCTCTTATTATCTCTACTGTCATTTCTTCCTTTTTCCTCTTCACTAATCTACTTATCCTACCTTTTTCTTTTGCTCACAGAGATGTTCTACCTTTTTTGCCCCCCCCCCCCCATCAATAGCACTTCAGCCTTTTTTAAGACTTTTAGATTTCACTATACATCTGTCATGACCAATTTTTCTATGTATGTGCTTTCTTGGCACAAAGCAATTAAGAAATATAACCCTCAGAAAAGTCAAGTATTGTAAAAGTATGAACGCTCTCGTGTACTGCGGGGGGAATTTATATTCCCTCTAAAGCTATTCCAATGCTTATAATACATACTGGGGAGCTGCAGCAACTGAGAACCAAAAGATGCAAGAGCTCAAGGTGCAGAAATGTACACGGCTCTTGCCACCATGCTGAAAGATTAGCAACGGGATAGCAAAAGAAGTTAAAAATGGACATCACATTCTCTTAAAACGTTAATTTTGCCTCCCACTGCTTATTGAAGGCGGCAGCTGACAAGTATGATGGCAATCTTCTCCTGTGCTGTCTTGACCACAACACTAAGATTTGACAGGGGGAAGTCAATGATAGGTTCAGGGCTGGTTGGAATGCAGTTGCCTTTGAAAAATGTTAAGACTCTGAGTTCTATGGGAACTGAACATGGACAAAGCTGAAAAAAAATCCAGTAGTCATAATTTCTCTTAAAACCAGTCAAAAGGATAACTGCTATTTTAATAAAAGGTCAGAAAATAAAGGGATTAATGGTGCGTCACTTCCGTAAGGCATGATAGGTATATTCTGTATACACGTGAGTGAGCAAGCAAAACAGTGTACTTTGTAGGTTTTCTAACTACTGATTCTCTCTACAGTTCTTCCTCCACAATTTCTGGTCAGATTTACTGTCTTTTTCCATATAAATTAGAATAATTTTCAAACAAAGCACTCTGCAGCAAAGAACTGTTTCAATGGTGCAAAAAAATTCTGGAAAAACAATTGTATTTTTAGTCATCCATCACACACATCATTACACTGATGCAATACTCCTTTATTACTGTACTATTCCTAAATATGTGCGCTACCCTAGTAATTTTGAAGTAGCAGTAAAATATAACAAAATATGAATCAAGGAAAAATAAAAGTCCCCAATTTTCCATTCAGTAATCTGTGCTATTTCATACGCTCCTTAAACATGCCATACCCTTGGGCATAAGCCACTATAAACAGTTCAAGGCAGTCTGAAAGACCAGTAATCCCCACGGTGCTTTGAAATTCCCTGTAACTTGACCACGTAACACAACATACTCAAATGACCAGAGACAGTTTTTGAAAGCCACTAAATATTTATCTGACCCCTTATGAACTCTTAATAAAATACTTGGCTGTATGGTCAGACAAACAACAACTAACATTTATATAAGCTACGATTCCCACTGAGAGTGCATTGGTTATAGCCAGCTACCAGAGTCACAGCTCCTTCACCTCAGAGCTGAATTCTCTCGGTCTGGAGAAGCTGAAGGTGCATCTTCATTAGCAACATTCAGGAAAACTGCAATTTAAGTCAGCCTCAGTATACATGCAGGATCAGGCTTTTGTTTAAAATTACATGCTAGAGCTCCAGCAGTACTTTGAAAACTCTGTTCTTCCTAAATGATGTGAGTGCCCTACAAACTGCCAGGGATGAAAGGGAGCAGAACTCACATTAAGCACCTTCTCCAACTATTCCGCTCTATTACATTAGGACCCATCAACATGTTTATCTTGGACCATGATGCAGTACTTTAAGGTATGTGGCTGATGGAAGAGTCATAGACTGAGGTTAAACAAAAGAGAACCAGTGACAAAGAAAAAAAGTCGTGAAAGAATCAGGAGGCAAAGTAAAGAGATAGCAATAATGGACTCAAAGAAAGCATGCTGACATTTATTCAGACAAAATTTTCCAAAGGTACTAAGTATGTCCTTTCAACTGCCTGATCCGAGTAGCACTTCTGTTCAAGAAGGCATTAGACTTGGCAATATTTGACAGAACATTTTTGCTTTAATGATTTTCCTAATGTTAAGAAAAAAAACACAGAATACAGTGTAAGAATTCTAAATGCCAAGTTTATCTGACACAAGGAATACCTATCATTTATTAGGACCCTGAGGGGAAACATCATTATACACTGACCAGAGAGAAACAGAAAACTTTTTTACACTGAGGCCACTGAAATGCTCGTTAGCAGACAGTTAACTAGTCTTCTTAGTTTCTTTGATAGAATGATCATTTACACCACTTTTTTTCCTGCTGAGACAAAGAACCTGGACACCTGCTACATTTTGAGTTGGAAATAACACATTTGTTCCTAACAGGAAAGACAGCCAAGATTATGCTGATTTACTGGTCTTTCACATTTCCAGTTCTGAAACAGACAAGCCCGTACTTTCCCACAAGAACTTGTTGAGGTGCCCCTTTTCAACTGGGATTATATTTTGCATAGAGGAAGAATGCATTATCTTTATACTTTGGATTGTTTGATGAATTACACCATTACTAGACTATTCCTCCGAAGTGACCTGGAGAGTTCACAAGCTGACACAAAAAACAGCCCTCCAAACAATCTATATCCTTGCTTTCACACCTTATGATAGGAAATCAAAACCATAACAATTTTAACTGTTTGATTTGGCCAATGTTTTTTTTTTTTCTTTCTCTAATATAACTTGGTTTTAATGCAATTTAGAAAGTTATGAAAATTCAACTTAGGATAGTGTAAACTTCCGTTTAATTACTCAAGAAAAGGATAGTTACTAGTTCTTGTTAGCCAATAATATATATTGCAAGGTCTTTATGGTGGGTAGTTACTCATTTAAATTTCAGTCAGTTAAAAAAACGCAACATAGTAAGGCAACAAGCAATATAATCTCTCACGATGAAAAATAAAGAGCATGGGGAAAAAATCTTGCAAAGTTTGTTTCATGTTGTGCACACTGTTTAATATCAGCTACCAATCTATTTTGTTTGTATCCTGAGATTCTGCACAATGAGTTGATGTTTATATATATAAAATTTGATTTTAACAAAAAAGAAGGGAGACTAGAACTCCAGAAGTATCTGCTGCAAATGTTTGGTCAGAAATGCTAATCCCCATAAAATTCGGGAACATAACAAGAGACAAGAAAGTTCTCTCCAACTCCAAGCTCACAAACTCATTTGAAGGAGACTGCATTTGCTGTGGAAGGGAACACAACACAAGGAAAACATGCACAGCTCCATGGAGAATGGAGCTGGCACTGCAAACTGACAACTCCAAATTCTTTTCTCTCTCCTCTTCCCACATCTGTTTTGGCTGGCATCTGACACAAGAAATGCAACTGATGTCACCTGCCCAATCCGGTACTGCAGTAACTCACTGCTCAAGGCAAAAACAAACCTGAAAAGCAGGCAGACAGCTCGCTCGGCAGTTTGGGGACGGGAGAGGCCATTTACATGGAACTGCTGCCTGAAAGAGAGCAACGTAAACTCACCAGTGAACCTTCCCTCCATCTGCAACTGCTGCTTTGTCACCTCCCAGATTCCCAGCTTCTGCCTGTCAGCGAACAGTGTCAGGGCAGTGTGTAGTGGGTCACAGAACAAATAAATCGGTAACAAATGCTGACTGTAACAGATGTAAAAAGAATCTAGCATTCTGAAGTCACGTGCAGGGAACAGGTCGTATGCAAGCTCCCAGAGACAAAGTATGCTTTGCAAATAGCACTCGCAGACTTGGGTTTTCCTACAGGAAAGGAAGGTGTTGCTCTCCTGCACAGCACTTCCTGACATACCTTGTTGCATTCCCCACCGTTAGAAAGTTTAACTGGCTTCCCTGTTTCCATGTGCTCTTAGCTTTATGACAGAGGAACTATTTAAGGTAAGATCACACTCCACAACCCGCCAAAAGTAATAAATTGGATGTATAAAAAGTAAATAATTGGAACAACACCCAATTTTAAGTATCAGGAAAAACTAGGCAGGACTGAAAAATTTCAAAGATAGCCAGTCCTACTGTGGGATAAAGATGCACTTACTTAATGGAAAATTAAAATATGTTACATTTTTATGTACAGATACACTCTGCAAAGTTGAGCAGTTAGTTAACTGTACCAAATCCACAGTATTTACAAATCTATACAGGGAGAGCAACCAAATTCTCTACAGAAACCCTTCTCAACACCCCTTTTTTCATTTCTCCTAAGTTAGCAGAAAACTAAATATCAAAAAACTAGTACAATGTAATGTTAACTCCAAGATAAAAAACACCATAAGGCTTACTGTGGGGACAGCCACAGTAAGAGTTTTATTTTCAGTTCTCTCATTAAATATAAAGCAAGCAACGTTTGCTTTAAGATGTTTGCATTAGAGCAGATGTTGCAAGGCCAAAAGATGTTAAAAAGCAGTGACATCAGGCAAAACCAAATCTATTAAGACCAGCTGCCCACATCTAAACCACTACTGTAAGGTTTCCCCATACTCAGCTAGTACATCGCTACCCACAAAGCCCACATCTGCAAAGAACAAAAAAATTGTATTTCACCTGCTCAGTTAAGATCCGATATTTTAATACTAGTAAATAAAAATAATGTACAGATCTCAAATAAAGTCACCACAGATTAACTGATTTCTGAAAACCCCTTTGGTTCTGGCTTTAAGCACCAAATTGTAGCTACTTTTTTTGCATTTCATACTTCTTGTATTACAAAAAACTTTCAGAAGTTGCTAGTATACAGCCTCGTTTCAAAGAAACGGTAATTGTTTGAAAATGGAAATACAATTGCCATTATGAATGGAAATATAAAATACATTATGAATTTTTTAGGCTCAGAATCAACTCACAAAAGTGTATTTAGGCCCTGGATCACATCCAAACTGATAATTAATTATGCTTTAAACTACTTCTATTGTAATTCCAAATATTCCTTGTTTTACTTGTTCTTTTTTATTACTGCTGTACATGTGACTGCACACAACTGACTGGAGAGCAAAAAGGGCAACAATGTCAGAAACAAGGAGAGACCAGTAAGAGGTGAAAGTAATCACAGAGGTGGCATCAGGTTTGTTCTCTAAAATTCAGAATCAGAAGACTAGTCTTAAAATAAAATGTCTGTCTTTGAGGTGCTTACTGTATCATAATCCACAATACCATTCATTCTGGAACAGAAAACGTTCAATGTATTTATGAATGTAAATCAATAAAACAAGCAAATATTAAGTACATAAATACCTCACTATAAAAGAAACAGCCAAGCCTGCCTTTTCGAAGGTGTATCAGCCTGAGTTTCGCTAGGAAAATGCAGACTGATTTGCACATCTCTCTCAAAACAGTTTTTCTTCCCTTATGGTTGCTATGCAAAATAGGAGCAACCTTTTACTGAGAGTACAGATTGTCCTTTTAGATGAACAACCATCTTCAGCACATTTCCTTCATTTGGTAGCATTCATTTATTGAATCTTTCCCACAGAGAAGTATGTTCAGACAAAGCTCGATTTGCAGTTCAGAGTGGTTTTGGGTTTTTTTCCCCCCTTTTTTCCTCACAGAGCTGAATGACATAACACTTTATCTAGAGTAGGAGACAAAGCAGACAATCTGCAATATGTTGCCAATATATGAATAAACCAAAATACTTTTTTACTTTAAAATTTGCAAAAGTTAAAATTCTTCCAGTGACTCAGGTTAAAAATTACAGAAGTCGACAGGTGTAATCTTGAGGACTGAAGACCCTGCTACCACTTTTGAAGATATTAGAATTTCTGCACACTCAACTCTCAATAGAGAATTGACTAAAATATGCAGTAAATTAGGACCTACAGACTTATCGCTGAGCAAATAAATTCCGCAGGGTAGCTCTACTGGCTGGCAAGCTTTCCCAGTGGCAACCAGGTAATACTGTACTTTGAAGGTGTACTGTTTCAGCAGAGCTTGTATCTGTCCTAGATTGCATGTCTCCTCTCTCTGCCTCCCCTTGTCTTGTCTGAAAGAATTGTTTGCTGCTCTGTCTCGACCAGGACTTTGGCTGGAATTGCTGCACTCCAATTAGTTAGGGATTTTGTCCCACTCTGCAGTAGATACGTGTTAACATGCAGCATAGCATTTCAGTATGGACTGTACCTATGGTGAAAAGTAGTGGTGACTAAATAGCCAGACCGAGCAGCTTCCATTTACCTTAAAGGAGCTATTAAACCGAATGCTTAGGTATTACTATGGCTAAATACAAGAACAGAGTAGTAAAAGGAGGTTTGCGTCTGCAGCATCCATCATGCTGAAGTCAATGGCAGAATTCCTAACACCTTCAGACTGGTCAGGATTTATTTAGCCACCTGCTAAAATCTTAAGATTGCTGCCTGAATCTTCAACGTGTGTGGAACACAACTGAGTTGGACCTCCCAGAAGATGAAGCACAGACACCTTTGCTGTCTTCACTAAACATTTTAGTTCACAGTGGTTATGATCAGTACAGGAAGCAATTCCTCCCCTTTTTCACCCAGCTAGTTTCTCACTTGTATGTGGTAGGTTTTATCTCAGCCTGCAGGGAACAGAAGCCTGCTCCTCTGACTCACTCCACAGCACAGCCGAGAGCGAGTCACACGGCAGTGCAAAGCACTCCTGACATCCAAAAGCGTGTTTCCCAAGATGGGAAGTGAATCAGGAAAGCTAATAATGTCACAAGTGCTGTAAACTATATAAATAAATAAACAAAATCCTCCAGAGTTACTCTGTAGCTTGATTAGTTTGCCTTGTAGAATATTTCTTGCAAACTTATACCTTAAAACGTCAAATATAAAAAAAACTTCACACATCTGTCTAGGGCTAAAAACCCACATTACAGACTACTGAATTATGAAAAGCTGAATGTGAGTAAACACACTGCTAAATAACTGCAAGCTGCATCCCCAAATACACCACACTCATTTCCCAACAAGTATAGTTCACTTGTGTTTATAATAATTCAGCGTGCTGGCAAGTGCTCTGTGATAGAATTTCTAAAAATAATGGAGTGTTAGTAATACAGCAACTACGGCAGCCTCCACTTCCTAATCTTTGAACAGAAAGCACAAAACTGTGTAAATGTACATTGAAGGAGATTCTGCTGAACTTTTCAACAATGAAGTTTAGTTCCACTTTCATGGAATTTGAAGCAAATACATGTCTCATGCTAATATGATTCTGTGAATATAAAGCCATGCTTGATGCAGATTTCAAGTAACTAAATGGTTAGTATATTTGTAATTTAAAGTCTTTACAACACCAAGTACTAAAAGAGAAACATATTACTGCTAAAATGCACAAAATTTAAATTAGAGCAGTTTTTCACTATCCTGGATGATATGTGCAAAATATATCCGATGTAACTCTTACCTTTCATAATAAAGCTTTAAATTTTATTTACAACATAAATATTTTAAATAATTGTGATTTAACAAAATCCATTACTCGTTATTATTAATTAACATGATTATTAACATAATAATATTGCTATTCCCACATATTGATAAGCTGTGTATTTTATTTAAAGGATGTGGAGTAGAAACAATTTTAAAAGCAAACCACTTTTTTTTTTAATTACGTAAACTGTTTCAAACACTCACTGGAGGTAAAAAGCTATAACTTACTCCAGGAGGATTCTTATCAGCCCCTAATGCCTTGTTTGAAAGGATATTCACTGTTTGATGAACACCTTCCTTTTTAGTTGTAAAGTAGCTTGCTTTTGATAATATAAGCATTTAAAATACCATAGTCCAGTTTTCTGCTTCTGTGTGTATCCAGTAATGTGTTGAATACTGAAGTTAATGCTGAATAAGCAACCTTCTGTTGCTTTATTTATTATAAACAGTGATTATATATTATTCTTTGCTAATAAAAAAAATAAATCTCTTTACATAGTAGGATCAGGAATACAAGACTTCAACAAATAACCGAGAAGGCGGCCAGTCAGATCATAAAAATTTATAGCTGAATCTCTTTTTTATTGAAGATAAAAATCTCACCTTAAAATTTATATTATCTTATTCTTTTCTAGAATACATAAAATACTGCCTGGAAATGCTAGTCACCTGGGAGGTTATGCTTTTCAACCTAGGCTGAAAGGGAAGATTTAAGCTTTCTACTAAAGCAGCGGAACAACTCTGGGTTTGCACCACAGTATGTGGTGCAGTATACATGTTACTTGGACAATTCACCTAATCAAAAGCAAATTTTTCTTCATACTTTCATAGCCAACACACTGTGCCCCCCTCACCTGCAAAGCTTGAGGAGTTAGAACATGACAGACCTGGAAAAGGCAACGGTATTTTGGCAATGATAGTGCCTGGGCCTTTAGCTTTTCCCACAGATGTAAGACGTGGCCCAGCATTTTGCTAGGTTTATAATACCAGAGACTTTAAACAGAGTGAAGGTGAGATTTTTCCTTTTTGGTTATTCATTCTTTTTGGAGACAGAAACCTGCATGGTCAGCCTGCTGATTTTTTTAATGTATTTTTCTGTACATTATTGCTGACTTCTGGAAGCTGCCAATGCCATTCTGTTAGGTGGAAAAATCCCTAAACATAAAAGCACCAGATTTTAGATGAATGTATGCAGTAATAAATTTTACAATGAAATTTAATCTGGAAACTAAGTAAACAGGATAGATTTGGAATAGCTTTTTGAACAAGAACAGTCATAAACCATGCACATTCCTAAATTCTTCATTACTTGAGAGCTTATCTCAAATAGGAAAACAGGTGAATAGTACAAAAAGCAATCAAGACTCTGTATCTGGTTTATTTTCTGTAATTTTCCTGTGGCTAGATCTATACCAAAGCTGTTCTGGCTGGCACCTTCAGTGTTAGGACTGTGCCAGCATTTCCATTATAAACTGAAGGCCTTATAAACTCAGCTTTAAAGAGATAACTGTGTACTGAAATTCAGCACAGAATTTTTCCATGCAGGATCAAATAGTTTATTACTGCTATTCAAAAAAAAAAAAAAAAAAAAAAAGAAAAAGTTATTTCCACCTCTTCTGCTCAAAGTTATTTCCAGCTCTTCTGCTCAAAGTTTTACTCTGTTTTCTCTACAGGAAAATACCGAAAGATACAGCTTTCAGGGAGAGAAAGAAAAATGCCTGACAGTGAACTCTAATAAACTTCAGAAGTGAATGTGAAAGGACAGGGTATAGATAGTACTGCCAATTCTTGACTCCGAAAGCTTGACTAAAAATTATGTATTGATTTCTTCATTCTGTGACCCGATTTACACTACTTAGTGTGCTATCTGTCCTCCAGTGACATGAAAAAAAGAAAAGAAAAAAAACCCCAAATCAGTCTGCTCATTGGTACCTTCCTTATTGTAAAACTAGCTTCTGTTTTGCACATGTTTGAACATGACAGCCTGCTCCTTCCAGGATGGGAAGATCTTTTAAGAACAGATGTGCAAACTGATGGAAAGGCTAATTAAGAAGGGAGGCAGGTGATTTCTGGAGGGGGAGATTACACATGAAGGAAAGGCCCGAGTGTGGCAGATCCCTGAACAGAAAAGGATGGGAAGATGGCAGTTTCTAGGCTCAGTCTGTCGTGGTCTGGGAGACACCTTTCTTTCAGTGCAACCCAGAGGGAGGTTTGTTGAGAGGAGGGGAAGAGAGCCAATTTCGCCCTTAACAGAAAACCTAAAAAGACTTGAGGGATGGAATTAATCACCTCTACCTGCAGATGTCAACAAAGTCCTTATCTGCACAGAACAGAGGTTTTCCAGATAGTCATCTGCATTCTTTGTACAGCAAGCAGAGAGACACAAAATTCATAGCACCATTCATTTGAGCTATTTTAAACATCTGGCAAAGGGCAACACAAATTATGTTCTATAAATGCCTATCAAGAGTCAAGACAGCAATCCCTGAAGCAGGTCTCCAAACTTACACAACTGAAATATACAAAATAAAGTTGCTGGGCAGCATGAGTCCTGGGTACCACTGGAAGAGAATGTAGCCTTTAAAGGGGAAGAACACTTTCATGGAAATATTTAGGTAAGAAAAGACCTTTCAAGATCACAGACTCCAGATCATTAATCTGACGCTGCCAAGTCCACCACTAAACCATGTCCCTAAGTGCCTTATCTACACACCTTTTAAACAGCTCCACACAGTTTGCCTACCAATGCCCCAGTGTTCCGGTGAGCCGATTCAGTTCCAGTACTGATTCAGCCATCCTTAAAGAGACCTGGGAAGAAATACTTGCTTCTGACACAGCTTTTACCTGTTTTAGAAGATGTCTACATTTTTCCAGAATATGCTCCTGGTGTAACGAATGTTAGCAAATAAACTATTAACAATTTTGACTTTTCTTGGTTTGTACCATTTAGAGTGCTGTACTGCACTCAGTAGTTGCTTCTCAAACAAAGATGCAGAAGCAGTTCAGCACAGCTCAGCCATGAACATCACACCCCCAGCACCACCAGAGTGGATGCAGCCAGTTGTAACTTTCTGCACAGGTAATTGCCACTATACCTACATGGATGGATGAATAGACGGACAGAGGAAAGTCTCTGATGCCAAGTACATTTCACTCTGCGTGTTAGATCTTAATAGAGTCACTGCTGGTTTTAATATACCTCATCATCCACATGAAAACAAGATAGAAGATAAACAGTGAGACCGTTAGGAAAAAGATTTGTCTCATTTTTGTCTATTTATTCTTTGGAGTTCTCAAGACATTTAGACTTGATTCAAAAATTATAAGAGAAGCAATTAAACCTCTTTTCCAATTCAAAAGCATCACCATTTCCCATACCAACTCAAGTCCTAAAAAAGTGTCAGTGTGTGGGGCTAGTTAAAGATGATCAATGACGTTATATTAAGTGCTGAATACTGCGTCAATGCCAGGCTGGTGAATGACCACAGAAGTGGGCAAGAAGAGCAACACTGAAAGATAAAATTAAGATTTCTCCCTGTGGACAAGAAGAGCAACATTGAAAGATAAAATTAAGATTTCTCCCTGTGGACTGCATTAAACAAACTGAAACAAATGAACTCTGGCAATGGTTATTTGAATGGGATGGGGGGGGGGGGGAATCCCTTTTCATTTGATCTTTAAAGCTTTCCATCAAGTTTTCTTGTACCAATCAGCAATACCTAAACCATTTGGGGTCTCAGTACCATCTCAGGAAAGAGACTTTCAGACTCTGACATAGTTTACTATGGCACTAAACCACTGGAGGATTGTTTTTTTAACCAAATAGATCAGTTTATGTACAAAAGTAAAAACACCAGAAAACTCAATCCAGAACTGAATTTCATACTAACCAAAACATGTCCCATTTTGCAAACAACACTGGTAAAAATACAGAACAATGTTATTCCTCCACGACCCTTTTCAGTTGTCATACAGTGGTACGTGTATGTCATACAGCAGCATGTTACAAATTAAGGCTTAGCACAGGGCAATATAGACAACTGCTACTTGTTCATTACAGCTAGGTCAGGTCACAGGATGGAACTGCTAATTAAGAAATTCTTCTTTTTCAACCCACTGCATCAAAGACAGGCTAGAAATGTGAAATAAACAGATACAGAAAGTAAATACTATGGCAGAAATATGGCCTGAAGATGTGGCCAACGGAAGCTCCTCTATAAATACATCATCTTCAAAGGCTTGCAAACAATCAAATTTACTTCACTTTCTTTTGCTTCTCACAGGAAAGGCTTAGATAGCTAATGGTAATAGAAATGCTTCTTCACTGAATATCACTGTGCACAGAAAATTATCTCCAGTTAAGAGAACAGTGATCCACAATACTGGAGTGGTAATTCATGAGGCAATGATATATAGAAATATAAAGGAGATAACACAGTAGCACTAAAGTGGACACTTGCTATTGAAAACTACATCATTTGTGAGACTGTCTACAAAATAAATATTCAAGCTAAAAAAAAGCACAACCTTGTCATCCCTTAACTACTCTTCATTTTTCATTTAATTGTATTACATTTTTTCAAAATTATCAAATTGAGTAAAGCTGTTATTTCCCTCATTTAATTATTTTTTTCCCCAAGCCAAAAAAACCCCAAACTATCCCAAGACTTCCATATCACAGACTATGAGTATCTTAGAGCATGATGTGTCAAGAGCTTTTGACCAAAAACGGAGCAACAGTAAACACCAATCTGTAAGGCAACTTGCATTTTTTCTCTCTTATTTGGTAATACACAATATAGTATGTCACAATAACATCCCTTTTCTGACAAACTGCTGATAATATATACAGCTGATGGATCAACTATATATAATTCTCTGCACAGAGAATTTGTATACATTACTGAACATAAGCTCCTATATATCTGATATTAATTCACAGTCTGACTAAGGCAGAAATATTGTAGCAGGGCTGCACCGTGTAAGGAAGGTCTATGGAAGTGTTGAATTCTCTAGATTACATTTCTAATCCTAAATAGAGCAGAATTTAGCATCTTTTATATATACGATTTAAACATTATATACTATTATAGTAACACTGTTAATCACTAGAAAACTTTCACCCGCAGGTCCTCTAAATCAATTAGCAATCTCATCGACCTGCTTTCTCTTAGGTCAAACACATGAATAAATAATCCCCAGTATGATTAAATAGATTTCACTCATAGCTCTCCTAGTGGGATATGAAAGAAGATAGTTCAAGGTTTTAAATTTGCCTAGCAGTAGTAATTTTCTGAGTGGATTACTATCTATTCTTTAAAAAGTTTTGCCCTCAAAGAAATCTATTCCAAATCAGAGGAAGTCACTAAGGTAAGAAGGGGTTACTAGCAGCCTTTTTACACTGAAGAGGCATCACTGAAACTGAAACAAAATACCTAAGAGGAGCATTCATCCCCTCTAAAAAACAGTCAACATCCTTGTGCTATATAATACAACGATACATTAAAATACATTATTATATGATTCTGTATAAGTTTTCTGAATAAAATTAATCCTCATCTGCATTGCAGTCATGTACTTGTCAGTTGCTAATTACTAGTTTTGTAGAAAGGTTCTAGCAAACAACTCTGCCTTTCCCCTACACAGCTTTATTAACAGTAGTTGGCTCTGCTCTAGGTGATGAAAATTATTCCTGATCAAAGGCAAATCTCACCACTGACACATCTGAAGTTCACTGCCTCAGTGACAGGCAGAGGTCTCCCACGAAAGCGTTCCCATTAAAACAATGGAACTGGTATCCCTTTCCCACCAAAATTCAGGGCATCAACAGAAGAATGCAGTTTTGAATGACCTATAACAAAGGGCAGAATAAGGCAGGGAAGAGGATGTTACAGCCTTTGGGAGAGGCAGCGGCAGAGGAGTAGCAGTTCTAGTTCCTTAATTTCATTGAGTTCCACATTCTGTGGATGAGGTTTTTAACCACTTCCCATAGATTCCATGTGAAAGACATCACATGCATTGCACATGGTCACCCGCTTTCAGATAAATGAAGTTTTGCCAAAGACAGTGTCTCAGCTAGAGTTCAGGCAATCAGTTGCTGGTTTGCCACAGGGGAACAGCCCAAACAAGGCACAGGACCTCAGTGCCCACGTTCAAGTCTTCTGGGCACTGCACAATGCAGAATTTTGGCCCAGACACATTTATCCTAGCTTGCTCTTTTTGGTTTACGTGCTCTGAACCCACTAGATATCTTAGGAGCATAAGTAGATTCTCTGTACTTTCACAACAATTTTTATTCTAAAATTATTTCCAAGACAGGAAAATAAAGCTGAGTCGTGAGAAATGCAGAGTTGAGAGTTGACATTTCTGTTTCTTAACTAAACATAATACTACTACAACATTTTGTTATGACACTTTGTATTTTTATCACAACAAAGATGCCTTTGTCAAGTCTCTAAAACAGTTGTCCAATACATAAGATTTTTGAAGTGTTTCCCAGCAATACAGCTATGCACTCACAGACCCCAAATTACAAACAATGTGAGTATTTGTTATATGCCTCGGTATATATACACACTTAGCAGTAGCTATTGCATTACATATAAAATATCATAGTCAAAAGAATTTGTAACAAGGCTCCCAAATAAAATTTTTCACAATTGGACATAAGCTCATACTTTACTTTATATTTTATAACGACTTGTAATGAAATACATCCTGCTTGCCCAAAACCACTTCTGTCTAAAACAGAAGATATTTAAAAGGTCATAAACACTTGGTAGCAGTAGGACTGCAGACGCCCGCTTGAATGTTTTCACTCAAGATAAATAAGGCTGTAGCAGCTGCTGCTTACAGCCCCAGGCCCGTGCCCTATATCAATCAAATACGCACAAACTTGTTTAACTGGAAGAGTCTAGATTTTATTTTTTTTTTTAATGCTAAGAGCTATAAAACACAGTGACTTTTCCCATCAGCTTAACAGAACAAATATTTCAGACACATCCTTACTTAGCATCATAGGTCCTCCAAAGAAAGTTCTGTGGGATAGATTAAAAATGACACCTTACTAAAGAATGTTTTGTATGTTGACAAAATAAAGCCAGACTTTCACCAAAATACTTTCAAACACCATACTTCCTATGGCATCTTGCCTAGCCAATTATCTCTAACCACATATTTCTGGGCTTACTACAAACATGAGAAAACACCACCCAGAAGTTTTAAGTTTCAATTAATTCTGTATTATTTCAAAGTTTTTGCACTGAAGAATGCAAGCACCATTTGGACTGAGTGTCTCTGTGACTGCCATAGTTCATGGCTGGCTAAACTGATTTCCCATGGTAACTATAACTAACAGCACGTAGGAACAAATTTCATAATTCTTCTCTGGAAACACTGAAATATGTCCTTGTATTGAATCATTACTACAGTGAACTTCAAGGAAGTGACTTCAGGGGGTAAATCCTTCAGAAAAAATGAGAACTACTGCAGAGACACTGGGAGACATCTTTCTGCAAGCTGCACCGATCTGGAAACCTCTGATGCTTTTGTACTAGGTTGGACATACTATAGCTACTTATGTAATTGGTTATGGTGGTTCCCCCCGTGAACAGCTATTACTGGAAAGGAACAAGGGATAGCAAATAGGCAAGGGAAAATTAGATATACTGGTTTTTTTCCCATTTCATTTTTAGTATGAAACACTTAGCACGCTGTACTGCATAAATGAAAGTCAAATAAGTTTCTGCATTTCAAATTTTCCTGCTGAAATGTTCACAGACTGGCAGGAAGGACACCATACACTACTTAACAAAATTGCGAGCTTACAAATACTGAAATGAAATCTGTGCTGGCAAGAGATTTTTATTTATTTTTTTTTAACTTTTTAAAAATAAAAGCTTAGGGATACTTTCTGATTTTCTACTCACAATGGCTACAGAAAAGCTAAAATGAAGGTTATACTGGAGTAACTTGGAGACTTAGCTTTTTCATAGGAAAGCTGCAGAGTCATCATACAGCCTTGCTGCAGTGAGCAGCTGTTTTTTATGCTACCTTTCACTGAACGAAAGTGCAGGAGAATGAGAACACACAAACCATGAAGAACAAAATCTCTTGTAGTGAATCCATTTTCACAGCTGGAGACAGAGTGCTTACTATTCTATATACAGCATCACTGAGCTTAGGAACTCAAGTGGGCAGTGTTAAATTGCACAGTAATGCAATTTAAGCAAATGACTAATCTAAACCCTTAAGTTTCATTCCTACTTTGGTCTTTTAAAAAGCAGCTTTACAACATAACGCATCAGTACCTTCCCATTATAACACAGAAAACCCAGAAGATTAATTTTGTCATCTTAAAGCAAAATCAAGGCAAATACAAACAACAGGACAGTTTACTAAGTTGTGCCAAGCCACTTGTACGGTTCTTTGATCAGGACTTCTGGCACATAAAAACAGAGGACACATTTTTCATTTCCAGAAGTGTGTCCCCCCCCCCACCCACCCCCCCCAAAAAAAAAAAAAAATTTTACTGTGAAAGGTGTTTTTTTTCCCCCTAACTTCTTGGTACCTAATCTAAGTCAACAGCTTGATTGGAATTACTGTAAGGTTTCTACAGTCTTAGCTAATATGGCATTACAATACATACTTTAAAATCATGCAGAGGTACACATACACATGTGTACATTATACTTAGAAGGTGTAAAAATATTTGATTTTAAAAAGTATGCATGAAGAATTCTTCATGCAGCAAGGTCTCAGCCAACTATATTAACACAAACACTTAATTTGTCATTTGAATGTTCTGATTTTTCTAAATCTTTCCAGCTGATGTAACAATGATTTAAGAAACATGTGACATTAGGATCTCAAAATATTATGCTGGACGTAATCACAACGGAGAGCCAAAGTTACATTAGATTAGAAATAGAGATGGTTTGTGATTTGCTCCAGAGAAACGCAGAACATTCTAGCATTAACAAAGGAAGCGCTTCAGTTGCCTCAAGCCTAGAAGCCTTTGTATAGCAATTCTGTACTTTAGTAGCATAGCATACTCAGCATCATACTTACTGCGGTGCTGGCTGCTGTAGGACCAGGGGTGCCGTGACCCTCTTTACCCACAACCTGATTTTGTTCTTCAGGACCATGGGTGACAAGAATTCTGAAGTGCTGCTGCCTTGTGTTTTGATCTGGTCTGATTTTAAACAAGCATCCCTGCCCTTGAGGAATCCGCTCTACTGAATTGCTTCTAGATATTTCTGACCCATTCCTGCCATTTCCATGCAGTTCTGAATTCAATCCATCAGCTGTGGGGCTAATTTCTTTTGTTGGTGGTTGGACAGGATAGGAAGTACTCCTTTCTAGCCGTATCCGAGGATACCTGACCAATCTGTCCCCTTTGGTTCCAGTAAAACCAAAGTTATATTCACCTCCTGCACCTGTACCACTTGTCTGCGGTTGCTGTAACTGGAGAACAAAGAACTTTTTCCCTGAATTTGATGACATATCTGGCACATGTTGCAAAGACCAACGCCTGGGTTCAGGGGTGGGAGAATTATTTTGAGCATCAGTACCAAAGGGTAGTAGAGTAACCTGAGGTACGTCTGCACTTGAAGCCCGATGCTGAATCCTCAGACCACTTATGTTTAAACCTGAAGCTGCTTCATTTGCCTCACCTTCTTGGGTAGTTGATGAAGCATCCTCACTCTGGTTATTGGAAGGAATAGTACAAAATATTCTATGATTACAGCAAACAGTCCCATCAATCTGTTGCCCTAACTCTTCTGTCAGACTGGGTGGAGAATTTTCAGGAGTCACCTCTGAACTGCTTGGAGAAGAATGGTTTTCAACAGGGGATGCATAAAGTTCCCTGAAGTCTGAGAATTTACAAGGAAGTGCCTCCTCAGGAGATTCCAGGGTTGCGCACTCGTCCGCGCAGCCGTTCGCAGCTTTGCGCTGAAGAGAGATCTGCATTGACGAGCTTCTCATTGGACGCGCATCAATACTGTTCAGCAGCTGGGGAATAAACATGGATGTACTCCTTTTTAAGGAGCCCACTTCTTGCAAATTGCTGCCACCACCATAATCTGCTCCGTGTCGGGAGAAAGTGTGAGGACTGTTTCTTCTTGGCAAAGTGTGGAATGCCATGAAAAAGTCATCTTCTCTCTCCCGGTCGAGGATCTCTGATTCGGGGGCTGTGTTGCTTCTCCCAGAGCCAAAATGAAACCGCAGCCGATGGGCCATGGTTTTACAGAGAGAGGAAAAGGAGAGGGAGAACAGCAACAATTCAGGCACTGCCAGAAGTTAAAAACCAAAGACATAAACTCCAAGAAAAAGTGTCCCATCTGCCAAACTGTTAGCACTGCAGCCCTGATAGCGACAGATAGCAGAAATAGCCCAAGTGGCAAGCAGCATTCCAGGCATGATTGGGTAAGAGCACTCGGTGCTCCTACACACTGTGACATAGGGTAGGATGGTGGGAGTCACGTGGCCTGGTTCCCTCTCTCCAATGTAAGCTAGCGGGGGTTTTGTTTTTCCTTTCTTTTTTTTTTTTTTTTTTTTCTATGCCAGCAAGAGCCTGAAACAGCACCTTCACAGCTGCTCCTTTTCCATCAGAGGAGCGGCCCCAGCGGGAGAGCTCTCACAGCTGACTAAGGCAGCGAACACACTCGGCACTGCTATAAATCTAAACCGCATCATATTCACAAGGCACATTCATATAAAGCGCACACTCAAACAGCTACCACAAAACTTAAATTTAGTGTTAAAAGTTTAAGTCAACTCCACATGCAAATTAGAAAAATTACTTCAAGGTTAACATTTTGGTTTGTGTTACAGCATTATGCTGTCATGGCAGAACATGAATAAATATAGCACGCTTATGCTTTCAATTTTAACTGTGCTCATAACATGATTAAGCAAGAAACTTCTTGCCTTTAAAAAGCCACAACTTTTACACTGTCCCTACAAACACAATATAACCTGCACTACCCTGCACAGTCCCTTTTAATAATTAAAAATCACAACCAACAAAACAATAACACATATGGCAAAGATTTCTCACACAATAAAAACAGGAGAAATGTGCAAGATTGCAGGAGATAAAGTTTCTTTTTCAGTTTTACCAGGCAGTAAAGACAAGGGAAAACCGGAGACGAGTGTTGAATGTCATTTTGTACTGATTTGTCTCAAACACTGAACAAAAAACTCTGCCCATTGCTGGCCAGCCTCCAGTGAGAAAGTTAGCAATATTACCACGAGTGCAATTGCCAGCATGAAATACAGTTATGCTCTCCAAGAGCCAAACACCTCAGAAAAAGAACAGACAGGCAGGATACACCAAAATGTAAAGCAAAGATCCTAAATCAGCTCTATTAGATTGCAGAAATGCAGTGGTCTGAGGATACTCACATTTTAAGTGTGTTCACACCTGTTAGCTAGCACGTACTAGAAAAGAAAGTCTGTTTAGCATGAAGCATAGCTTCATTGCAATACATGGACATTTGTTCCCTAGGAGAACCTGACAGTGCAAATTTTGTCAACACCTCTGACAATCTGTACGTGGAGGGTCAATACTCTGTCTAGACATTTAAACCTCTGTTTGCAAGCAGCTTGTTTTCAAAAGACAGAAAATGACCAATCACAAGACAAATGGAAGCTTAAAACGATAGAAGTGCCAGCAGCCAACACAATCCCCCATTGTTTTAAGTGGACTATGAGCCAACAAGAAAAACATGAAAAGCTTCAACACAGCAATAGCACTGTAGATTGCCTTGTGGAAGCACAGTTATTAATATTATTTTATATTATTTTTCAGAGAAGACATACTATCCAAGGACACAGTTTCTCTTTGCACTGAAGATGAAGCTTGCATCGTATATTCTTTATTTTGATTGGGGGATAGGAAGGAAAGGATGTACTGCAAAGACAGAAAGTGCTTTGCTAATTTAGAATATGAAGAAGAAACAAAGTTCTTGTGATAAAACCATGCAAGTATTGACAATAAGTTTTTCACAGTAAAGCCAAAATAATCAGCTCAATGTCTCCTCATTCTGTAAACATCACCTGAAGGAAACCTACTGCTCTAAAAACCCCTAAGTACTTGCTTTGTCAATAGCTCAGAACACCTTCTGAAAGGAAAGCAAGAACTCCTACCTTTGCAGGGAGGTTATGAGCTCAAGGGCAGACTGTCTACAGGAGCAGGACCACAAGAAGAAACAGAAAAGAGTTCAACTATAAAATAGTACTGAAAGTGTCAATATAAGGCCAGAACTGCATATAGTCACTTAGAAAATCTTATCTGAAATGGGTATACCAAGACTCTTCTCAGCTGTCACTGAGCATAAGATTTTTCTTCTGAACTGCCACTCCGTTTCCCCATCACCCACCGCCGTCCCCATGCATGCCACTGCCTCTGTGGGCCAGTGAAGCCTCTTCCATGAGTTCCACTTTGCCCTTCATGCCAACGCAAACCTCCTCCAACATCCCCCAAGACACATGCAAGCCACATGGTAACATCAGCACAGTCCTGAGCCTGGGCTTACATACTCTGACTCACAGTTGCAGTTACAGGATTTCTGCTTCAGCGTTGTTTGTATCAGCTAGCAGGGGAAGAGAGCCTTAAAGCTTGGAAGAACTGACGGATGATCTCCTTGAAGTTCAGAAGGTATAGGACAATTTTAATAGTGCAAGTGGTCATTATGATCATTATAGGTCAATAAATATGCTCACAGTCAGCCCACTCTAAATACACAGCACCACAGATTTACTGATTTACTTCCACCTGAAGGAGGCCATAATAATTTTGTTCTGTGTCCTCTTTTTCCTCAGAAGATTACGGCTTTTATGTTTTTCTTT
Source organism: Microhierax caerulescens (assembly GCA_035590215.1). Classification (NCBI taxonomy): domain Eukaryota; kingdom Metazoa; phylum Chordata; class Aves; order Falconiformes; family Falconidae; genus Microhierax; species Microhierax caerulescens. The sequence goes on from JAVJGJ010000054.1 coordinate 451,942, forward strand.
GGTCTACATTTAACAGGAAGTCAGAGGAAAAGCATATACTGTTTTTAAAGACAGGTGCTTCCATACTGAGGTGTTTTGTTTTTTTAATAAAAAGATCTTCACAACACTGATCCTAATTTTCACAAAGAAAACAAGTTTACTAGAGGTTGTACTGCACCCAGCCAAGAAAATGCTAATACCTGATCTCATGAACAAAGAGATAGCTTTATAATTTTTGAAAGACAAGAACCCAACAAGTCAGTCACCCAGTATGTCACTGCACTGGCCTATTTAACCCAGTATGTTCAGAATGACAGGATCACTTATATCACGTATGTCTGTATGGAAATCTTAACTACGTCAGAACAAAAACAAGAACCAGTAAGATGCTGGAATACTTTTCTAGAAGAGCTAATACATCAGACAAATTAAGTTCAAGACAAAACCACTAACAGTATGCTGGGCATTATAAGGCAGAGAACTGAAAACATAACAGGATTATTTTGCCGTTACCTTAGACCTTCATACACCGGCATCTTGGGTGCTCAGTACTCAGTTCAGTGCGGCCCTGGTAACCACATCCCAAAAAAGGATGCCAAAGTATTAAGAGGTACAGGAAAGAGACGCCAAAATGATCAGGGGATGAAGCAACTGCTTTGTAAGTGACTAAAAAGGTTGGGACTGCATTGGTTTGCAGTGGAGAAGCCTAAGGAAGAATATGATGAGGTTTTCACTGTCAGAATACTTGGTTAAGGAGGAACCTTTTGATCTGAGCCAACAGAGTACTACTTTTGTGGTTAATGCTCTATTAGTCCCAAACCCAGATGCTTTTTATACTTCTATCTGCATTTCTTAGCACACTTACTTAACAAAACAGAAATACATCTTTCAGATGTGCTACTTTTCATCAGCTGTGTTAATGCAAAGCCTTGTGATTAGTAAAAGATAATCAAGACAGGCACTCACCAATCTGTTTTCATCAAACACTTCAAACAGGAGACGATGATTGGTTGGGTTAACCTGTAAGAAAGTTAAAATAATATCACTTTAGGTTCATTAGCTTGATGATAACAACATATGTGTACTAGTTAATACAGTGATTAAACCAAGGCAAACAGAACAGAACTAACAGATTTTATGAAACTCTTTAGTTTTATTTAAACTGGAGCACTAGAACACTTTGTTTCTAAACCACAGTGCAACTAGAAATAGCCTAGCAGTTAACATTAAAAGCTTTTATTTACTGTGTCCAATGCAAGACAGTTACTGCATTTCTCTTTCTACGAAAGCTCCAAAGATGAAAGGGCATGGCTGTGGCACACCACTGAGCTGCATGCAGCCATACCGTAGAGAAGAATCTGGAGAGGACATCCCCAGGCAAACCAGGCTGTTTCGCCCTCATGCACCACACACCCCACCCCACACGCAGCCCCACGTGCTGCAGCCAGGAGGGCACACCACAAAGCTGGCTTGGTCTCAGGAAAGGTGGCCTGGCCGAAGTGACAAGCTCTGTGTTTTGGGAACAAGTTCCAGGCTGGACAGACTATCAGGATTCCCAGATTCTTTTTGAGCTTTGCAGCTGCAAAGCTCAACTAAACTGTAGGGAGCAAGTTTTACTGTATTTCTTTCAGGATTTCACAGTCATCTATACAACGGCCCATCACTAACTATTTCTCTATCACACATGCCTGTGGAAAACTGAACAGAAGGCTCTCCAACACTTGAAAGCAGCAAATATACCTCCAGAAAATTATTCTCATTGCAGTAAATTTAAGCAGAAAGACCACCAACATTTAAAAGGATAAAAGCAAACAAAGAACTCTAGCAGGAAGACGAACCCAGCAACTATTAAGAAAAAATGTCTGTGCTATTTGATCCACTTGATAGCTTTATTCAGAAAAGTTTTGTAAGCCAGGTTAGTATTTCCAACTTGTTTTATTAATAGTAATACTATTCCACAATAATGGATTTTCAAGGTGTTTTAACATAGCTTCTGTTGGCTATACATGTCATCTAAGCAACACAAATTGTGGCAGTTTTGTGTATTCTCTTTTACTGGAAAAAAGTAAATTATTAAAAAGACTACCTCAAATAATATCAGTTAAAATTGTAAGCACAAATATACCTAATAAGCTTGCTTAATCCTGAGCAAATGTATTTCACTTTAAAATACACAAATTTGCTCCTTACAGCCTTCTTACTATTCCACATGTTTATGAGACCAGTATTCATAAAGATGGGCTCATGGTGCTGAGGTCATCCATTTCAGAATCACTTATGCGGTCAGGATCAAATCTGGCAGAGCCTGAAGTATCTTCAAATAGATCGACAATCTAAAACTTACTTTCACTTCCCTTTCCTGTGTAATAGTCACGATCATGATCTCCCTGCATAGTTCGTGCTCTACGCTGAAGGCAAGGCATTTGAACACTTCACCAGAAAATGCTCCCGTAGTAGGGAATGACTTTCGAGTAAAATTACACTATTAAGACTCCTCTGTATTTTTACAGGCATGTAGCTTAATTTATCTCATGGTAGAGCCATCTCTGTAACAAGGTGTGCAAACATCAAATACCATTCTGATGAAAATAGAAAACCTTAGGTCCAGTATAATTTAGCGTCAAGACAGTTCCTATGGACTCCATATAACTTTTAAAAGTTTAAGTCTGTATTTTCCTCTGAGTACATTATAAAAATAAAAATATTTCACTAGATAAAATTATTTTAGATGTGCATTACCCAGCTACAAAACATAGAAAAGTTATTTGCTACATGTTTAAACATATAAATTCCACGTAAACCTCAAAAACGTGTGTATTAACAATTCTATTGATGTGAACTATCTATCTAAAGATCCTACTAGCAAGACAGTCAATTGCTAATACTCTGTAGAAAATGTTCAATATGGTACCGGTTTTTAATACTCCAAAATGACATCTTTTCTCAAGTACTTGTTTAAGATTAAATTTTAAAAACCACTGAAATTCTACGTAACCTTCGCTTGTGAAGGCTACAGCTGGCTTAAAACTAAGCCATTTTTCTTTGGAAACATTTTCAGCAACTAAATAACAAAGTTATCACCCTTCTCATTTACATTATGTTTGTTTTGATGCCCACTATTTTAACACTTCCTTTACCACACTTTCAAATATTTAAAAATATTTTTTTCTGATACAAATCAGTTTTAGGTGTAACTTGGCTTTAATGTTAAGCAAGAACCGGAAAGATTAAAATGGAATGACAGGAGAAAAAAAAAAAAAAAAAAAAAAAAAGCATATTTTGCCCCTTTTGGCAAGTAACACAAAGGCCAAGAGAAATTACTTTTTTTTAATCTTCCTTCTCTACTTTTCTATTTCATTATTTTTTGCCATGATAACTTAAATTTCATACAACTCTTGGAAATAACTCTGATTATTTCCTACTGCATTAACATTTTAAAACCACAGCAAACATGCTCTGCTAAAAATATGTTTTCAAGTAAGAATAATTTTTTTCATTGGTTTGATGAATTAGCTCATAACTTACTCTAAATAAAATCTCAAATTGTGAAATAGTCCATTTCTAATTAATCTTATGCCAATTTTTGCTAATCATTCCATCACTAAAGGAACAGAAGAGCACTAACATCAGGATAAGTCTTTTTAATGTAAATATATAAACAACAAATAAAAAATAAGTTTCTTCCCAACCTTATAAAACACCCTGTAATTAACTGTATCTGTTATAACAAATATTGCAAGTAAAGGGAAACTTACTCTAAAATAAAATTCTTCATTCCATTTTGGATTCAGTGTCTGTAAAAGAAATAAACATATTTACATACTAAAATTTCTTTAGGTTTTCCATTTTGCAATCATCAAAATGTGCATGCAAGTGACAATTTTCTAGGAAAAAAGAGAAAAAAGTGTGTCATAAAAACTTAAAAATATACTGCCAAATTATTTAGAAATTCCCTACTGAGCAAACCAAATGTGTGAGGATATTTGAGTCAGATTATCCTATAATAGATGTTAAATATAAATAGGGTTCTATGAGTAAAAGGCAAATGCTGAGAACCTACAGAAATAAAACCTGAAGACGTTTCATTCTCAAGATGTGTTTAAACCCTGATTAAAAAAAAAAAAAAAATACGTATTTCTTAAACACAAGGCAACTTCAGGGATACAAAAGTAAGGACAGAATTATACTGTAAATAGGAAAAAAACCAAACCAAACCAAACTAAGAGAAACAAAGAAAAGACTTATTTCCTTTGAATAGGTGTGCTACTCTTCCTAATCTCCCTCAGCCTGTAGAGGATTTTAATTCTGTTTTTTTTTAAATAACCTGAATAAGATACGCTTACAGACTGCAACCTGAAGGGAGATCAATCATGAAATAATAAATTGGTTAAAAAAGACATTAGAACTACAAATAATAATCTGGGCAATTCAAATTTGGATAAGTTTAAAAGCAAGTATGTTACGTCCAATGGTTTGTTTTCATGCCAAATCATTCCCTCATTCTCTCACATGCCAGAGATTTACCAGAAGAGCTGACAATATGAATTGGCTCTATACCCACCAGAATTTTGTTATATCAGAGGGGAATCTTAACTCCTTGATATAGATACAATAAAGTTATCATGTCCAGGATGCAGTGGCCCTCTATACTGCATTCCTCTACAAAATCAAAATACAGGAGCCATACTGTAGGTCTGCATGCACTCCTAGGATCACATCATGCTGACAGCTGTACGTCCTCCTTTCTGCTTCAAATTCGGGCTGAACCTCAAGCCAACGTGTATGTGACTAATTATCAATGAAATCTGAAAACCTTGTTCTAGGAAACTGGGGGGGGGGGGGGGGGAGGACAAAAGGAAATAATAGCATAAAAAAAAGATCAAACTCTAAACCTATATAGACAGCTATGCAGATGTTAACAGTCATACTTTCAGAAAGGTTTTACCTGCTTATCCTAAACAATCTTATGAGAAAGTAGGAAAATAGGTCATAGAACACTATTGTAAAGGGTAGAGAAAAAGAATAAAATGAGTGTAGGTGAAGGGCTGGGATAGGGGTTGGGGGCACAGAGAAACCTTCAGCTTTTTTACCTTAAGAGACACAAATGTATGAAGAAGAAGAAAAAAAGAAGTAATAAAAAAATTTAAATACTTGTATTCATCAAATGTGGCTGTTATTGGCAAGAGAGGTTCCATGTAATTTAACAAATGAAGCACGGTCTTATACTAAATTTGAGGGCGCTACTGTCCATCAATAACACATTTATTTTGAATGCAGCTTAACTACAAATACAAATTTCAGGAAATATTTGATGTATTAGGCAGCAACTTCTTTGGTAAATGCCTTGGTAACTGGCAGAAATTTCCTCTACCTTGCAAGTCAGGCAATTAGTAGGTCAAGTCAGAAAAGTACTAACACCAGAATCCTAGCAAAGGAGAAAAACACTGGTAAAGAAAGGCTCCAGAAATAAGTGCATGAATAAATGCATAAAGGATATTAGCAGGGACAACAAAAAGGCTCATCAGAAAGAAGAGCTACATCCTAAAAAGGGCAAGTATCGTACAGATAAAGAACTGCCAAGAGTCAAGCTGAGTTAGATCTTCCACAAGATATGAGAACAAACACACAGAAAGTTTTCAACCATCCAAATAAAACGAGAAGATGGAAAGAAATGATGCTACTAAGCAATGAAGCTCAATGGGGAGACTAAGCATATTTAGATATGGGAAATTATATTTAACATTACATAAAGGAAAGGCAGAATAACTAAAAGGGTTTGGTATGAAGATAGAAGTTGTCACAACTGATGTAGAAGTGAAGTCTTCAGAGCTCAGCACAGTAAAATTGAGCAAACTGGTTAATCTTCATCCAGAATTATGAAAGAATTGAAATACGACATCAGAAGCCTATTAGCAGGAATTTGAAGAATGTACTTGGCATCTTACAAGATCAAAAGATGGCAAACAGCAAATACAGCTTTTTCTGCTGCAGGAAGAAGAAAGCATTTCTAGCAGGCTATTCAAAACACGGCTCCAAAAGGAAACGCAAGGCATTAATCAAATTTTACAGTTGGCACCACTAAATGTGTGGAGAGAAGTAAATCAAAACGAAAGGCCTCAGAAATTCAACATAGCTGCATCATGCCGGATGAATCTGAATTTTTTTCTGGTAACTATTTTTTCAGAGTAAGGAAACTGTGCATTTAATCCTTTTGGCTATAGCTAAACACTTCAGTAAGGCTAGGTCCCACTGTACGGTAGGATACGTCAAGACGACTGCACAGGTAAAAGGAAAATAAAAAGGGGAAATGCAGTCCCTTCTTGCCTTCTTGAAGGCACTCTTGCAAGACATGTTACCCATTAATCTGAGGAAGACAAAACCAAGTAAAAAAAAAAAATAAAATAGTGAAAGGTCAGACACTATCATATAAAAAGAAAAGTTACAGAGCTGAAGGAGACAACTGGCAGTCTTACAGAATCACCAAAGATTGATTTTGCTCAGTATTTTCTCATTAATAATTTTAATTCAAAAATCAAGATATACTAATGATGTTTGCCATTTATGAAATAAACAGATTGCAAATTGCATAGGAAGAACACTGCTTTGAGGGCAGAAGTCTTGAGATGAAATTTAACAATTCAAATCAGAAAACACTAACAAGAACTTTCCAATAAATGAGTTATTATTACTATTATGGAAATTACTGAGAATGTCCAGGCTTTAAATGACAGTTACAAGAAACATTGAAAAAAAGGCAGATGCAATCACAGGAATCTATTGTCATCATCTCATCCTCAGCCCTCTGTCTACAGTTGCGTGGTTGTGCAAACATCATCCTTTTTCTCTCCCTTCCTAGGGCAGCACTAAGATCCATGAGTTCATCTCTTCCTTGATACATGCAATACTTTTACATCTTTACTACTTTTTATTTTCTAATAATTCATGGTGGTCTCCTCAGAAGCTTTGTTATTCTTCTTTCACATGGATCCAAAGCTGGTAATTATTGCTTCAGATCAGCACTAACGTTACATTATTTTCAACCTAATGCTCTCATTTCAACCTATCCTAACTTCTTGCACTACAGCCATTACATTTCAAGTGTGTAGGAGCTGAATATGCCATGCCTTTCATGCCTTTATACCAGCAACACCTTTTCAAATAAGGATGATGTTATTCTTAATAAGAAGTAAAAAAAAAAAAAAAAAAAAACGGCATCAGAAGCAAGGTGGGGGTGGGGGGAGAGATAAAGTCTTATATCCATGCCACTCTTCCTGTCTCCTCTCCCCCCCTTCATGGATTTGCTACAAAGGATTTCTCTTGAAAGCCAAAGGATCCTTGCACTTTCATGACCTGCCTCATATCCTCTCTGCTATCACAACTGTCCTCAGTTTTAGCCACAGTTACAGAACAGTTGAGGATCTCCAAAGGTCCCTTCCAACATCTAGACTTACACTACCTCACATTGAAATTCTTCCATTTCATTGAAGTGAGAGGTGAAAGACGAAAACCTTATTCCCATTTTCAGGCATCTGCCCATTAACAGAAGCTACCATACTGTTTTTAAGACAATAAACAAGCAGTACAAGAACCAGACTTGTCTACACAGTTATTTTTCACTAAGACATTATTTTTCAGTAATCCTGAAGCATACATTTTGCAAACAAGCCCAATAAAGCAAACAAATGGGTTGTTTATAGGGTGCAACTGTTCCAAGTGCCTCTGCCTGCCACCAAGTCCTCTGCAGATGGAATGAGTTGCCATTTTGTAGCTGGTAAAGTCTACTCCCGCACCTCTATTGATCCAAAATTACTACAGTGGTCCAAATTGTTTTTTAAACAAGAAAATAAACCTTCACCTACAATCATTATTTTCATCTACTCTTTATAATGTAAGAAAGATCTATCACTACACAGACACAGGTGTACTGATTTAATAGTTTCTCATTATTTTTTAAATTAATTAAAATTTTAATTAATTACCATTCCATAATGAGACAAAGTAGTCAGTCTCACACTTCAGCAAGAACACCTTAGTTAAAATGATACCAGAATTATAATAGACAGCCTGAAAACGACCTCTCAAGCCTAAGCATTTTCCATTCATAAGATTTCAAGAACAGGATTTGATTCTATGCAACTACGTCCCAGGAAACAGCGTAACAACAAGCAGCTCTACAAAAACAAGACACACATATCGTAAGAAAGTCTCCCACATACTTGTACGGAATTGGTGATAAATCTTGAACTTATTTAAGGAAACAAAAAAATGCCACAGTCCATAGTTTTACTATAGCAACAAACTAGGTACTCATTTTTCAGAAAAGTTAACCTTTTTCTCACAAATTTTAATGCCTAAAAACACTTTACATAAAACTAAGCTAGATGGGCTATCAAGAACACACTTAAAATGATACAATAAATGTAAAAATGTTATTACCAAACCAGTGCCAATGGCTAATCAGAAAATGCTTTACAAATGACTTTACTTTCCAACATCAGAAATGCCCTGGGTCCTGTGAAAGTCCTGCTTGCACGTTCCACGCTACCAGGATTTCATAATCAGCTTTCTCATGACACCTAATGTTCTGATTTTAGAACAGCATCATTCTATTTTGTATTTTCAATAACAAAATTCTCCTCATCTCCTCATAATTCTGTTTTGCAATATTGATTTCAATTGAATCATTGTTGGTTCTAAATATCTTCATAAAAACGACAAGTTGCTATTTCCCCCTTCATTTTCATATAGATTGTAACTTTTTTCTCTCTGCCCTCACTATCAGTTTTTAAAAAAAAAAAAAAAAAAAAAAAAAAAAAAAAAAAAAAAAAAAAAAAAAAAAAAA
>JAVJGJ010000054.1:482418-495085 GCA_035590215.1 Microhierax caerulescens
CCCAGCACAGCTCTACTTTTGCTATAGCAGGGAAAAGAAAAAAAGGAGACAAAGCAGATTTTTTCCTCATAATTTTACCTCACCCCTCCTTAAGATACAACTGTTAAACCCCGTCACAAGGGCTACATGCAGGCACACACTTGCAGACTCTTCGCAGTCCTAATAAGTCTACTAAAAAAGGGAACCAAAAGTTATGTCTGCCACCCTGTCCCCAACTCACCCGATGATGATTTCATAGCAAAGCCCTAAGAATACAGAGGGACTGGCTGTTTCTTGGCAGCGTGTCCAAAACAAAGCTTCGGGCTGAGAGTGCACACCACTTTCCTCCCCACAGTAGTGGAACATTATTTATGGAGTAATAATACATGATTGCCCCGGGGAAGGGAAAAAAACAAACCAGGCTTTAAAGCAAGATGGAGTGGCAGCTGCGCAGTCACACAGGCAACAACCGTGCAGGCTCACCAACATCACGAAATGGAACATGTGCACTTGGGCTAATGGACGTCTGGGTCCATAAGCTCGTTCAGGACAGCACTTAGTGGACCCAGCACCAAGTCTGGCACTGCCAGGTCCCTGAAGCAGCGAACCTGTTTCCTCAGCAGGGCTCTTTGTGGAAGAGGGCAGCTACAGTCACCCCTAGTACACATGCCGATCCACATCCAGCACGCTCTACCCTCAACACCCCTAATCCCCCTCCGCGAGGAAGGCATGTTAAGCCTGGCTTCTGCACCCCAACACCACAGGTGCCAGCCCAGGAATCTTCCAAGGCAGAAACAGAAACAAGTACTTACAGCATCCTGGTTAACTCTGCATAAAAAAAAACAAACTAATTTGGAAGTATAATCCAGAATTTATTACCTCCTAAAACATGGGCAGAGGTAGCTGGGTGGATGCCTGCCTTTCTCTTGGGTAGCAAAAGTAGGCATCAAACAATTAATTGCCTGTCACCATATTCAAGCTCTTTGAGACATTATTTTTAAAATTCTTTCAAAAATGGAGCTCACAAGTTAAGACAAGCTAAGATGCATTTATATCCTGCTTTTTATGCCCACAAAGAGTAACTGGGATACATGGAACTTCCTGGATAAACTCATCTTGACTGAAATATATCCCCTGCAAATACTAAGCCTGCATCAGGATTTCCACTGAGGAAAGCAAGGAGGGAAACAACTCAGTTCTTTAGTTCACCAACAATGACAAATGCATGTAGAATCTGTTGTCTTTTAATGCACATCAGAAGCACTTAGAGCAACAGAAACTATATTGGCCAGCAGAAAAATTAAAAGCACCAGAACAAAAACTAACCACCAAGTTATACCTGTTCCAGTTACTCACAGAGAAGCCAGGGGGGGTGGGGGGTGGAAATACTGGTGCTAAAGCAGTTATTTTTGGAACTATCTGTGTTCCCCTCTACTTTCTTCTCTCTACGTTTGCCTACACTGCAATGGCTCATGCTGCCCATAGCTTTCTACAGATCTCCACCTCAGCAGCTCCCATGCCTTTACTGCAGCCACAGACTCCAGCCAAACCACTGCCCGGGGGGCTGGCTGTCCCCTCAGTCCCGCTCTCCTGGCTCCAGAGCTGGGAAGAAGGCATTTGCCCCCTCACCACAGAGCGGGCACGGGACAGGGGCAGCTGCTTCACCGAGGGGCATCCACACAAATGGGGACAGCACATCGACCTGTCCCCCATCGCAGGCTGTCTTGAATTGACCCTTTGAGGAAAACACCTCAAGGGACACCAGCTCCCACTAACCAGGAACAGCTCACCTTTTCACCCACAGCTACAGCTACACCAGTCACCGCACACAGCCGATGGAGAGGGTCCCCGACGTCAGGCAGCTGCGGTCCTCCCGTCCTTCCTACTGCAACCAAGTGATATGCCACGTCCTGGATATACCAAGCAGCTTTAACCATGTATTCATTTTCAGCCAAACCACCTCCCTGAACCAATGTGCAGTCCTGCTCACCCTTCTGCAAGAAAAGAGACCCACACCATGAGGGCATGGCAAATGGCAAACAGGACCACAGCAGCTGCTACTTATATGTATCAACATGTGCTGCTCATCAGCAATTAACTGTTCTCAGCGCCCTATCATTAGTACTGACCACACATGCACACCTGGCTGCTCCAATTCAATACCCCACTGAACTGCTGCAGAAAGGGCTACGATTTATGAAAAATGCTTCTAGCAACTTCATTAGGTTTGAGACTGTTATATAGCATCAGAATCTCCACACATTTTGTATCAATTAAAAAAACAAACCGTTGTGCTACCAAGAGGTGTAAAATGTTCCTTCGAGTTTTCTGAGGGCAAAAAGCAGCGTGCGCAGCCCTTGTATTAACTACTTCACTGGTCCTGCCTTCCATAAAACTTGGAGCACATTCTTAATCACAAATTATTATTTATGTATTTTTTTTTACCAACTAGGTGAAGATTTGGACAACTTTAGAGGGGCAAGGAAACAGTTGGGACAGAAGGTAAAGCTGCAGGAACCGAGTACTGTCTGGGGCAACACAAAGGCCCTCACACCACCTTCGCCACCATTTGGGGTTTGCTGCTGCCCCCACTGTCCCCTCCTGGAGAAGTCCAGGCCAGCACTGCCAGTGCTGGCGAGCACCAGCATGGCTCAAGCCAACCACCCTGGGCCACCTCACGCCTGCCACAGTCTGCCCAGGGCTCCCGGCACTCGCATTAGTCTCTGTCAATTCATGAGAAGTTACCACACCTTGTTGTCACTTAAGGAGACGCTCAAACCTCAAAACTGGTTTTGTTTTTCACTTGCATACATTATTGGTTTAATTGTAATCTCTGTAAAAGCAGAAAAAAAAATGGCTGTGGTTTCTTTAAATGTGCAAGAACTCCCATGTACTGGACAAATACAGAGCAGAAAGATGGTCCATGGCCCGAAGAGGGGACAGCCCAAGCATGTGATCAGACACAACAGAACCGATGGGTGAATACAAGGAAAGAGCAAACACCACCAGGCAGCATGATAGGATATATATCAGCACTGGTCCCTTTGGCTGTTGGCTAGGCATTTGCAAGATTGACCACCAAAACAGAGTTTTATGATGACCAACACAGCTGAAGTACAGTAAGCAAAAAACCTTGTTTAAAAATTTAATGGATTGTTGGGAGCCAGACCTCACAAAGCAATCGCTGATGGTAGCGAAAAAACTCAGATGATTGAGAGCAGCAGTTTCAAAGAAAGTAGGGTGACATGGTCAAAGCAGTAAGGTAGGGAAACTGGTCCTTCTGCAACAAACAATTCCATGTATACCAACCCAAGCAAGAAAAAACAGTAATTGAGTAATTACTCAAAACCAGTAATTTACTCAAAAACAGTAATTGAGTAAGGAAGTAATTGAGGGCTCCAATTTATTAATTTATGCTGAAGAAATCTGCAAACTTCACAGACTGGACACGCAGTCACAACTGATGCAGGCACGCACCACAGGCAGTGATGCTGCTGTCAACAGAGAAATATGAGGCAGCACAGGGCTCGAGTCCAAGGGAGGGATCAAAAGTTTTAAGAGTCTGAGCTGAAGGCCAGACATCCATGAGAGAACCAAACCAAAATCATAGCATGTATACTGGACAAGAGAGGTGTGACCCACACCAACATTTAGACTCACATGTTATCAGTACAGACATGGCTAAATTTGTAATTGCAGATGGGAAAACGAGTACGCAGACAAGGATGAGGCCAGGGAACTGACAGGCCCAGAAACAGATTCTTGTGTTTCACCACCTGGTAAGAAATATACTGAATTCATAGCTCTATGCACAAAAAACAAGCTGTTTGGCAGTAATACCACTTCCTAGCCACGATGCTAGACTTGTGGCCTGCTCACTGCCTTCCTGTGAAACCGCATCCAGCTCTCTGCTTCTCAGGGTCTCCTTCATACCTCAGGAAAGCGGAGGGAAGACTTCCTTGGAAAAGGACAGGATGGGAAATAAAAAGTCACAGAGCCCTCAGCTGGTCAGTCATGCTTCAGAGAGAAATGCCCGGTGAGGTCAGTTAGCAGGATCAAGGAGCACAGCATGGAAGGAAGGAATCCCCAACCGGCTCGCTGTCTGAAAGGTCCAACCATACCTCCATATGAGCAGCACTACCATCCTGTTTGGGGTCAAGAGCTGTGGATCCTTCATTGTCACACAGCATTTCACCACACCAGTTCTCTTCATGACATTCTGAACTGCGCAGGGAGAGGTACTGAGCACCTTAAGGATAATGTGCTGTCACCAATAACATCTGGCCTCAGTAAGCTGCAGTGGCTAATGGAAAGGCTTCAGCAAAGCTTCGAAAGTTAATGACTGAGCAGCCACTTTATTTTGTAATGTGATGCAAGGTTTTCCCTCAAAAGGTGCCTTCGTTTCTTCTTTTAAGGCAGTAGTTTCTGCCCTCCTACACAGCCCCAAGGAGCAGCATATGAGACAAGTGGATTTTTTTAAAATTAAATGTTATCAGTAATAGAAGAAAAGACAGAAGTTCTACCTCAAAGATATAAACCCAAAAGGTTTTCCTTCAAAGATTTTTGCCCTTTTTGCCCCTTTTTCTTTTAGGGATATCAGATTCACATCAATTAATAGATCATAGCAGTCAGCAGGCAGGTGGAAATAACTGAGTGGCTGAATACAGGTGCTTGCTATTTCAAACAATGAGAAACATCTATGATTTTTTGTATCTGTACACAGAAACATTTCTACTGAACAATTATCTGGTAAGAATTATTTTTCACTGTGACATTATAAAATTCAGGAATTATTACTAAGTCCTCTTGCTCAACAGCAAGACTGCATAGTCAAAAAAGCAGTATTTCTCCGTTTACAGCCACCGAAATATATACCCAGTGCATCCTAAAGAGCACAGTCTACACACACGGATAAAACTTCTGATTTTGGTGAGAACCAGGAAAGCCCAATGCCCTCGGAGGGCACCAAGTACAGGCTGTAGCGAACGCTGAGGAAATTCTCTGGTGCCCTCTGCTGCCAGCCACCGAACGCGGCCGGGACCTGACACACGGAAGCCTCCGGCACAGAACCGGAGACATTGCACCAATTTAATGAATACACTGATAGACCTTATGCCCACACTTGGCAGCCTAATACTCATTCATTTCACTCACCTCTATGAGGCAAAGTCAACATTAAAGTTTCATAAATAAAAGTATCTATTATCGAACATATTTCTTCTGAGCAGGCTTTATTCTCTTCTAGTAACATCACCCTCTACTATCCGCTGGCCGTACATCTCAGACAAGCCTTTGTTTTGCCGTCCCTTCAAGTGCTTTCTTGAAGCAGAGCCCAAAACACTTTCTGTGACCTTAGTCTGAGGTTACATGCTGGACCTCCTGGCTTGCTCCGCCGTCGCCCGCTGCTCCTCCGAGCAGGTTGCGGGCCACTGTCCCCTTCTGTCACGCCAGTGAGACCAGAGTATAAACCCAGTCACTCCAGGAGCAGCTGCACATGAAGCAACAGGGTAAACTACGTCAACTCAACAGAATCAAACTATGGTGTAGGGATGGAACAAGCCACTGGAGCAGACAGACAGGAACTCAGGCTTTTCGTTGCCCACAAATACACAGGCTGCAGCATCTTCACCTTTCTTAAACAACGCTGTTGGTATTGTCTTGAGGAAAACTGCTAAACAACAGTGAAGGGTCTGCCCCAGGACTACCTGATACCACAATTATTTGAGTATGTATCTTGCAGCTCTCCCAGGAGAAGCTCAACAAGACAAGAAATTACAAGGGGACTTCTGGAACAGTAGTAGAGAGAAGGAAGCAAAGAGCTCTGGGCTTCTTGCAATTACTGAGGTCACATATTGCATATACTGGGATGTACCACCACTGATGACAACTGCTTTCAGAAAACAGCCACCACTGCTTACACTGGGTCCATTTCTCCTCCCTTCCAGGCAGGCATGCACATCTGCTTTAGATACAACAGTGAATGAATTAATTTCAACATCTGCCCAAGGCAGCTCTGACTGCCTTGTGGTTTTTATTTAAGCATACTAATTTAATAGGTAAAGCACAAGCTGTGTGCACTCGCTGAAGAAGTGCAGATGCTACCTTGTCAAAGAGACTGCTTTCCTCAGGACATCCTCATCATCTAGTATTTTACTGTCAAGTTTCTGAACTCTTTTTTTATCCCCATTCCTTTGCTTTCCAAAGTACAGCTTGGTTTAGATTTAATGAAGCTCTCAATCGGTTTCTTTCCCTTCTCCCTATTCTGTAAATAACATGTTAATTTCTACTATAGTAGAAAAACTTTCATTTTTTCACTGCAAATCAAGCTGTCATTTAGAACATATTGCCAGGGAACTTCCCCCCTCCAAAGCAATACTATAACTAACAACCACATGTTGAATCATTCAGCATTTTAAAAAAAGTAAAGACAGTGGTGACAGGAACTCATCATGGCTTCATCCCAATGCCTGACTTGACTGAGAGCACCCAGACAAGTTCCTCAAGAATAGTCTTATTTGATTGTTATTTTTTCTGAAGATCAACATCAAGATTTTCTAGTGAAATTCAACTTGGACTGCCTGGTGCTAACTTGAAACATAGGAAGTGTGTGGCAAATGAGAAATTAAATAGCTACAGTGCGCACAAAGCAAAGATAGGCAGCAAGCATGACTAAGACTAAACTCTTTCATTAATCAATGGCATTGCACAGAACTGAAATAGGAAGGTTTGTACTGCTTTGAATATTCCATTTCTCAAAGCCGTAAAGCAGCAGAAAAGTGGTTTTCTGTACTTCCCCCCAAAACTAGAAAAAGGAAAAAGAAACACAGTGTGAACTCTATCCTACTTGAGCAACTGTCATCTAGTCAAGCGACTTTGTTGAACTCGCTCATTTGAGAGGTTTGCAATAGAGCCCTCCAGCTTTGCTCCACCTCCAGGAACTCCCTGAGATAGGAGACAGGCAGTATTTTCACTCTCACATATATGCCATTTTGCACTACTGAAACATTTCTCCAAAAATTACTTCTATGAATCTAGCTAATGCAATATTTCAGTGGGTAAATTTTTTTACTAATGTCTGATGTCAAAACCCATTTTGTTGGGCCCATCACAAAATATAATTTGAGATTTGAGTTTTGCCTGTCTTTACATACAGTGAATTTAAAAAAACCCTTAAGTTAAGGATAAAACTCCTTCCCTGTTGGACTCCATACGAAACAGCCAGAGCAGTGACTGCTCCCACTCCCTCTGACAACACTTGTGAAGCACTGAAGAGGCAGCCAGATTATTTTTTTAAATTGTTTGGTTAATTTTTGAGGCATCTCACTTCAGCTAACTTATCTGGTGCTTGAAAAAGGAGAGATACCAGTATGAGAAGGAGAACAGGCTGTTTTTCAAAGCCAGTCCCAAGGTAGCACACTTGCTAGGGGGGATAGTTCCAGGGGTATAGCTGTCACCAGAATTTTTCTATTCGCTAAAAAAAGACATACCGTAACTCAAATTGGACTGGAAATAGTGACAGTGGTCTTAAAAGAACAGCTAAAAGGTAAACATTTGCTATCTTTGCTGTCTACAAGCCACGTTCACAGTCACATGGGCTCTCCTTCCACTGCCAACCCACAGTAATTAACAGAAGATACATGAGTTAAAAAATTCAGCCACATTTCAAGCAGCCTTTTTCTCAAGAGGAGTACACTGTAGGAGCCTGGAGCCTGCATGACCTAGCACTAACACTACTGCTGAATCACTGATCTTAGACCAGGAAATCCAAACAGAGAAGAGGCTCGCATTTTGGCTGCACCTTTCAGGCTGTAGGCTTTTCAGAAAAGAGTGGGTAAAAACAATAAACCCAGAGGCAACCGCAACCCATAATAAGCTCTCATGTCATTAGAAGCAGAGCCTCCTATTAATGAAAAACATCCTTAATTTTAACCAAAAAGCAACTTCCAGACAGCCACAATTTCCAGATATATCACGATTTAGAAGGCAAAAGCAGCCACTAATTCCATCAAATACACCCATTTACAGGATACACACAATCCTTTCTTCCTTTTCAAACTGTTAAATAAGATCATCCACACCACAGGATCTTATTTCACACAACCAACAATAAGCAGAGGACATTTCTTCTCATTTTTATGCATTCACCCTCATTACTTGTGAGTGCATTTGCGTGTATATGCAGAAACTGTATTTATAGCAAGTGTCACCAGTGTGCCACATCAACCCAACTTGGTTAATCCAAGTGCTGTATTTTACTTATGTTTTTCAAAAGCAGAAAAAAAGCAACTGAAAACCCAAGTCCACACTGGACATACCTTCAGGGAAAGATGGAAAACTGACCACTGAGTCAGGCTGCATTCAGCACATAAAACAAGTCACTGGAGAAGTACTTCTTCTTAGTTTTCATTAATATGTAAAGATGGTCAGGAGAGGAAATTTCATTTTGTATTCCAAGGTTCTCTAGCCACTAACTACACAGGTGTGCACTGACTTTGCACAGTCCAGCCTCAGCCCTGATGACAGTCATAGCATCATTCCTAATGTATAAGTAAAACCAAAACAGTAGTAAATAATAGTAAGTGTTCAGTATGTTGCATAACTAGGATTAATTACATTATAACGTGCATTACTTAATCACATACAAGAATACAAATACTAGCTGAATTCATCAATTCTATGAATTTCTGGACTCTTACAGCAACACAGAATCATTTAGGTTGGAAAAGACTTTTAATATCATCGGGTCCAGCCACTAACCCAGCACTGCCAAGCCCACCGCTCACCCATGTTGCTAAGCACCACATCAACATGTCTTTTAAATCCCTCCAGGGCTGGCGACTCCAGCACCCCCCCGGGCAGCCTGTGCCAGTGCCTGACAGCACTTCTTAGGTGAAGAAATTCTTCCTGATACCCAACCTAAACCTCCCCCCCTGTGCAATTTGAGGCTGTTTCCTCTTGTCCTAGTGCTTGTTACTTGGGAGAAGAGACTGATCCACACCTGGCTACAACCTCCTGTCAGGGGGTTGCAGAGAGCCAGAAAACAGACAGAAAGCACCTCTCCTTATCTATAATTAGCTACTATCAAAATTATTTCGTAAGCCAAAACACTTAAAAAAAGTGAAATCAAAAGCATGGAGTCTTCTTCATTGTTACAGGCTTCAGAAGAAAAATACCAGTTTCTCCAGTGCTCTACACTGGTAAGAGACTTTCCTTCAACTTAATCAAGCACGAAATGGCTTTCAGACTCTGCAAGCCTACAGGCGGTGTTTTATAATAGTGAAGTTGATTAAAACCAAGATGCAAACCACAATGTATGCCTTGTAGTTAATCTTTCACAGTTCCAAGGTAACTTACTATTCCACCCCAGTATTAAGCCCTGCATGACTCTTCCCATGAAGAGGCAGATCAGCTGCTGGGGCTGTAACTTTGCAATTCTAACATGTTTTCAAATTACTTCAGATTAACTCACGCTAAAGCGTGTAACTATCTAAAATATTTGGCAGTCATTTGACCTTCTTCCTCCCAAAAAGGACGTTACAAAGATCAGGAATTCGTCCTCTTCAGCAGTTGATTTAATTTCTGAAAAGAGACAAACCCCCACGTATTCTCCCGTAATCCAGAAGTGCTGGCTAAGAACAACACGCAGAAATCTTAACGCTTCATTGCGTGTGGGATAGCACGAGTGTGTTAAAATCCCCAGGCTGTGCTGTTGTGTCTCTGGGTCCTGACAACTTCTTTTCACTCCGAAGCAACACATACACACGCAACCCTGTACCTCAATCCTGTCCAAATCTACACGGGGACAAATCACAGTGTATTTTCTGCTGTTCTCACAGGTTTATTTTTCCAAAGCAAGGCATACTAATCCGCACACTTCCAAACATAGAGCCCGCTCATGTGCCTCAGAGCTTGGCTCCTGTGCCTCCTTCGTGTCGCCCTTGCTGATGCACAGCACAGTGGCGTTTCCCTGCCCTGCCGGCACCCTCCGTGCCCAAGGGGCAGTCCCCCACCACAGCACAGCGCTGGGCTGCTGCTCCACGAGCGCATCCCCGGGAAGAGATTGTCTCCCTTGCAGCCGGCAGGCAGCACGGGCCCCTCGGGAAACCCAGCCCCCACCCTGCTGCTTGCAGCCTCCTGCCACATCCCCGTGGGCCCGTGAGCGGGCACTCAGGCGTCACCTCTCAAGAGCAGGTAGGGCAGCTTTGGGGAAGACAGTCTCCAACTACAGCAGGTAAGAACAGGATGAGGGAAGCAGGAGGAAGATTTAAGAGGAGACCAGCAGCTGTGAGACGCCTTGTGTTTCAAGTACAGGGAGGGCGATCAGAAGTGCTAAGGGCAGAAGTCAGCCGCACTGCTGGCTGTACCAAGGGGTATCCTGCACCCACCAAGAAGGTCCTCAGCATGGCCTGCTCAGTTATTTTATCCTTTGCCACATCTGCTGACATCGGTCTTGCTTACCATGGACCCCCCAGCAGCCAGCACCCGCCGTGCTCACAGACTCAAATGATTTACTTTCACATGGCACATCAGCCTATTGCTGTGTGCTAACAGGTACGCCATCACAAAAATCAACTTGAAAGAGATTTGTGATCTCATGGAAATTACTTATGGGAGAGGGAAACAATGGAGTGTCGGGGTCCACATCCACACCAAGAGAAGCACACACACGTGGACAGGATTAGTTATCGCTATTTTTTAGGGATCCTGAACATACACTATGCAGTAAAAACCTATGTGTACAGTTCTAACACCCGTAAATTTTCCTTATCCTCCTGCTTAGGTCAAACATGTTTCTCCTCAGCTACCCCAAATGAGAATTTAATCATCTACTCCACACTGATCCTCAACAGAGCTGTTAACAGGACAGTTAACATACAACGCACTCTCGTAGCAACTTAAATCACACTTAAGATTCAAGCAGCATGAAATGTTAGTATCTCAGCAAGGTATGCCAGGTCCCTAAAACAAACAGAAAAGTTAAACTGCCACTTCATCCAAAAAAAAGAGAAAACTTTCTGAGAGCTTGCCAATGCAAGCTTATAATACATGATGCTGTTAGTCTCAGTTTTACTAAAGAACTGTTTAAAACAAAGTTAGAAACATAAATTGGGAATGTGTTTTTCTCTCTCTGTTTTTATGGCAATCCTGTTGACTTGAGACCAATTTACTTAACTAAGGGTCACATCAACAGAACTCAGTTCAAATTTCACTCAGTTTTAACTTTATGCATTTTGAAGATAAAAGGTATTTTTACAATTTATCGATTCCTAAGCAACTTCTAGGAGTTCTTTTGAACACAACTTCTTAAATATTTACAAAAGTTCTATGATAAGAATGTCCAAAGAAGATAACTACAATGCTGGGGATTCAGCTGTGACGTTTCCAACATATTATTTAATGAATCAAGTTAACACTAAAAAGATTCCCGCTTCTCTCCAATTACTACTGTGAATTTGCGACAGCACTTCAATATTTATATAATGAAGTTCCTCTAAATGAGCAGATTCAATATTCAAGCTGCTAGCTTTGCTTTTTTAAAAAGAAGTAGTAACATTTAAAGCTCTGGAAATAATGCAGAAATAAAAATCCAGCCAATGAAATATATCAAGTAAACCACAAATCTGTAATTGTATGAGAAGGCCAAACTAAACAAGATCTAGAAAAAGCAACGTTTGCACATAAAAATGGCAATTCTAGCATTAGTGTTTGCAGCAGAAATCTTGTTTTCTCTGTGCCTTAGTCCCACCTCTTCTCTAGAATTTGCTGCTCCTCTCTTACCTTGGTACTGCAGCAACTCAATGCCAGCTGCAGGAGTCTGCGGTAGATGCTAACATTGTGAGCAAGCAGTAGCACTCCCATAGTGCGACCCAGCAACACCAGTGACAGTACCACCCTGGATCTCCCTCAGCATCGTGTCCAGCTACACTGATGTACCAGCTGCTGCTTTTGTTGCTTGTGATCAGCATCAAAGCTGTTCTTCAAAACAGCAAGTTTGCAGAAAGAAAACCAAAAAGGTTCATCTTCCTGCACACAGCTACCAAAAGAACGTTTGTTGCAAATTTCACAAAAAAAAATTAAAGCTGTTGCTGCTTTCATGTAGTTTCAAGCTAGATATGCAAACTAATAAATAATATGTAAGCATCATTAAAGAAATACAAGAAAATCCACAGGGAGGCTCATTTACACACTAAGAAATTAGTCAATTTGATAAAAACTAAATTGGATACCACTAATTTCAAACCGATAAAAAACTTCTAAGTAGACTGGAGCAGTCAAAGTAAAGGATTTCCTCACACTTAGGCTTGAGACACCAAGAACGTCAAGCTTGAATTAACCTTTAGAGGGGGGCTGGGAAATGCTTTCCAGTTCATTTTGGCTTCAGAACCAGCTTCTACCTAGTTGCTACCTGATTTGGTTCTTTAAGCCATTCCACAGCAAGCCTAGACTCGGAGAAAAGCTATCCTTCCAGAACAAAGGCTTGAGAACATACAAAGTGACTGTATCTGTACCTTTCCCTTAGACCATTTAAAACCATTTCTCTTGTTTGACAAGTGCTATTTTGGCAAAGAACAGTGCAAACTATGGCCTGCACACCCCATCTTCCGATACAGGTGAACACGGAAGCAATCCTATGAAGACTGCCTTACGTGCTACAAAAACTTCTCTTTTCCCTCTCAGGTCCCCACTT
>JAVJGJ010000054.1:495185-534785 GCA_035590215.1 Microhierax caerulescens
CCTCTCAGGTCCCCACTTTCAAATTCAAGGTGGTTCAAGGCTCAACTGGAGCGAAAACCTAGGCTTGCCAGAGCCTGACAGAAGAGCACCAAGTCAGTACAGTTCACTGTAACTCTTTCCTACATTAGTACTTGCTGCTAGCCTTCCCATGGCATAGGCTGAACGGGAGAAAATGCTTTTATTGCCTTCCTCTCTAAAGAGGCCCTATCTTCAGGAACTGCAACAGTGGCACCTGGATATATCTGAGACCAAGACAACCCACAGGCTGCCTACCAAGTCAAGACTTTGACGCCTGGCACCCGAGAGACTGGTACTGAAAGCCAGCAGGGAAAACAGAGCTTCCTCAAAATAGGACCGAGTGTACTGCTGGCTCCTGGTCGTTCTTGCATTACGGGGGGCATATGGGGCGATAGCTGGGAGTCCTTTACGTACTGCCAGACCCTGCCGAGGTCTGAGCTGCTCCTTGCATGCTCGCAGCGAACTCGGGAACGGCTGCCGGTGGTGGGAGAGGCGTGAACAGCCGCCGCTGTGATTAATGGCTTTCTTGCCAACACACAGTCCATAATTTGCATTGCTTGTAATCAAGTAATGGAATCTCTCACATTTATGAACAATCAATTATAAAGTGTCTTTGCTCTGCTAAGTTTATTCTGTTTAAACACATAAACCAGTCAATGCAGAACACCTACCTGGCTCCAAAGATGTCTTTTTTCGCTAGATCAATGCCAGAAACCACCTTTACCCTGAGGATACGAGACTCCTCCTGTTAATAAAAAAGAAAACAGGTTTAATGTTTATTCTGTAATTATTTTGAAGATCAACAGTTCTCAAAAGGTTAAGCTGTGAAAAAACTCTCAGGCTTTAGACAGCAGGAGCCTTCCCTAGGTAGGATTTTGAAAAGAAAAACCTCTTGGAAGGAGGAATACACGTTTATTATCTGCTACAGAACAATTCAAGTCCAAACATGAAGAGCATCCAACTCCAGTCAGAGTAGTTAAGAGTTAAATAAAAGCAGACTAAGAGTTGGTAACAGTAATAACATCATAGTAATAGTAATGTAACAATAATAGTAATAAAAGTAGAAGACAATTTGCTGAACAGGTCCATTTTGAATCCTAAGTTATTTATATTCCACAGAAGTTCATTCTGCTTAGACTTAAAGCTGTCTCTTCAAACACAGGGGAAAATACTCATAATATTTCTGCCCAAAAATACTAGTACATCTTAGTCAGAGACATGTCTGCAGTTTAAAAAAAAAGGGTGCAAGGTTAAAAATAAATCTGTGAAGTCACATTCTTTAAACCTTTCTTAGCACCTTGGTATATACAACTTCCAATGACACATACCAGTTTCTGAAGATGTGTATTACTAGGATATCAATCTAATGCTCAGTTTATGACTTCATTTCGTTAAGCTCCTGAGGAACACTGGTGTAACTGTCATTTTTTACTACTTTTTTTTTTCCCCCACCCTGTTTGACCAGTTTATTTTTGCTACACAAAGAAGCCACCAAAATTATATCTGTAAAGGATTCTACAGAAACAGGTTCTGCAGTTGCCTGTATCAGTTATACCTTTCTCTCCTCAGATAAGCCTTCCAGAACTGCAAGATCGAAGATTCAATTATGGTAATTTGAGACTCCATTCCTTGAAGCTTGTTCAGAAAACAGTAACATTTTCCCACAGGTTTATGCTGGCATGACTGCACTACGCCTAGTCTATTTGCTTTAGATAGCTAGAAGCAGGACACAGATTTGTTAGCTGTATCTGAGATTTTTGAGATTACTAGGAAGGTCAGAAACACCCCAGAAGCAAAGCCATACCTGACCAGCCTAATAGCATTCCCCTGGAAGGCATCCGAAACAGATTACTTCAGAGAATGAAGAACAAAAGTTTCATCGAACCTGTCTGCAAGGTGAGTTTCACCCTGACACACATCTTGCCATAGTAACTGTGCTGCATTAAAACAAAAGCTTAAGGATTAAAATCCTTTCAGAAAATTTGTTTGTTGGTATTCTTTCCAGCAGCACTTAACACTGTCCAAAGTAGTTTCTAATTAAGAAAACAGAATTCCTTCCTGAAGGAGCCTAAAGTTTACCAGAAAGGTGAACAACACAGTGTATGAAAAAGAACAATTCAATGGACTTATCTTAGCAGATACTGAATACTCCTGTTTTTTTAAAAAATGTGTTAAATTTTTTCTATCTGTTAATGTCAATATAACATGTCTGGTCTTCTAGAGCAGTTTTAATAGACAAAAGGCAACGAACCTGCAAATTGCGATCATGAAAACACCTTCATTAAGAGAAAATAGGATGGCGAGGGGGAAAAAAGAAGTCAGAAATGCAGACTATTCTGACCTTACTGAAGGAGAACCGGAGGTTAAGATGTTGTAATACTAAGTAGAGAGGGACAGAAGGAGGGATTTCTGACAGTTACTACGTTATCAATGCTACTCAGATTTCCTCCTACAAAGTCCCACATCAATTTTGCTATAGCAGCATCTTATTTCTGTGCTAAAATTACCTCTGCATAGTAACTGAATTAAAAAAAGAAAAATAGGAAAAAAAAAAAATCACAGAGCAGGAGGAAGGATCCCTAATTCAGGTTTTGTAGGACACAAAAGCTGATGCTCTGGACTACCTAAATAGATAGATTCTCAAATTTGAAGTTTCACTTCACACTTTTAAGTACACCAGAAGATACGACGCTATTCCCTCCCTGCATGTAGGCCCCCAGCCTCTGCCAGATACTCAGTTTTACCAAGCAGAAACAGTGCTTTTGCAAATGTTTGTTCAAATTTTTCTATGCATGAAACATACACAATATTTTAAGAAATAATTAAAAGCACCTCAATTAGTAACAAGGCTGTACCCATCTACTGTCAATGTTTTCCCTTCAGTCAGTAAGACACCTACTTTGATAACATCAATTGTATACAAGGAGCAAGGTGAATTTCGGATGATGGAAAATTCTTCAGCAGAACACGACACTTCATATATAGTACTCTGAACCATACGAGTAGCTGTTCAGACAGCTTGTCTGTAAAACAATTCTCTTCTCATGCTCTGAGCTTTTCTTATTTGTACTGTTTTGTCTAAAAGCATTCATGAAAGCAGTGTAACAACACAGCTACATTCATGTCCACACAGACACATAACAAGCATAATAAAAGCATATTCCAGCTCATGTGACTACACAAAGCTTCAAATTATATAGATGAAGGGTTCCCAAATTAAGCGTGTTTAAGCATCACCACAGGTAGCAGCGGGTACCAGCAGCAGCTCCCAGCTCTCCTGGCTGACACCTCGATTTTGTATTGTCTAATCTCCACCTCCTTAGCCGGGAACGCTGCCAGGGACGAACAGCAAGACTGAAGGGCAGAAAACCAGAAGAGTTTCATATTCTTATGATTGCTCCTTATGTCCTGCTTTCCTCTTTTATCTCCAAGTATGCTGTGTCTAGGTAAAGAAAGAAGTTAAATTTTCACAGCAATAGGGAGGTAATCTCACCTCACTGTCCACCAAAAAATGAGGTAAAGGATTGCTTGCCTAGCCACAGCTGGAGACCTGAAACAGAGCATCAATTACCTAACACCGGTTTCCACCCACCCGCTTCGGAAGAGACTGTACAAGAAGAGAAAAATAGGATTTTGGTTGTTTTTTTCTTCTAAACAAGGCACAACAACAGAGGGTAGTCAAGACAAGATCACTCAACATGGAAAAATTCTGAGTGAGAAGACCCAGGATCCAAACCTCAAATAAAGGGATCTCTTTGCAGCTTTGAGCCCAAGGTAATCTTTAGTTAAGTAGCACTTACGCTTGTTGAGATTAAGGACGCGTCTACACATACATTTCTTTCAGTAGAAAGTGCCAATTTAAACACCTCTCCCTCCAGTTTACTCCATTCCCACACAGGATTTTCTGCACCTAGGTCAACACCTTGAGCCAGTGGAGCCCACAAACAACATGGCAACAAAACTGAAGATGGGAGGAAGAAGAAATGGACAGCCAGAGATGACAGGGAGATGGACGCAGTGGCTTAAAAGCCAGCACTGCTGTGCAAAGGTGTATGTGGCACCAAGACCAGAAATTCAAGGCTCCGGTCTACAACACCCACCAATATTCTGCTGAGCTTAGAAAATGCCGACATGGCTTTTATTTTTATTCCAAATACCAAGATTTCCAGGGTGCAGAAGTCCTTAATACAAGCAGGAGAATGTCTCCACTGAGTTCTGCGCCACCTGGACACATCCTCTGAATTAAATAAAAATAAAGAAAGCCAAAGACTTAATCACTCCAGAAACAGCTAACTATAAACCAAGACTACTTGCTAGTAAAGCTAGTACCTCTTGTAAGCCTTGGGCTCATTACTCACACTTTGCACAGGGCGACCGATGCCTCTGAAAAGTAATTACTGACCTGAGCCAGTAATCCAGCAGAGCCAAGCCCAGTGCTACCTTAAGTACCTACGTGCATGCCCACCAGCACCCAGTCTGATGTACCAAGCAGAGTCTGAGCTGGCTGCGTTTAGTAGGCAAGGAAAACCCCAGAGACAAACAGAGAATGGGGCGAGGAAAGGAAGTGGGAGGATTAAGAAGTGATGTGTTGCAAAACGATGGTTCCTGTTGGGGTCCCATGCACGGGAGACAGGGTCCGCAGTGAGGCTGAAGGATACCTGGAGAGACATAAGGTGGGAGTCCTAATTTGCAAAATGAGTAAATGAACAAGACCATGCAGAGCAGGGTAACAAGGCTAATCAGAAGAGAGACATTCATGAGCACTGCTCTGTGGGGACTCGTATCAGGGAACTAGACATACAGACGACAGAAGCAGAGCGCCCCAGCAAGGGACACATGCTTTTATGCTCACTTGGTGTGCTGATCACAGTCTGACCTCCAACAAGGCCTCCAACACCAGCACAGCTGAACCATCATAAATATTCTCCCTTGAGCATCAGATAAAGAATGGAAAGGGATCCTAGACAGGTCCCTGACCACAGCAAAATTATTTTTTTTCTTGGACTTAAAAAAGGCACTTGCTTAACTAGCCTGTGCATATCTTAAAAAAGAAACAAGATGCCATAAGACAATACTGTAATCATGAGTTCTTTACAGATAAATAGCTTTAGGCACCATGTGAACTGACATGCCAGTGAGCAGAAAGACAACCTTAACCTGTCTAGACAACAACTGACACACACACATCCAGCAGAGCACAGTTTATTGGCAGTTAAGTATCTTGACTGAAAGACTTTCATGAGTAATCAATCTTATCTAACACATGCCCATAGAGTGGTTTTTCCCAATACAAACAAACTTCCATTTTCTGGCAACTGTCCCTAACATCCCTTTGAGTCAGTAAAAAGTGGGAAAGGGCAATCACTTACCACCCCACAAGGTGGCCAGGCTCCAGGACACAATCTTGGGCTATTCCTCCCCGTTTCCCTCCCTCCCTGCACACCCAAGAAGCCAGCACCCATCCTCACTCGCTCAACACCCCACCCCATCTTTCCAATGGCAGCCAAATTTTCCTTCTTGCAACATCACAGGCATCAGGAGGCAACAATGTGCAATTGGGGTTTGGTAACGGGAAGACCAGGCCAGGAAAGCTGAAACCACCTGACAGAAACACTGCCCTTACCAGAGGACGGACTTCAGCTGTTTAGAAGCTCCTTGCTGCTCGAGGCACCGTTCCCAGCACAGTCTAAGAAACAGGCAGCAGCACACAAGACCACTCTAGAAACAGTCCATGGTCTGCAGTCCACACTGGCCCACCCTAACCTACCCGAAATGAGTTAATACTTGGTGTTCCAAGGTCATTGTTCAGTGCTGCACATTTTCACAGCTTTGCTCCATGTCAACAGGATGCAACCTTTACACTGGCTGCACAGCCACACCATTTCCAACAGCATCTGCACTAAAATGCAAAAGGGAATATGGGAATATTTTAAACCAACAGTATCTGTTTTCCTCCACCCACTTCCATGGGAGCTTTTGACCTGGATTCCTTCCTCTTAATTTTATTTAGTAATCACAGAGAACCGGTGCTTAGATGATTTAAATACTATGACACTGACAGAGGTTAATAGCAGCTAATTATCATCTGCATCCATCTTTAAATCACTTTTTGTAATCTTGCTATGTGGATATATATGAAAGGTGCTCTTCTGGTTCTGTTCACAGTTGAAATACATCAAAGAGAAACACTCACCTGGTGGCAAGACTAAACTGCAAGACTAAACTGTATCTACCTTCTGTGCCATCTCCTGCACTGTCTGAAACAACTGGTATTAGCTACTGACAAACAGCAAACCAGACGAGACGGACATTAACTGCGATTTTGGTATTGCACTGAATTCCATCTGTTTTGAAAAGCAGATATCCTAAACTTCTTTTTTTTGAAATGCACTGTTTGAAAAGGAAGTTAATCTTGCCCCACAGAGGAATTTTTATGTCGTTTTCAAACCTTGCCTGTAGCATACTAAGCCTGGAAGGGTCTCCTTAAAATGCCAGGCGCTGGCACTCCCCAGTCTGCTTGAGAGCTGCAGTTGAGCAACACCACAGCTCCTGATTCCAGAGGCCAAGACACGCTCCTCCACAGCACTGACACCAGCTCCGGCACAGCCCGAGATCTGACCCTGAAACTGCATTCCTCCCTCGCTTGGTTTCTTTCAACTACAATGCAGAACATGTCTCGGAATTTAAAACTATGTTGCTCGCAGTACTTTGACTAAAAAATTTTGCAATGCTCTGCTAGGAATCCAAAGTTGCGCATGCACATTGGGATGGCCGACTTTGCTGGCTCTTAGCAGTTAAGCAGTAAAATGGTACCATTTATGAAGCCTCACTTGTCAAAGTTATTTATGTCTATACTTCTTCTGCCCCCACCCCTCTAACCTCAGCCTACCTCACCCACCGCAGGAGGGGTGCCATAAAGTGCTCAGTTAGGCATTAACGTTGAGTTCCACTGCTAATCACGTTCATACTTATTTCTGCTTTGTCCAATGATTAACATCAAGTTTATGTATCCTTGCCTCCCTGAAAAATGTCAGAGGTTACATAGTTTTCTTCTTTGCTGAAGGATAACCTTTACAATGATTGTGTTTTCTCATCTGTAATTCACACTGCCATTTTAGAAGACAGCCGATTTAGGTGGAAGCAAGCTATGAAGCTGAAAGCCCATTGTGCAGCAAAAACTAAACTTCACCAACAACGAACAAATGCCAGGTCACCTCAGAAAACAGGCAAGAGAATGCAGATGCATTTACAGACTTACAAGACTTTTGTATGTGTATTTATATGTACCATTCACATCATTTTTAAACGAACGCCACATGCACCTCCTTCAGGTGCTCTGAAGAACACAGTCATTTCTAACACCTATTAAAGCATTCATATAAAGAAAACTTACTAAAAAGTCCTCCTGGCCTGGGATTAATAAAATACCCTGGAGCTGGGACATTTAGGGAAGAGTTACAGCAATAACAGGGAGAGAATGTGGGCACACAGTGCCCTGAGCTGTGTGCTTCTTTCTCACCGGCGAGGATGTTAACACCACCCCTCAGCTTTGCCCCCGAAGAGAATAATGCAGGAGAGGTAGCTTAGTCCACACACGCCGAACCAAAATGGATATGCTCTAAAACCCAACCCAAATAAGTTTTGGAATGCGAACCTCTATGTTCTAAATACACATAAAAAGTAATCAGCGATATGCGGCCCGGAGTAAGGAGAGCGGTAGACTTCAACTTCCTATAGGGCAGAAAATCCCATGATATGTTTAACGCATTAAGAGAACAGCACTGAAATAACAATCAATATGTGTATAAAATTAGAAGCTTGGCTTTTTAAAATGAACAGAGAAGTGTGAAAGGCACAACATTTGGATCAATGCAACCCAATACTTGAACAGATGCCATGCAGACCAGAGAAGATTAAACATTTAACGTGTTCTGCCACAGCTACCTTACGAAAGGTATACAAAACCATCCCTAAGTCAAGTCCCTCACGACGGACAAATTTCCGTCCGTGTTTTCCAAGTCGCACCGAACCCCAGCTGTCGCCCAGCATCGCGCCATGGTCCCAGCGCCGGCACCGAGAGCCGAACTTACCGAGCACTGCCGGGCTGCGTCGGCAGCAGAGCCCAGGCAGGGCCACGTCCCCGGGAGCACACCACGGGCACCGCCGCGGCTCGGGGGCACCGGCCACCGCCCCGGCGGAAGTCTCGCTGACGGAGGCAATAAATGTCCATCACCAAGGCAACGAGGTGAAAGGACAGCAATCTACGATTTCACCTGAAGAAAGCTTAACGTGAACCACGGCGGGGGAGTGTTGGTTTGGTTTTGTTTTGTGGGGCTGTTTTTTCTCTCTCTCTGTAGAGGCATTTTTGATTTCAAACCAAGATAGGCGTCAGCAAGGTAAATTTCCACTGACTCTAAGGAGAGAAACCAGATTATACAGGAAAGTTACCTGCATGCAGAGACTCTGTGAATCCAGTTTCACCCTCTGTGTACCTCATCTCTATTTTTATTATACCTGAAAGTTTGCAAAACATAACAAAATAGAAAAGACAACAGATCTTTAGCTCAATGTTCTGCTTGCAAAACACGTCAGAATGGAAAAGACAACAAATCTTTAACCCAATGTTTTAACTGTTGGCACTTTTGTTATCCTGAATTTAAAAAGAACACACAACATGCAGAGCCCCTGGCGTGCAGGACATGTAAAAACATACGGTCACCCAAACAAGTTGCTCTTTTAATTCTCCCTATTATTGTGAAAAAGCAATCAGGATTTGCACTTTAAAAACAGAGTATTTGTCATCTACTTAAAAAAAGAAGGGCAAAAGGTTTTTGACAGCAATCCTTACACTAGGCTACTAAATCTTTTAGCAACTGAAAACATGGATGACCGAGTTAGACTGAAGAAGAGTCACGCCAATTCTTACTTTGATTTGTTGGCGGATTAAACCAACCCACATTATGGCTGAATGGAAAAAACCTCATACTCTAGGAAGCTATTCCACATCAACCCTTACACAAGAGTACTACCAGATCAGATTATCCCGTTCTGACATACAGCCACCTACCCGACACCAAACAACATGATGCAACCTCCGAGGGAGGCCCGAAGCAGGATGTCCTGGCCGGCAGCCTGCTGCCATCACCCCAGGGCGAAGCCGGCCGCCTGCGCACCCATCGAGCCGAGGAAAGCGCGCACTCCTGCGCTGCCATCACGCTGCCACTCGGAAGCGAGAGGTCAGTCACCGTACTAACGCCGCTACCCGCGCCATCTCCCAACGGCACAGGCAGCTGGAGCAGGAAGAACTCTGTTCTCTTTCTGGAGATACAGGGAGAGGAGGGGTGTCCAACAGCTCAACTTCTGGGGACATCACAGCGACCTTCTGAAGGCCACAGCAAAAGTACCTGCTGAGTCTCAGTATAACTCTTGCGATATCTTAATAATCTTGAAATTTGTCAGTGGCAATTTTGCAAACAGTCTTTGATAAAATCTCAGTTCTGCAATGAAAACAAAAACATGCGCTAAGGGTATGCACCGCATCTCCAGTCTCCTCTGTGAAGTTCAGCACAGGAAAACAGACAAGAGTAAAGGTCGCTGGGTTACTATAGCCACCTACTTACCTGGCTCGTGCATTGACATCAAAATCTCCTTTCAAGTAGCTTCAACACAAGCAGCCTGGGAACACCGCTCAGATCTTCCTCCCTTCAAGTGCTGATCCCTGTCCTCCTCATGAACTCCGACACTAAACAAATTGTGCCTTTTTTGTGGAATTCTCAACCCTTGCTGCATGATGCAATACATTTCAAAAAAACCACAAAACAAAACACATTACTTTGTCTAAAGCCGATCTCATAGCAAGTAAACCTGGAAGCTCTTGGAGGCAAAACTACCATGTAATTTGGACACAAAGACCCCCCTGGCTACACAGAGCTGGCCAGCTGCCCTGAGCACGCCTCCAGGCCAAGGCGAGGGCTGCCTGTGCAGCACAGTGGCAAAATCCAAGACGAACCCAAGTTCTGAGGAAGTCTGAACTCTGCAGCTAAGCAAAACCTAGCTTCTCGGATTCATGTGATGACACCCTGAGCGCAGGAGGACCAGCTCTCCCCAGTGCCAGAGCAAGCGTGTATCCGTCAGCTCTCTGCGCCGCAGCCGGAGTGGGCAGCAGCTCCCGGAGCATGCTCCTGCTGCAGCCAGTCCGAGGGGCTGGCAGGAAAGACATGGGCTTCAACCTCACAGGGTGGTCACACAAAGCCAAGCTCCTCCAGGCCACATCAGGCTAAGCTTAAAAGGCTCTGATTATCCCGCAATGCTACAAAACCTAAGGAATTGCATTTTACTGGCTATCTTAGTAATGCACACCAGAACATTCACATCAACAGACCAAGCAAACACCAGTAGGCATTCGAAGAACCGAAGAGTCTGGAGACCCGTGGGAATCAATCTCACGTGACAGAAAAATACTAAATGTTTTGCAAAGCAAAACATGTGGGTTTTTTTGTAAAACAAAACACCATTAAAAAATTTTTCAAGTCCCACTTCTAGGACTTCAGACCTCTAGGAATAGGTACCATACTCCCATTTTCCTTGGCCAGACTAACACAGCTTGGGAGGAAAAACAGCAGGTAAAATTTCAGAAAGGCACATGTTTGCCTTAGAGGAACAGTACCACCATGCTGCTCTTCCACGGGGACAAAACAGCACACAAAACTGAAGGGAACAAGTTAAAAACATGCACATCAGGAGCAGTACACAGAGTTCAAAGGTCCATGCATATCAGCAACAGGGTTAGCAACCAGGACTCAAAAAACTCCCAGCCCTACGTTGAAAGCACATTATGAAGAAACAGGTTCAAATCACAGCACTGACCTCAAGAGAATCTGTCTACAAGGTATTTTTACTGCATGTTTAAAAAAAAAAAAAAAAAAAAAGTGTTCCAGGTGAATCATGACCTATTTTTATAAAAATCCGTTGAACTCCATGCAGCTAGATACACTTGAGCAGCATGAGTAAGCATGTTGAACCAGGTCACCACCTGTGGTCTCTAGAAATACCTAAGAGAATGCAAAAGAACTTTAAATTAATGGACTTCTTGTACTACGCAAGACTCTATTCTCCTTATTTAACACTTAGACCTATTTATATCACTCACTGAAAGAATTCATCTAACTGACACGTAGTTTTCTGCATAACCTAATTCATTAAACTCTCCGGTAGTCTCATGCAGATGTCTTCTAGACCCAGCTGTGCCAGTCAAGAAAAAAATTCTTACCCAGCAGCTTGCTTTCTGGTCTTTAACACTGCCAGAGGTTCCCATCTCCCCCCTTCCCGCTGACAGCGGAGACCACAAGAACCAAAGGAAGTCAGGTCAGCTCCACCGGCCTCACTGCCTTGGACAGCCTCAAGCTCACGAGCACTCGGTGCGCGGTGGCTGGGGAGGAGTCACGACCTCTGCCAAAGTGACATCCCCCCTTCACTTGCTCCCGCTTTGCGCTCAGACTGGGTGATTACTTGGATTTCCATCTTCTTGGCTCTTCCATCTAAGTAGGCAGCCACTGGCCGGAATACCTACTCCTGCTACAAATACTACCCAAAGAACTACCCCTGAAAAGCCTGCAACTTAACAAGTTTGCCATAAGCAGCACAACAATCACTCAGGTCTGCGCCATTTTGTGGCAAGTATCTCAAAGGAAAGAAAAAAATAGCGTAGCATGAGAAAAGACAGTACATTTGCTGAATCGCCTGTATGCGTCATAGATTTATGGTATAAGAAACTATCTTACTGAAAGAAACTTCAATCTGCTTTTCTCTGGGCAAGCCAAGAGAAGTATGTAATCTTGGGTGGTAGCAAAGAAACAGGAAAAGCATTTGTTACTATTAGGAAGATAAAGCTTTTACTAGAGTTACTGGTGCATTTGCAGAAGTCTGTGACCTGAAAGTGACCCTCTTACATGGACTTAATTTTTAAAAGGAAAAAAAATAATAAAAAAAAAAAATGAACAAACAAGAAGTGCCCAACCTTGATCTTGCATCAGAGATCAGCATCAAGATCTTCTGCATCCAAACTGAATGTTTATTGCAAGTTTAAACAAAAAATTCACAAATTAAGATCTGAAGTAACCTATTTTCCTTCCCTTAGGAGATACAGAAACTCAGTTGATTCATTAAAACCTCAAGCTTTTATTTAAAAACAAATATCTAACTTTCTAGCATTCAAAAATAGCTCTTCCAGTATGAACTACCATAAAATTAAGAAATTATTTTTTCACATGTGGGATGACTACACTACGCTGGCCCTGCTGCTCGTAAAAGCTTTGCCAATCAGAGAGTGAAACAAGGCCAGCTGGTTTGATTTCAGATATTCATTATCCTCAGGTCAATGTCCGGACAGATCTATTACTTTCCAGCACACAGAAGAGAGCAGTACTTCAAGACTTATGAGTCAGAAGAGAAATACAAAGAAAACCAATTTCCCCAGTGTATGCCAAAATTTCCCAATTTTGCCTAGTAATGAAGAACCACCTAAATTCCCAATTAAGGACCTGCAGTAAAAAGCCACAGAGGACACAACAGACTTGTTTTCAAAGCATCTTTTCTAGCATGACAATTAGGTTTTTACCTTTCACTAAGCCAACCTCTGAAAGAATTAAATTTTTATTAAAAAAACAACCCAAAATAAATATCTTAAAGTAGCAGGTTTTGATATAATGAAATCCACCAGGCCTTTAAAATTCATACTTTTCTGAAGTGAAAACCTATGAATTACACGTAACAGAACCCTCTTAATTTTTCCTATGCAAAGCACCACACAAACCCAGGTTTAACTGTATTTCAGACTACCACTTCTCACAGAAACCCACTCGTTTGTCAGAAAGCCTCCACAAGTACGCAGCGCTTGCTCAAAGACCTCAAAGAGAGTCACAGAAGGGATGCGGCTGGACTGACCTCGAGCTGATCTCCCCGACCCCAGGGCTCACAGCCAGGCAGCCCCAGCAGCTGCTGCACTCCGTGCCCGGTGCCCGTGCACACCTCCGGGGATGGGCCTCCACCACCTCGCCGGTAACGCACTGCCTCACACAGCCCCAGCGGGCACGCTGCCGGCTCGCACTCAACGTGCCATCCTCCAGGACCCCAAGGACCTTCCCCACGGAGCTGCTCTGCAGCCTGCCGGGAGCCATCCTCTCCTGCAGCACAGGGCTATTCCTGCCCAGCGGCAGCACGTGCATTTCCTTTGCAGAACTTCACGATATTCCTGCTGGCACAGCTGTTTCTCCAGCTTCTCTGGATCCCTCTGAACGGCAGCACAACCCTCCAGTGCACCAACCTCTCCTCCCAGTTTGTATCGCCTCCACCTCAAAGTTTGCTGACAACAAATTAAGACTGGGGCACAAAAGGGAAGGCAGTGCTTTTAAATTTAAAGAATAATAATACTACTACAAGTGACAAGTTGGAGATCATTAGGAAAAAGATAAAAACAGAATTCCCAGAAAAACAAGCTTCAACACAACTGTGGTCAGGAATCGGGCAGGTAGGAGAACAGGTTTAAAACCAGTGCGGTTAAGAATCAGGCAGGTAGGAAAACATTAAGCTCAGGTTTTATTTGTAGGCAATGACGTGCAAGGCTTCCAGAAGATAGAAGCTAACCTGCTGGACAAAGGGCAACTTGTACCTGCAGGCAATCCAGAGCCGTTCTGGAAAAAGGACAGCTCTTGCTGCTGCTAGGAATGCTTACCCAGGTAGCTGTAGCTGTGCTTTGTTACTCCTCATGGTTTGCAAAAGCTTTCCACATCACCCAGAACGGCACCAGGTCCAACGTGCTCCCTCATAACACTACTCTTAAATGTTTAAACTGAATTTGAATATGCAGTGTCCTCACATCACTACTATTGCAAGAGTCGAAACCACACTGAAGTTCACCAGATTGGTGAATTTGGGAAGATTTATTTATTGCAAACCATCCCGGGAAAAGCACACAGTAAGAATAAGGTGTGTTTGAGCCTTTGCAAGTATCACTGTGTTTATGTCCAAGAAAAAAAAAAAAAAGACAAGTCTCAGCAGGATTCTTCTGTAAGTAGCTGTTACACATGGGAACGACTGTCTCGGGACGTACCACAGCAACAGAAAACTCCTGCTGCATTTTAGGACTATTTCAGATAAGGCCAGATAGAGCGAGTGTTGTGAACCCTCTGCTCACAGAGCCAAGGGATGCCCCACGTAGCACTGTGTGACTGCAAGCTATCGGATCCTACGATTAACGAGAACAAGTATGATTTCAGTGCTGCTGCTCCAGGTTAGGCACACATTCATCCACTAACTGTCCGACAGTGGGTGGTAAGTCTTTAGGTCTTATATGTCTCTCTCTATATACAGGTACACCTGTACACGTATCTGTGTCTGTATCTATCTCTCCAGACACGCAATGCCGTGTCTGTACCTGCAGACCACGCAGCACCAGGAGATGCTCCCAGGCGGCACTACACATGCTCCCAAACGGTGTCTGAGCACAGCTCAGGAGGCAGCACGGGACGGGAACCGTGCCCAGAACAGTCTGCACATGGCAGCCTCCTTGGACGGCAGTGACTTCAACAGCACACACACACAGACCCGGCCGTGCCCACGGGCCCCAGTGTAACTGCACGGCCTCAGATCTGCCGGCACAGACATGGGCAATGACTCCCATGTGCAATCATGTATGTACACAACAATAATCAGCTGTAAAGAGGCAGGAGTTTCCTATATGCATACAGGAACAAATCATTATATATACAAAAAATCCAAGGAATTACCAAATCAAAGCGTGTGTTATCTTGCTTTCCATGACCAGAACTTGAATTTTTTGGCATTTGACCAGACATAAGACTTGCAAACAAAGTGTGTAATACAAACATGACTGTAACAAACAAACAAACAAAAACAAAAAACCCCAACCAGTTCAGAAGTGGGAATGTAGTTTTACCAGTCACAAGAAGATCATTGATGTGCTTATGAAACATTTACAATTTTGTTGGATGCTTCGAGGTGGGCTTTCGTTTGGTTTGTAGGGTTTGGTTTCTTGTTGTTTTTTATTTGTCTGGGTTTGTTTGTTTGTTTCTTATATATAATTATTACTTATAGAATTAGTTTTTCACGGTGGAACATCAGTATGAGAATATCTCTAGAAGATGCTCCTCCCTCACAGAGGAAGTAAATCCACTTTCTGATGAGCGTTTGTTCTTTTTCTAGGAAAGGAGGAAGATGCTCATGAGCAGAATAAAACTTGAACTCACCTACATTTCTGTCAAGGCCACACAACCCTAATACAACCAATGCACACACACCCCACCCCAAATTCAACAGCACTGTCAGTTTGATTAACGATGTTCTGAAACACTGCAGGAACAGGAGAGCTTTGGCCAGAACTGGAGCAGTACCTACACCCCAAGGCCCAGCCCACGCCTGCTGAAGCAGACCAAAACGTTACTGGAAGCACGAGCTCTGCATTATGGAGCAGAGCTGCTGCATTTCTGCAGCGTCCAGAGACCTTGCTGGGGCATGGTCCTCACTTTCCCCTTAGCACTGCCAAACAGAGCAGCATCCGAGTTTGCCAGCGGTGTGTCCAAGCACGCACAAGACGGGTGAAGCGCACGCCAGAGGGGAGCAGGTACCTCCAGCTGCTTGGTGCTGCTCATCCTGACCAGCTATTAGCACTGCTGGACTAACAGAGCAGCCCTGTCCTCAGCTGCACGTGTGACACTACCCAGGCCTGGGCACCTGCACCACACACAGACTCGCCCCAAGGAACCTTTGCACACAGCAGAACTGAGTGGCAGGAGATGTGCTGCGGGTTACTGGCTGGTGAGAAGTGTGCGTTTCCTGGCAGAAAGGGATGAAATGCCTTCCTTTAGACCACAACACGAGAACATTTCCTCAAAAACTCATTTGCAAGTAATAACCAGTGCTGGAGATCCAGATGTGGGACTACAGCTCAGATTAACATATTCAAGTATCTTCTTTAAGAGCCTCTGTGATGGTCAACAGTTAATTTTAGAAGTTAAGAATGGACTATTCAGCAGCTAAGCAGAAAAAGACAAACACTGCAAGAAAATGACACCTTTTTGACTCGTTATGCTCATTCTCGACATGTGTTTTATCCCTGCCACTTCACGTGCTTTGAAATTCAACTTTAAAGCTTCTACCATTTCATGATACCTTGAAAACAAGTCTGAGATAACACCTTTCCTGATGCTGCACATGTGACAGGATGCTAAACCACACTGGGAGCAAGGACCCAGCCAGTTTGCTGCAAGTCATCAGGATTTCCCCCTCGCTTACCACTCTCTGAGGAAGAACTACTCCCATTCCATGCAAGATGCTATTTTCTTATACACATATTCTGACAGACCAATCCTCAAGATACGTTTCAGAGAAGCAACTGTTTCCTATGCACACAGGATGTTCTAGACATCTTTTGTTTAAAGCACATTTTACAAAAATTCTATTACCTTCTTTAAACTCTCATTGACAGCTGAGATTAAAAAAAAGTCAGTGTTGATTATTATCATGCCACATGTTCACATTCCCTCAGTGAAAAGCCTAGAAAGTGGCTGCAAGTAACTAAAACAACTGGTATCTTACAGTTTTATGCATAGAAGATTTACATGCACAAGTATGGTGGTCATCAGCTTAATTATTTTTTTGAGACATGTAAATCTCAAATACCTACTGAACTTTTTGCCGTTTTGAAAGGCTGATTATGCATACAAAATGCACAAAAGATCCCACATCAAATGGGGGAGGTTTGGCTGTATTCATTCCAGTAGCCCAATTAGTTGCCAACTGATCACACAAGCATGTTTATGTAACCACAATCTATATTCTTGTTAGATATTTAATTAATTTAGACCATAAACAGCTTTATCACAGCTGCACTGTTTAATGACTGAATAGAGATTCAATAAAAAAATAATCCAACAATGAACTGTGCCAGGAGGCTCATTTCTCACCCAGACAATGGCAGTGCCCTGTTCCACAGCTGCAGCACTGGTGGTATCACCTGGAGAACATCTGGAGGGCAGGTGGGGAACAGGACAAATTTCTTAAGTAGCCTTTGCCAGAAAAACGTTGATAGCAGGAAAACTACCCTGACAAGAAATGGCAGTGAGGCTCTTAAAACGTTAAATACCTCTAAAAGGAGAGCCCCTTACTGCAGCACTTCGCTCTCAGAAAATACTGTATCAGGCACATTTTCAGAATGCAAACAGATACTTGCCCCTTTAGGATCTGTTGCTCTGAAGATCTAACACTGCTTTAGCAGATGGCAAGACGAGCTTTATCTTGGTTCACTGAAATGCATAAATTAAAGCTCTTGTTTTCAAAAGACTTTGTAAAGATGCACAAGCAAAATACTGCAGACACTATACTCGAGCCTGACTGATTCCACACACACTTTACATCAAGAAGAGGGAAAAAGCTCTTGAAAACTGAAAATCTGGAAAAGAGCAAAGAAATATCCGTGGGTTTTTTTAAGTTTCATTTTTTTCTTCTGCTCAAACCAGAGATAAAGTATGATCACGTCAATAATTATGCTTTCCCATCATGAATTACTGATGGATTCCTACATCTACTGTAATTCATCCCAATGCATTCAGCAGTTTTAACTTTAAACATACCAAGAAAACAGTGCCATAGAAATTACTGCTTAATTAATAATATGGTAAATTGTTAAGCATAATGTGATGTATTCCTATTCATCCTGGTTTAGGCTGTGGCAGAAAAATAACGAAGGAAGTTAAAAAGCAATATGCAGTGCTAACAAATACAAAATGCCTATCTGAAAGCAATTTTAGAAAGACTAGCAAACATTGCTGGCTCTAAACCTTATTCTACAATTTCAGTGCTCAGTGTAATAATTTACTACAAAAAGACCTTGTTTGAATCCTGGTTCGTAGCAAGCCGAGTAAATTATAAAGGTAAAAAGGTTGAAATATAGGCTGTAATCCCGGAATTTGATTGGGAGCTGGATTCATGCATTTTGAAGACCTTCACCAATTTCTTTGGTGTTCTGTGACTGGAGTATATCCTGCATTCTCCAGATTTACCGAGTTAAATTAAAACATCATACTAAACCAGGTGAATACAAAACACATGTATTTTCATATATATATATAAGTACACGTGTTGCCTGAAAGAAAATTATTTTAATTACTGCATATTTTACCAAAATAGAAGAGGAAATAATGCATTTTGTAGGGTGGAGAGAGAAGAAAGTCTGCAGGAGCTCATGATTAGCACAGTCAAACAAAACATTCCTAAAAATAGAATGCTACAAAACCCGTAACAAGAAGGAGATGCTTGCACAGAAGAGGTCTAGTGCAACACAGGAGGTCGGGAAGGCACCAGCAACCACACGCCACCTGCACCACAAGCTGGACTCCCGTTGCATGAAACCCAGAGCATCAGCTGTGGCAGAAGAGTCAGAGCAACCAGAACATCTGTCTAGGAATGTTCTGGAAAGGCACTGCATAGGTCTTGATCGCTCTGAAGACACTTGACATCCATATAGAGCAGGGCATGCCTGGGTCTGGGGTCCTTGCGCAGCCGGCAGCCAGTAGTCCCAGCCGTTCCAAGCCGGGTGCCACAACACATTGCATGGCACAACGACACGGGGCAGGGAGCAGCGCTTGCAGAGGGAGAAGCAGGCTCCATTACAGTTACTCTGGGATGTAAGAAACCATGTCACCTGTCTTAGCAGCCCAACGAGCGTCTGATACAAGCCAGGGCTTTTCTTACTGCTTTAAGATTGGGGTATAAACATATTTACTGCTGTCAAGGCTACCCTGGTGGGCAGAGGGTGCTGAGAGGGTGAAAGCAGCAGGTGAGGTGGAGGTGGGTGGGCTTGTTCAGCCCAGAGAAAAGAAGGCAGAGGGGCTGCAACTGCTGCCCACCCAGAGCCCTCTGCAGGGACCAGCCGCCACCCCCGCAGGCCTGCGGCAGAAGGCCAAGAAGTAACCAGTGCAAGCTGAAACCAGAGAAACCCCTTTAAGTGAAAGGACACATTTTCCACATCATCAGGTGGCGAAGGACTGGGACGGGGCCCAGTGGGTGCTGCTGACAGCCCATACCACCCACTCTGACGCTGCGCAGCTCAGAGCCGGGGCCAGAGCACGTGGTCCCCAGGTATCCTCTCCAGAGCTGGCATGGGGCTCGGTCCCCTCGGCCCACCGAATCTGGCAGCAACTCAAGCAGAGGGTCTGTAGCACAGCCCGCAGCGCCCCAGACCAGGAGATGTCCTAACAGATTGCCTCAAGATTGTACGTAGCAGCACTAACTCTTACTCCCTACTAAATGCACACATGCAGACAAAGCAGACCAGGACAGATGTTTCTGCTCTCTGCAAGGTGCCTTGGAGAGCCAGGAGCCACTGCACAACAACGCTGCAGGCTGCAGGGCCCCTCAGCTAAGTGTGACCACTGATCAGCACCTACCTGTCTCCAGGAGAGAGAAGCTCCCAACAGATCTAGGAGAGCAGCAGTACAGCCCCAGCTCCGTCCCCTGTGCAGCCAGGTGATGCTGGCAGGGTACCCTCCCACTTGCACCTCGGTTTCCCTGGCAATGCAGCGAGATGCAGGGGAGGTGCATGGATCATCGGTCTACCTAGCGGGGGGGGGAGGGAAACCAGCAGACGGTGTAAAATACGGAGATACAGAGCCAGAGGTCAAAGACAGACCCCAGACCTTCAGAGACACTGAAAACCTGACATCTGAAGGGAGCTCAGCCTGTACTTTACACCTACACAGCAGTCAAAGCAACTAATGAAATAGTTCAACTGCAGTAGACTTCAGCTCAGAGCAGAAGTCAGGAACATCAGTTTTCACAGAAAGACTCCATTTTCTGACACAATTTGTTTTGTTGCATGAATCACCCTATTATCCAACCAGAAATTAAATTAGATCTTCCAGCTCTCGACTGCAGTTAATAATTAACCTTATTG
The DNA here is from genome assembly GCA_035590215.1 of Microhierax caerulescens. Taxonomy (NCBI): domain Eukaryota; kingdom Metazoa; phylum Chordata; class Aves; order Falconiformes; family Falconidae; genus Microhierax; species Microhierax caerulescens. The sequence continues at coordinate 515,170 of JAVJGJ010000054.1, forward strand.
TACACGTTTCCAGTTTTTCCTGGTGAAGAAACTCTTTCAAACACATTAACATTTCAATCAGTGCTGCTGTCAGTGTAATCCAGTAGTTCTCTCCTTTGGCCTCAAGTTTCTTTTAAGAAAAAATAAATAAAGTCATATCCTCCAGCAGCACCTCTTTTCCTCAAGGCAAACCCGACAATAAACTCTGCTCCCCAAGGATCTTTAGTTTGAGGATGAATCACTCCCATTACAGTCTCTGCCCAGATTATGGAAGGAAAAGCCAGCCACTGGAACCAGTGCCTAAGCCGAGCTGATGGGGAAGAGATATCCATTCCCACTGTAAACTTGTAGCGCTCAAGCTTTTGTTTCCTGGTTGCACTCTTGCTTTCCAACATACTTGCACACCATGTTCAACCTCTTTCTCCCCCACTTTTTATTCCCTACTTGCTTTAAAAACACAGCAGCCCTTTAACAAAGATTTGACTTTTTTTTTCATGATGAGTACCTGTCATTTAAATGTATAGCCTAGGGCTGGCAAGCTCTTACATTTGAAAAGTATGCTATCTCATTTAAAAAAAAAAAAAAATAACCAGAAAACTGTTCTAGTTTCTAACTCAGGCTTAGACTGAGTAGATTTGGGAAGTTAAGAAGTGAGCAAACAGACTCTCTCAGCTACAAGGACAGCAAATCCCATAATGGAAGTCAATGGTTTCCTTCTTCAGTATCTACCGACGTACCAGGACACATCATAAACAGCTCAAGATGTGGACAAAACTTAAAGTACTGTGAAAAATAGCTGTAGGGTTTTTTTTTTAAAAAAAAATAACTACCAAGAACATGACCAATGCACAAGACTAAATTTAAGTAACAGCTACAAAAATAATTTCCTATGCATACGTGCATTTAAGATGCTTTTCAAGAGGAAGTAGTTACTATCTTTCTTTTAATTAAAGGACATGTGATCACTGCTCAAAAATGTTGAAGGCACACCTGAGTTAATTTACAGAGTCCAAATAATCAATTTTGGCAAGTTCATCGCCAGCAAATCAACAGGCTCCAGTAAAAAATAATTACTTCTGTGTGGAGGAAAAATATTTGTTAAACATTTAATAAATTTACTGTGTTTTTTTTACGATTAAGTTATCCAACTGCACAGCTGTGTCAGCATTCATTTGTCCATATGATCTTCAGTCTTCTAATCTTCCAGCAGCACGTACATGGCCTGTTATTTTCAGTGTGCAGAGCAGTGAGCAATGCACTCAGTTCAGAGGCAGCCAGAACGCACTGGTAGCCGTATCTGTACCATGGGAATGCTGTTAATACCCAAGGCTTTTTTTTTTTTTTTTTTACCCTTTGATGAAACAAGTTCTTTTTTTTTTTTATTTTTCCATGTTGTAAAAGAAACTCAAACAAAGGTAAAAAAACCCTAAGAACCTTTTTTGGTTTATATTAATTAACTATTTCTGCACACATACTGATGGTAGAAGGCTTAGAGTTGGTGGTGAGGTTTTTGCTTTGGGGGGTTTGAAGTGTTGTTTAGTTTTGGGTGGGTTTTGAGTGTTTTTTTATTTTCATTAACTGCTTATACGGAACCTAAGAATTTGTGAAATCCTATAAATAAATGGATTGTTGCTGGACAAAGCTCAGAGGTTAGCTCAGTCACTTGTTCCCAAAATGGTACTTGACACTGACTAACTAAGAAACACTCATTAAAATATTCAACATTCATTATCCAAAACAAAGGATGGACTTTGTGTTCTGCCAGGCATTCTGGATACAGAATGTGGCTCAATGCACTGAACAAAAGCCACATTCAGAATCAATGTATTGCAGAAGATCTGCAATAAGGTCAGTCATTCATCATCTCAGAGCAGGACCTTGTCCCAAACACATATGCCTGTTCTTGGAAGAAGCAGAAAAAGAAGGGAGCAGAGGGCACAGAAATGCAGAACTCCTTAGCCAAGTTACAAGGCAACTGAACAGCTTCTACCTCGATATTCTGTGGCATTAGCAATGTGACACAGGGTCCGTAACAAGCAGGTAGAAGCAATAATTTCTTCACCACAACTGGCTGTGGTTCCTAAATTAAACAACTAGAATAAGTTTTCGAGATTCGGAGTTTCATATCTGTTTCCTTGCTGTATCTAACTCATTAGCTATCTTCACAACCACTAACATCTTAGCTTATCACTTGAACCTTCACCTGCAGCATAAAACAACATCTCTCCCTGGAAGAGCAGAAGCCCGCCTATGAGGCAGCATGGGAATCTTAACAGAGCTGTTTGCAAAGGATGTTCTTCTAACACCATTGAGTCTTTCACTTCTAGAGACCTCAGTCAAGAACACTGAGATTCAAGGATGGGATTTTTTTTCCAAGATAACAAATGAGTATTACAGCAAATGAAGTACAGTGGTGAAATGCGCTTGGAGGAACACAAATTAACAGAACCCTGAAGAACACGCTTGGTTTCCTCCAGGCAGGTTTAAATGAATGTCCCCTTCCAGAAATAACAAGACTACCGACAGAAAGTCCAGTTTGCTTCTAAACAATGACTGTGGCTGCACAAAGTGAAAGGAGAACAGCTAGGAGCTGCTGCAGAGATACCAACATCCAAATGCACACAGAACCACATCGTTTAACAGGCTACTGCTTTTGGATATGTTGGGAGTTTCAAAGCAATATACAGCCTTTGACATTTTACGTGATGTTATTTGGCCTCTACGTAATTTCGTATTTGCAGTTGCTTATGTTGAATATAGCAATATCAGCGCAGAAGATCAGGTAACATCTCCAGAAAACACAACTGCTGGTAAGGAACTCATGACACTGAGAAGTGCCAAATCGATCAGCAAAGGAAGTAAAGTAAAGCTGACAGGCACCGGCAGTGCTGCAAGGCAAAATAGAACCATCCCTCTCTCTTCTCCCCCCTCAGCCACGCTTAAGTTAGCCAAAGCTAACTAAAAGCAGCTCTAAGTCACTGGCCAAAGGAACCCCAAAACCCAGGCAGTGCTAGTGCACAATACCAGGGCAAGCTATTTTGTTTCATAAGACTTCAGACAGACTGCTTTAAATCACCAACCACAAAATAACAATGAGGGTGGCTGTGCTGCGATTTCTTTGGCCAGCATGAAGCTTGGGTTTTTCCCTTTTTGCATCAAGCTTCCCAGAAGTGCTATACAATCCTGGTTTAATACCTTCCCATGCCCAGCGGAACACCACCCAGACAACCAGCATCATCTCCAAAGCGGCAGCATTGTCACAGGCCCAGACAAGAGGGGGCAGAACCAGCCCAGCATCCACAAACTGCACTGCAAAGTCCAAGTCTGTTTACAAACTCTTCGGGGCTATCCCCTCGTCCCAAGTTCCACAGGGAGCAGTGAGCACTCACGTCAAAACACATCCTCTCTGCACGCAAGATCTCCAGGAAACAGCACGTACAACTCGCAAGCAATTGCTGACGAAGTTCAGTTAGGGAAAGTACCTGAACATTTTGTCAAACTTTTGGCTTTTTCATCAAAACCCCACAAAGCGCATGAAGAAATGCAACTGAAGTTGTGTTTTGCAGGAAACATTTCAAAAGACAAATTAACTTTGAACACTAGAAACCCCAGCATTTTACCCTGTATGTTCACTGACACAGGAGTCCCCCAGGTGAATGCCACAGCAATATAGAAGAACTGGGGAAGAACCACCTTCTAAATTGAAACTGACTTGCACAATATACTATTCCCAAGAGATCAAACAGACTTTCAGACCCCTGAGCTAATCTGTGCAGGTATCAACAATTTATAAGCAAAAAGGAAGCTTTAACACACCAAACCCAGAAAAAAATAAAAAAGAAAGGAGCGGGGAAAAAAAAAAAAAATAAAATACTCAAGCAGTGGACTCTGTGAATCCAAACTGTGCATACTGAATTAAGCCTAACTGCAACTGCCCTCAAGGACACGGCCTCTCCACCACCATTCACGCTCAATACCTTCCTGGCATTTGGCCCCCCTGGTAGGAAGCTGTAGTATACACATTCTTACTGTACACAGCAGGGGAAGAAAATAGCTTGCAAGGTTTGCTAAATACAAAATAAACAAGGTTTTGTTAACAGGGGAGCTTGCTCAAAATTCTGCAACTCTCAATCCAGTGTTGCATCTGGGGAAGGAAGGGATCACAGCTACAGCAGAGCCATTTTCTCCAGAGGCGGTCTGCAGGTCCACGGCAGGAATTCCTATCCCAAGGCATCAACCTGGCACCCAGGACTACCTAATATGTGCTGATTCTGGGCATGCTTTCCAGCACAGGCTGCAGAGGTAACGGGAGCAGTCCCAGCCCTGGGCAAGGAAATGACAGTAGCTTGTGTGACACAAATCACAGCCCTTTTCATCAAGTGAGACTTTGCTACCAGGGGAAATCTGAAAAGCACTGGCCTACAGACACAGACTGCCACCTAACAGCTCTATGAAGACGGTATATTCTCTATTCCTAAGCAACTTCATAGCAAGGAAAAAAAAAACCCCACCCAAAAAAACTCCAAAAAAACCCAACAAGGCACAAAACTTCGATACCTAGGCAAACTGGTGAGCACAGAGTGATGCCACAGGGAATGACAGAATGAGCAGGCTGGAGAAAGCAGCGCTAGAGGAAAAGTACAAGTTCCTCCCATGTAAGGAGTAACTGCCAAGGGATGGTAAGATGACTAAAACAGAAAAAAGTCACAGCACAATAGGCAGGTTGCCAAAGATGTAAGGCAGTAATGAGAGCGAGAAATTAACATTAATCACTAAGCCTTCAACCTTTTGCAACAACTTTGTCTTGTCTCATCTTGATCATCTCAGAGGAAGAAACATGCCAGCTTTTTAGCTCAGTGATTTTCCAACTAGATCATACTCCATCCCAGCAGCAGTGTGGCCAGAAGAACTACCACGAAATTCTAAGTCAGCTGAAATAAATGGAACAATCTCACAAGTTGTCTTTCCCAAGTCATTGCTTGAATGCAAAAGGATAATTTTTATTTAATATTCTTTAAGAGTGCTGGCCAACCCAGCAGACTGCTTCACTGACATACAAAGCCTACTACTCAATTTGCTAGTATCTTCTGATGGGAATAGCTAAATATTTCTGCATCCATCAGCAGTAAAGTGGTATCTCCGCACACTTCAGCTTTCAAATAGCGATACGGCCATCCTACTCTTTCCTCATCCAGTCTTCCCTAAAACCTTGTGCTGATTTTGGCTGGGGTAGAGTTAATTTTCTTCACAGTAGCTAGCATGGGGCTATGGTTTGGATTTGTGCTGGAAACAGAGTTGATCATTCAAGTGAGGTCAGAAAATGGTAAAAGATAATAGTAAATCAATACATCCCCAGCCCTGTGCTCTCATACACCTCCTGCCTTTAATGCACCTTTCAGGTATTGAAAACATTTATGGAATATGGGGGAGTGGAATCTCTCCATGAAAAATCACCTTTTCCAAGGTGATTGCATAGTGTGGGTCCTTCTCTGCTTCCATTTACCAACAACAACGTCTGTCCCTTTGACTGGAAGACTTCTGATTATTCAAAAAGAAAAATTTATTTACTGCCAGTAAAACCACAAGCCTATTTCAATCTAAGCTACATAAGTCTAAGGACTTACATGATATTAACAGCCAGTTTAATGCTGGAGAAAGGCTTAAACCCCTTCTGAATACCACCTTTGTCTAAGACAACATAAAAAGCACAGATTGCAATCAGAGATCAGACATGAAATCCAAAGGTCAAGAACTGCACCCATCTTCACGCAACTGTCCTTAACAGCAAAGAGCAGGTATGCTTATTCTTCAATCCTTTGTTCACAACTCTTTATTTAACAGCAGTCCCCAGTGACTGGAGCGGAAGAGCGTAACCATCTGGTCTCACAGGTAGCAGAAACAAGATTGTGACACCCAACAGGAAAAAAAAAACCCAGAAAGTGTTTTCAAAATGAAAAAAGCTGTTGCTAGGCAAACACATGAGTTGTGTGAATGCTAGAGCAAGAAAAAGTCAGGAAGTCCAGGTGAGCTGCAGGTGACTTTTTCCACACAGAGGTCCTGGATTTTCAAAGATGGTATCACGCTTGCAGGGAACACAGCAAAACCACGTTGTGTTCCTCACAATTGGCTCTTCCCGCTATGACTTGTCTTTACCAGCGGCAGCCCCGCTTCTGCCACAGCGCTCCAGCAAGCTCTGCCTCCATGTAGCCCTGGGCTGCCCACAGGGACAGGGCAAGTGTCCCAGCCCTCAGGGGACCGCATCCCCGTGGCAGCTCCAGCCCGCCCCAGCTCCCCAACAGCCCGGAGACGTAAGCTAGCAGAAGGTGCCTCGGAGAGCCAAGCCAGCTGCAAGACGTATCTGAAGACCATCTGACCTCCTGATGGGAACCACCTCGGGTCAGACATCTGGCAGAACCAGCGTGGCAGCAGCAGCAGCGTGGCAGCCCCAGCATCCACCAGCCCTGGTGTGAGATTCCAGGTTGATGGACATCAGCTGCAGCACTGCCTCACCTCTCCGATAAACATCAGGATGCCGAGCGTTAAACGCACTGAAACCAGCCGCTGCTAAAATTCAGGTTTCCACAGCAACGCTATCAATGACACACAGTGTTTCTGTAGGGCACTCCCCTGTTATCAAACACTATCGGCATCTGTATTCCAGCTTGCGGAGTTACACCGGTTTGAGGACCCTAATTTCATTTTCGAAATGCTGCAGTCCTGGCGTTTGAAGTATAGAGCCTAAGCTGTGAAGAAACCAAACGTAGTCACAGTGCTTAGCGACAACCCTCACCAGTTACCGGCTCTAACGGTCATTTCACCACTCGCCTCCAAACACGCTCTCACATGGCTTTGCTGCGCAGGTTAATGGCTTTGCTTCTTGTGCAAGTCTGAGGAATTTGAAACAAAGCCTCCACCCCTGCTGGGCACAGACAAGCGAGGGCAGGCAGCCCACAGCAGCAGAGCCAGCTCGCCGGTCGCTGTGCGGCACAGAGCACACTCACACAGGTTTACAGTTACCTGTGCCGAATTACACTTCATTGTCTCACCGGAGTGAAATGAAGAAAAACAAATGCTGTTACGAGCAGTTCAGAACTGAACTGACTGGACTTAAAATCAGACTCCATGACAGTAGCACAATGGATTAATGGTAAATTTCATTGTGTCAGCAGGATGAGCAAACAACGCAAGTTTTTGCTAAATCAATTCAAGCAAGTATCAGAGGCATTTCTTTAACATCATCATCCATCAAAACACAGTGACTGAAGTGCTTTAAAACATGCACCAATTCCAACCCAAATTCTGGACAATATTCTGGGGAAAAAAGTGACACAGGTTAAGCATGCGCTATCAGAACATCTCCATAAGACTTGACAACACATTAGCTACCAACTTTACCATCTGAACTCTGAGGACTTTGAGGCTGCTCATTAGCGCCTACGAAGGACCCGTGGCTTTGCTTCCAAAAGAGGCTCTCCGGGATGCTGCAGCAAGAGCATGCAGGCATATGGTAACTGAGGCTGAGGAGAACTTGGGGGCACTGGTGGATGAAAAGTTCAACACCGGCGATGCCCACCCACAGCCCAGAAAACCAACCATGTCCTGGGCTGCATCCCTGGCAGTGTGGCCGGCAGGGCAAGGGAGGCTATTCTCCCCCTCTGCTCCACTGTGGCGAGGCCCTCCCCCTGCAGCACAGCATCCAGCTCGGGGGTCCCCAGCACAGGAAGGGCATGCACCTGTGGGAGCTGGTCCAGAGGAGGCCATGGGGATGATCAGAGGCTGAAGCTCCTCTCCTGTGAAGTCAGGCTGAGAGAGTTGGGGTTGTTCAGCCTGGAGAAGAGATGGCTCCAGGGAGACCTTAAAGCAGCCTTTCAAGTACATAAAGGGGCCAACAAGAAAGCTGGAGAGGGGCTTTTTACAAGAGCATATAGCGACAAGACAAGGGGAAACGGCTTAAACAGAAAAGGCAGATTTAGACTAGATGCAGGGGACAAATCCTTTACAGTGAGGCAGGTGAGGCACTGGCAGAGGTTGGATGAGGCTTGAAGCAACTTGGTCTACTGGAAGGTATCCCTGCCTGTGGCAGGGGGTTTGACTGGATGGTCTTTAAGTTCCCTTCCAACCCAAGCCCTTCTGTGAGTCTATGACAAAGGTAACCCACACCCAGCTTGTAACTACTTAGCCTAGTTTACGTTTGACATTTTAAGCTACAACAGCAACTAGTCGGACAAGAACAAAACACCTGACTGCACTGCTGCACTTCATGGGACCGCTGGTACAGCTGCAGGACATCCCTGGAAAGCACATCTCTACCCTCAGCCCCCAGCCCTGGCCAGAGCTGACAAGCCCAGCACCTGCAGAACAAGGAGATCTGCCAGGTGGTCCTCACTGCAACCATCTCCTCAGCTTCACGGGGTTCAAGAAAAGTACAGCCACCACCCTTGTGGGTGCAGCTGGGCCTTAAACTGAACCAGGTACAAATGAAATCAAATCCTCAAATCAGGGAAGAAAAATGCAAGAGCTTCTTTATCATGCTAATTAGACCACAGAACGAGAAAGTACCTTCCGGATAAAAGAGGCAACAGGACAGCACTGTCAGGATAATCTACTTCATACAAAAGTGTATATATATATACATATATAGTGTTACCTTAAAAAAAGATAAAGAGCCATTCAAGTAAACTGCCCATTATTTCTACCAAAGGCTGTTTTGAAACACTACTGGCCCCCCACATCTACATCTGGTTTTCAGACCTTTAGCCCGGCCTTACTAGTGGCCAGGTTACGCCCATTCCTGTTCCTGCCCAGCCCGCAAGTTTCTGCGGTATCAGTGAGCATCCACGCAGCACTACAGGAGTCCTGACACGCTGCTAGTGCTCTAGCGGTTTGCTTGTGCGAGTAACGCAGCCAGACAGATGAGGAAGCCCTGGAAATCAAAAGTCTCCACTGATTCTTTGGTCAAAAGGTCACCAGGCAAAGGAGGTGCCTTTGTAAAACTTGGCTTTGACAGCTATTACTGTCAGAAAAGCACTCAAAAGAATAACCAATTGGTCAGTCAGCCCAAAGCTGCCTCTGAATCAGTAGGACAAACCAAGGCACACAACATGAATCTAGAACACGATAAACTCTGAAAAGCGGAAAAATCATGCTCTGAGAAACTATTCACGTTACAGTACTTCGGTGTCATCAAACAATCTGGATGGGAAGGGACATCTCTAGTCAAAGCTCCTGCTCCACAGGGTCAGCACTTACTTCAGACCAGCTGGCTCAGGACTCCATCCAATTGGGTCTTCAAAAACGACCCCTCAACCTCTCTGCCCCAGTGTGGAACGGTACTACAAACTGAGGAACAGATGCACAAGGAGGTTCATGGCAGGTAAAACATTCTGGGCTTACTAAAGGTAGCACCACATGAAGTTAACAGAGTGTATTTCTTGGACGAGTTGAAAAAAATTGCTGCATAAAACGTATGTTGTAGTTCTTACTCATCAAGACTTCAGTGAAGCGATGATGAAACAGCACAGCAAAGGCTTCTGTTAGTTTAGCTGGCTATGGTCACAACCCGAAAGAAGCTTGTGAGGGAAGAGAAAATGCCTGTGGTACTCCTAAGCTGCTAATACCCATGGGATATCTAGTTTTTAGTAAGAATAATCTTGGACTTGTCTCCTGCCAGTTTCTTACCAAACGTTGCTGCTAGAAGAGGATTAGTACCAGAACCGTGGGTGAGAACTAGCACAAGACCTAGCCACGGAGACGACAAAACAGAAGAAGAAAGCCCTCCTGTTGGGAGGGCCATGAGGTTCAGAGGCAGGGAGGTACTACCGCTGGAGAAGACAGTAAACAAGACTCATCCTGCTCGCAGTGCTACCCAGTAAGCCTCTGCTCATACAGCAAGTGCCAGTGAGTCACCACTAAGGACACTGTCAGGACACAGGTGTGCCACAGTATCGTTGAGACCAGCCTACCCTGCAAGGGAAGATGAAACCACAAAGCTCCTTTGCACAGGAGACAGGGACGAGAAGTGCCTCTTCGGGCCAAGGCTGTGGGAGCAGGCATTGCTTACCCACAGTCCTGGCTGAACTTGCACGTGAACTTTTAGCGTTGAACTCCTGACCTCAAGGAGTTAACTTTTTTCGATGGACACTAGAAACAAGGAATAAAATATTAAGTGATAAGACTCGGCCAGATGGAACTGATACAATACAAATAGACAGCAGGGCTGAAAATAAAGGTCTTTCTCCCACCCACCAAACCACATGCTTTCAGTGCTTATTTGAGACAAGCGCAGGGCTGTGTGACTGCAGAGCAGGCAAATGCAATTCATGGGAACAGTAGAAAGCTAACCTGTCCTAAACTGTGATTTATTTTAAATCCTTTTTTTTTTTGCTAAGCTGTATCAATTTACCTTGCTATCAGAAGAGTGCCAGCACAAACAGCAGGGAGCTAGCTGGAGCTAAGGAAGGGTAAGGGAAAAGCAAAGCCATCCAACCTCCGCACTTTAGCAGCAACTTGACGTTAATTTAGCTCCTCTGATACACAAAAAATAAATCACATCTTAAAAGCATCCATTTTTTGTCAACTGGTGAATGTCTCCTAACCATTGGGAAAATGCTACTATTCATTAACTTGATGAGATTCATAAAGTTTTCACAAGTTTAGATAAGTGTATCTCCTAAAAATAGTAAAGTTTCCTATTTAGTACAGTGCAATGTACAGAACTGATACACTTCTGTCTATTAGAAAATACTAACAGAACACTTAGTTTTGGCATTCCAATAAAAAAAAAATTTAGAAACAATAGGAAAACCACCCCAAAAGTTCTAGATACTTAGCACTTTGAGTGCTGCAAACTGCAACAAATGCCACTGTACAGCACTCAAGCAGCCTCAGGCAGAGGAGAAGTATCACTGACCAAGAGATACGAAGTTCTCTTCCACTTTCTAACAGCTCTACATCAGTTACCCACAGGCACCAATGCAGAGCTATGCCCGAGGATATGCAACGTCAGCAGTGACACAGCTCCTGCGCCACGCACACACCTTCGCAGGCGCTCAGCTCCTCACCTCGCCACTCCCCGTCCTCCTGAATCGGCTTTCCTGGCCAGGGCAGGGAAGTTTACCATCTCCTCAAGTGTTTGTGTTTTGGTTTTGTTTTTTTTAAAAAAATAGTCATTATTAAGTCTGTTCAAACAGACAAAAATGTTTGAGTGAAATACCTCCACTTTCATTTCGCAGAAGAAAGCAAGATTTCATACAGACACACCCAAAAGCTAGGAAGAAAAGAAGCCTGGCTGGTGTTCAGCAGAAAAAAATAAAATAGTCAAAATGTGAAGCAACATCTCTATTGTAATTTCTCAACAATTAAAAAGTTAAATACTTCTGCTGACTTATTTCAAAAGTTGATGACAGTTTACATAAGTTACTCCACAGCATGAAGGAGACGCAATATTCTGTCGCGCACTCTCTCTCTCTTTGGAGGAACCAGAAAAGTAAAGATGATGACTGCAAGCAAAGCACAAACCCCAAAAAATTCCTTTGGCTCTCCTCCCTTTGACGTGTTCCAAAACACTTCTTCCTTGCTGTTAGTTTATCTTCCAGATCACTTCATTCTTGGAAGATAAAATGCTGCTTCATCCTCTGAAGACCTTAAACACAACCACAAGCCGCCCAGCAGGCGCAGGGGACCAGGGGAGCGGAGCGCAGTCTGAGCGGCAGCGACCACTTTAGGTGCACATGGACACCAAGCAAGCCTCACAGAGCGGCACCTTCGAGGCCTCACATCCAGTCTCACCCCCACCACGCCAGTCACCAGACTGACAGTCACCAAGGAAGTCACCCCAGGACACCTTCTACCAAGGGCCACTCATCACTCCCATCTCTCCAAAATCCTGTCAAGCTTAAAAAAAAAAAAAAAAAAAAAGAGTAAGACTTTGAACTGCTTTAAATTAAAAACACAGAGAAAAACACAGATTATATGAACGTACTTCCATCCTCAAGCCAGGATTATTCAAAACTAGGAACTGCCAAAGGAGAAAGGGCAGCATGATTGTGCACCATTCCAAACAATTCTGCTCTTCTCCAACAGGTAAATTGCATCAAAAAAGGAAAACCTGCCTTGAGTTGGCACAGCACCAATGGAACAACGTTGTGCATGCAGTCAGGCACAAAAATAAGGTGCTGTAGCATAACTGCAAAGCATAACTCATTCATGGAATTATTCCTCATATCCTGCCAAGTGTTCTCAGAATTGCAGGTATTTTTGATTACAGGCAAGATTCTTAATTCCTAGAAATCAGATATCTGCCAAATATCTGCATCCTGCCAGTGTGCAGTCATTAGGGCTTAACAGAATGAAGGGAGGAAATCCAGAACAATTACAAATACGCACCTTGACTTTGTTGCCCAGTCAACACACCATCTGGAAGACAGCCATTTCGTAATATACTTCAAGAAACAAGCTTTTGGATTTGTTTTGTTGGGGCTCTGGGTTGTTTTGGTGGTGGGTTTTGGTGTTCGTTTGGGTTTGGGGTTTTGTTTGGTTTTGTTGTTTTGGGGGGGGTTTTAAACTGTTTTAACTGTAGTCAGCTTCTGGGCCTCTGCTATTTGACCACGTCTCTTATTTTAAAATGACCTGCTAGCTAATTCCTGCTTCTTTGCAAAAAAAAATCCCTTTCCTAGAGTTCTGCTTTTCTTCCTTCTTTATGGGAGGGGAGAGGAAGAGACAGAGGGAGCAGGGGAAGGCAGCACTTCAGCATTAGGAACTCACCAGTTTAAAAACCTCATGCTGGAAAAAGCTGGCCTGACAGCAGGTTAAGCCCTTCTGAAAGCTACAGTTCTAGTCCTGGTTGAAGGTAAAACCCCCGGCAGGTTTTCATAATGAAATGGCACCAGCTCAAGTCCCAGCCGAGCAGAGCAGGGCAGCAGTACAACCACATTCCTTTCCTCCCGGTGCGTGCACAAGGCTAAGTCACCCAACCTGCGCGGCATTCTTACCCAGCTTACCAAAAATAACAGTGTTTACGAGATTACACTCCATTTCCTTCTAACAGGGGGCAGAGCTGCCTAGTAGCATTTCTTTTACTGCTACAGTAAAACTCTCTTATTCAACACAATTAAACATTTAAAAGGAAGTGGCAGTGAAAGCAAAAGATGAAGAAATTTATGAAAGTTAAGAGATTTCCTCTGTTCACCGACACCAAAATTTACAAAACTAACTAAATCGAGCTCCTTCGGCACAACGATATTGCATCTATGACTTTTTACCAACTGAAGCTGTTAGACAATCCATCCCTCGCTGCTATTAAAAGGCCTAGAGGTTTCCAGCTCGCTCAGAGAAGTCCCAGTTTATATGCCACAGAGTTTAATTAAGCAAGAGTTCTTGGCCCCATATAATCCTCAGGGACTAAGAGGTTGTCAATTTAGCCTGATTCAGCTGAAATCAGTTAGCTGCCAAACAGGCTGCATTTACATCAGATCTTGTGACACAAGCACACAGCTGCTCCACATAGCCCCCACGGCAGATGCTTTCTTTTGGCTTCAGGCAGCCTTACCCACAAGTATGACATGAATAAAGATAACAGGACCGAGCCCCACAATCTCTGATGTGGCCTCAGGATCCTACAGCACCTGTGGCGATAGCCCATCTCGCATAACGAGCAGTATTTGGTTTAGAAAGGATAAATATTGTAACCCTTTGAACGTCTCATTGTCTGAGGATGCAATTCCAACCTAGAAGCCACAGTGGTATTCTTTCTTCCCATAACATCCTCGGGTATTAACCTTATTCCCTTCTGAAACGTAAACTCACCTATCGTGCCTGCTTACATTTTCAAGCAGAACACAACCCCCCCCATCAGAGATTCATCAAACTTAACTCCCCGAGAGCGCTGTGCCCCCGAGATGAGAAGGCTGCTGTGGTGGCAGGAAGGTTCTGCTCAGCGGGTGCGGGGCGCTCAGTCCATGCTTGCTGCCCAGAACACCCCGTCTGAGCAAAAACGGAGGAGAACCTTGAGTGTGCATTTACCATTGCACAGTGCCCTCCCATGGCCAGCCTACAACACGGATCTTGAAAATACTAAACCCAACGAGACGCTTCTCGCCCTGGCCCAACAACAGCGTTTGGGCAGTAAGGACAGCAGCGGCCAAGTGACCCGCCACCATCCCTCACCCGACTGCAAAATGACCAACTCACTTTACAAGAGAGTGGGGGTGAGGAGAGACACAGCTGTCTGGGGGAGCATATAAAACTAAAATTTCTTCACTCCCTCAGGCCCATATTTTAATACAAACCAGCTTAAATGTCTTTACATTAATTTCACATTAAAACTAGAATTTAATTTGTGTCAGTAACAGTGGCCAAAATATGCTGATAACTCAATTAAAAGCACCGAAATCAAAATGTAAGCTTTTATAAAAATCTATTGACCTACTAAGAACAATAGCCATTAACTTTGTTATGATGCCACAAGTAGATATGCAAGTCTTTTCATTTCTGAAAGGCTTCCTTACCTGGACTTTTTAATCATCACTTAAAGAGTTTTACGTGCTATCCCTGGGAAGCCAATGCACTCAGAATCTATAAAAACAATTCAGATATTTTTTTCTCCATTTAAAAAGTCAATAAAAAAAGTTACTATTCTGAATTGCTTATTACTAAGACACTGCATCACTGCTGTGACCAAGGGAGGCCCCTGCTCACACTCCACTGAAAGAGTTATGCTTTTATGTAACTGGAGTATTCAGAGCCGAAACAACAGCTCTCTCCTTTCAGAGAGCCTGCCTTGGCAGTGCTATTCACGAAAGGCACACCTTCTCGGGAACCCGCGGGGTTGTTTCCCTGCGTAAAAACCTCCTGCCTCACAAGAGCCACACACTGAGCCGGAGCACACGGCAGGCTGGACCCGTCACGCTGCTCGGCCCATCCTCCACCTTACAGCTGGGATTCAGCAGTGTCTGACACAGGACCATAACTGTCTACGAGCTGCTTCTCCGGCACACCACCCACAGCGATGCCCAGCGCCCTGGTCATTCATCCAACATGCTGCCCATCCTCGCTGCTCCACGAGCCAAGCTGAGAACCAGTGCACTGAGGGGACACAGCTTATGAGCCACTTCTCAAGGCAGCATATCAGCAAACATGACCTTAAATGTGATTACAGCCATCTAGAATGCAGACGCTTCCCCCAACAACTCGCCAAAATGCTCATTTCAAAAATTTATGGTTTGCTTAAAATGCCTAGTAGAGAAATCCAACGCCAAACTCCACTATGTCACTGCTTTGTCATCAAGTCAAGTGGGGGAGGAAAGATTGAAGCCTTTTTCCTCAGTAATAAATCAAGTTAATCATCCAGCAGTGCAGTAACTCACCGTTTCTGAGCGGCCCCATCCCATGAACAGCACCAAAACATACACAGACAAACCTCATTAACATGATGTCCAAGTTCAGGGTCTGAGGCATCCTCAATGGAGATCATTCCACAGCAATAAATCCATCGGGAACAAGTAAACATGAGACACAAAAGCCAACTTCCCATGTGCTTTTGTTTGAAACAGTTTGTACAAAAAGAGACAGCTTGCCCGCTGCATTGTGGCCACACTCCTTGTCACCTCGCAGCCCAAGCTCTGCTTCACTAGGACGCCACTGAGACAAATCTTATTTTCATTCTTTACCCTGATAGTTGATAAAGTATAGCTAAGCCTACGCTTCACAGGAATTCACCCCACCTGCAGGTGCCATTTCCATCATACCCAAAAACTGGTTTTGCTATTATTTACCAAAAGCATGTCTCATTCTCCTGAGGTCTTGAAATCCTTCACGATCCATTTCTCACACACAGTGCTTTGCCCAGTATGGTACCAAGACGGGAAAAAGAGGTTAAGCTGCAGTGACTATATCCAGAACTATTTACTTAAAGGCATATGCAATTATATCTCATGCATCAAGATATTTTCGTGAACATAAGCTCCTTTTTGACGATTTCTAATGCATGACAAAATGCCATCTCAGTAGGAAGCTTGTAATTTCTGTTTATTCAATCGCAAGTCATGGAAGCTGAATAGAACTTGAAAAGAGAAGAATGCTGGAATTGGAGAAAGCAGTTTCACACACAAGCCTCTTTTTTGCCTGTATTTTAAAACATAAAAAGATACTCTTTCTTCAAGGATCTTTTTCTGAAGGCACATTACTTATTCAACCAAATGAGATACAGGAAGCTGCAAGTTTTTCTTCCACCCAAGCACACTAGAGAAAGGGGAAGGGAATACTTGTGGAAACTTCCATTTTGTTTGGGCCACATCTGATTCAATAGCTCTCAAGAAACCCAAACTGGAATGAATGAGAGGTGTACTTCTCTAAGAGATGTATTGTTTCCTTCCTTCTTACAGGAGTGGGGTGGGGGGGAAGACTAAAAAGTGAGTTTATGAGATTAATCCAGTAATTCCCAAAACTGAACAGTCTGACACATTCAGTGGTTTAGGAACTCCCTAAACAAACACATGCTAGGAGCTGGGGGACATTGCTTATACTACTTGGGCTGGTGCTTCTGGTTTTGCTGCCTTCCCCTCCGCTCCCCAGCCAGCACTGCAGATCCGTCACCGTTAGCAGCAGGAGCATTTCACAAAAGGCAGTCTCACAAACCAAGCACACACAGCGGATATGCAGCTTCAGTTAGAAGAGTGCTCTATGCAGGAACAGAAACATGTTCAGCTACTAAGGGGTATAAGGTTTTAAATATACTGGTATTTAAAGATTGCACAAGAGCACTTACGTTTCCAGTAGCCTAGGTAAATATTATTTCACAAAATCACAGAATGGTTGAGGTTGGCAGGAGCTCTGGAGGTCAGCTGGCTGGCCCACCCCAAGCTCGAGCTCATGCCCAGGACCATGTCCAGATGGCTTCCAAAGGGCTCCAAGGATGGAGACTCCACCACCTCCCTGGGCAGCCTGTGCCAGTGCTACAGTCTCCCTCACATGAGAAACTGTAGGAAGCATACTTGATTTACAGCTAATTTTAACCAATAGATTAATCTAAAGTTTTTCATAAATGAAAACATCTGAAGAAAAATGAAGTCTGACGGTGGCTAAATGCAGTGGCTGGCTTGTCATCTGTGACTCACTAAGTCCCTAAACTACCAAGTGTCTTAACGCCTATCAGAGTATCTGAACAAAGTAAGAACAGATGCCCATATTGAAGGTATCCACTGAGAATTACAGCTATTTACAGAGATTAATGTAGGCACAAACTCTGCAAACACTTAAGCATATGCTTAATTTAAGACATGAAGTAGGCCTACTGACACATACATCTACTATGCAAGTAGAAGTTAAGCCTATGTTGAATTATTTGTGAGAGATACTGCTATTTTTATGGGAAACCATTAAGCAAGCCTAGTTTACGCTTAAATAACTACTTTTTCCAGTCAGCAAACATAGCAGGATCGGCAGTCCTCTGTAGGGCCTACTTAAAACCCTACATAAACAGTATACAACTGAACTGCGAACTGTATTTCAAACCTAGGTAGGAACAAAGAAAAATTATTAGCCTAAATGTGTCCTTATACATGATTTGGCCTCTCAAGACTAGGCAAGAGATTTTGTTTTTCAAAACAGAAAGACAGCTCAAGTCCAAGCTGATGCTGATGGAAGGCACCATTCACAAAAGCCAGCATGCAACAGAACTGTAAATGTACCTGCCTTTCTTAGCAGCTCTTTAGAGTTACCTTCAATGACGCTTACTCACAGCTGCCTTCCCAAGGGAGATTCTCCTCCTTCAGTGCCTTCCTTTGCCCATACATTTACCACAGATGCAATTTAGGCTTCTGGAGAACTGAAACTACAGCCCACTGGGCTGTGTATAATACCTGCATTCTTTGCCATGCCCCTCCTCACCCTGTCCCCCTTTCCTCTTCCTTCCACCCCTTTGCAGTCTCCTGTTGTATTTTTAGGCGATCACTGCTCTGTTCCACAAAGTGTCACGCACCATCATGGCCTACAGCGATCCAGAACACAAAGAACTAGTTTATTGTTCCTTACGGGTAGGGTGGCAGTAGCCATCACTGCATCCGTGCCGTGGGGACCATCGTGGGTCATCACAGAGAGACCAACACCTTGCTCTTCCCTGTGGATGTTTTTTCAGACAGCCTGGCTGAGCACAGCTCGGGAGGTGAGCGACAGGCACCTCTTCAACCTGAATCGCTGTGCCCACCACCAAGCAGGCCAGGTCCCTGGCACCAGCCGGGGCCGCGTGCACCGCAGCAGCACCTGCCCTTGCTCTCCTGACAGCACTTCTACCTTGGAGCCAAGGTAGAGAGTGGCACGCTGAGCGGCACGGCCAGCGGCTACACTTCCCTGTCCAGCAGATTTCTCTGCGTATTTGCTTCTCTTTAACATTCTGTGCAAGTACCAGCATACGTCGAGGAAGGAGGCAGGGACAAAGATACCAGCAAGTACACGCACAACAAAAAAAAGCTGCAGCCAGTCTCCAGTATCATGTTCTCGGCCACCTACATGGGACACAAAAGGATGGCTCGCAGGTTTCCGTCCTCATGGATCACACCTACTCAATCAAATGCATGAAAGCACATTAACCGCTGCCAATGGAGAGTCTTGGGGTGCTGGTGCTGGGACAGCAACCCCACTAGCCCAGCTGCTCCCTCAGGCCACACAGGCCCTGCGGGACACTGGCAGCGGCCGGGGCTGTGGAAGCGCCGGAGCAGCTCACTCCCATGCGCAGGAATGCCCGAGTGCCTGACCCTCCAGGTAGCGTGGGCCTGTCGGTGGTGACCCTGCCCGCTGTTCTCTGCCAGTGTCGTACTTGCTGTCTTAAGGGCCCAAGGCTCTTGCAAGATGCTCTTCTCCCCTGCCTTCACACACATACCGAACATTTGAAATCAGGCTGCTCCCATAGCTTTATAAATCACTGAAAGCAGAACCAGCCACCCCCCCTTTATAAAAACAGCCGCTGCAGCCAAAGAACCTCCTTTCCCATTAGGATTAAACGGTACAGTCATTTAGGTTTGGTGCTATTCGAACACATCAGGTAATAAAATTGTCTGGCAGTTTCTACAGTCACAAGATTCTTTATATCAGCTTCTTCTACATCACAAGACAACTGACAGGCAGCCCCTCGCCTTCAGTCCCACAAACCCAGGCATAATAATGTTATTATTCAGCCCTGCAAAAACATAACCCGGGCAAGCAACATGCCAGATGCACTGAAATCGCAGCACGGCACGGCAGCCGGTCCCTCAGCCGGCCCTTTGTTACAGCGCCCACCGAGGGAAGGAGCACCTCGCCGGGGCCACGGAAGAAAAAGGGCACAAACGACAATTATTCCCGTTCGCGTCGGACGAAGCGGGCTGTTCCGCTCACGCGTACCGGACCCGCCAGCGCTGCATGTGGTCCCGCAGAGGACACGGGTCCAACAAGCCGGTGATGAGGTACCAGTGGCCCCACCTCGCTGACCGAGCTCACCGGGCTCTGCGCGGCACCAGCGCCCGGCCCCGCGCCCCTCCGCCCCGGCCCTTTGTTCGCAGCCGGGGTCGCTGGGGCATACGGTGCCGCCGGTGGCGGGCACGACCCGGGCGAGGCTCCAGCGGTGGAGGCCGCCCGCCGGGAGCCCCCCGCAGCCCGGCCCCGGCCCC
>JAVJGJ010000054.1:535946-563375 GCA_035590215.1 Microhierax caerulescens
TCCTGGGGTTTAAGGAAACAAGATATTCTGGGCATTTGGAGCGAGGTTACGTCTGGGCAAACCCAAGGCACAGCTCGGCTCTGAATGACTCCCTCATCCCACTTCTGCTCCTTCCTCAACTGGCCCCCGCGCCCCAGCCGCGCCCCCCCCCCCTCGCATTTATTATCTATCTGTTATCTTTTGGCAGCAGGATTGTACTTAAGCAGAGGCTAATGAGCTGTAGTTCACATGAAAGCTGTTCCCAGACCCATTTATGCTTTTACAGCCCAACAATGGATTTCTACTACATGTGAGAAAGTACACAACGCATTAATAAAGCCACGTGGAGCCAATGACACAGGAAAAATGTCTGTCACTGCACCCCAAAACAAGGCTGTCCTTGACAGCCGGGAGAGGAGTGCGCACAGGTGGGCTCCGCGACACTGACGGAAGCTGGCAGCACCGTACAGGAGTGCGTGTCGCAGCGCTGAAGCAGCTCAGCGCATCTCCTGTACGTGTGTCTTCTCAGCAAAGCCCTGGGGACGTCCCACAGGAGGAATGTGGCAAATAACCAGGGCACAGCGTCCCCCGAAACCAGCTTGTCACGAACAGAAAATGATCACAGTGTCCCAGGAACTATTTCCCCCTTCCTTTCTTTTTACAGCAAAGGGTAAATTGGCCACCAACAAAAACACATCACTAGAGGACCTTTCAGCTAACTGCTCGACAGGCATCCCAACCTCCAGTCAAACATACCTTAACACCTGCCTTCTGCTCCTCTGAGCCCAGCGGAAAGGGAAAGAGGAGATCCCTTTCCTGGAGAGATTCCAGAAGCAGTCCATAAGGCAGAAAGTTTTTTTCCAGCCTTTAGGAAAGCTCTTCCTGGGGAAGGAAGGGTCTGACCTCTGCCCAGACAGCAGTGCTCAAGAGCTAAAATGGCAAGCTGTTAAAGCACAGCGTACGGGGGCATTAGCCTTTGTACTCACATGAACGTCTCCTGGGCACGAGCTGCGTATGACGTAGTTAATGGCCAGCGAGTCTAGGCAGGGTCTTCCCCAGCGCCATCCTCTGACACTGCTTCTCTTTCCCCTGCCTCAGAGGACCTGTCAAGGCATCCCCTCGAATAGTCAGGTCCGAAGGAGCACCGGGGCACCAGTCTCATTCAGCAGTTCTCACATCGATGCAGTTTTATTACTCTTTCTCCTGACCTCCGATCATTCTCAAAACTGGATCCAGCTTCTTTCCCATGCTTTTCCATCACCTGCTTCAATGCCTTAAACAGAAGCCGCTCCACCACCTCCCATTCTCCTGGATGCCACGGAAAGTCAGGATTCTCCGATCATCACAGAAACTCAAGATTCTTCAATCATTCCCTCCCCAAGGGTCTTTCTCTTCAGTTATCTCTATCTTGTTTTAGCTCTTCATATTACGCTTCGGAGCTCTGAGCAGGAGGACAAGTCACTTCAGGCTTTTTCTGAAAAGGCCACTTCTTCAGTAACCTTTGGTGCCAGTCTGCCATGACACAAGCCCTCCCTCATGACCAGGGATCTGACCACAAAGTAAAGGTACACTGAGTCCAAGTCATCCAAAGGGCTAGCTCTGAGAAATTCGGGTGATTCTTGATCTCAAACTATCATTTCAGGAGTCCTTGAAGTATTTTCTTCTGTAGTCCATTTCATAAACTCATCTCAGTTCTTTGCACGCCTGTATCCTCTCATGTGTCAGCAGCTGTGACCATTAGCAGAAAACTATCCAGAACTTGGCACAGACAATCACGCACATTTATATTTCTGAAGTACAGAATGAAAAGGAAATAGGTGACTGTAATTCAATGACTGTAATTGGAGTGTCTATTCAAACACCATAAAGCTGGTGATACGCATACATCTCTGAATCTGGATCCTTTCTGCAACACACGATCACAAAGAGTGAGCTCTAGGCATGTGCAGTGCCAGGCTGTCTCTGGGCCTCGCAAACCACAGCAGCGGGTTTTTATTTCCACGTTACAGCACCTACGCTGCTGGGTTTGTAAAATCAGATAGCACTCCCATCAACAGGTTCTCCCCAAGGGAAAAATACGTCTGTACTTAAGCTGAATGAAAGGATGTCTGACAATGGCGCAGAAAATTAGTACTCTCTGTCACTAACACATCAGCCCTATTGGATTGTAAAGCTTTAGTATCAAATCCACGACGGAGATTACTCCTTCACTTGCTTGTGAATATTACATGCATAATTCCTCTCCAGAATTGTATTTAGAATAATAGATGGCCCCAGAGAGATGTAATTCATCTGAGAATGCTGGCATCAACAATCTGTAGGTGCAGCTGAGATGATTTATAACTGGTCTCTATATAACAAAGGTCCATTAATTATTTAAAATTTTCAGAGAAAAAGTAGATTAAATATGTATTATGGATGGCAAATCTCAGTTAAAGATGAAGCTTCATACAACTGTAAGATGGGATGTAGCTGGGAGCAATGAGGATGCAGCACTTCCCAGCAGGTATATATTTTGCAAGGTGTAACAGGAGGAGTTCCTGTACCAGAACAGGCATCTTGCCTCGGAGAGCAGCGTGAGATTGATGAAGCTTCAGCAGTGGCCCCGCCAAAGGTGCAGCACTGTGCCAAAAAGGCTGCAGAGAGGGTTCCTTCCAGAGTCCAGCTGGTGATTAGCTGACGGCCTGGGGCTGGTGGGCGATATCCCTCCTAATTCTTTTAACCTCATCAGCTAACAGCAGACGTTACTCATATTCATACAAATGCCTAATCCTTTTCTAAATCTAAGAGGCTTCCTCAGCAACATCCTCCAATAGCAATGTACCCGGGGCTGACTACACAGACTGATAAAAAAATTGAATCCCTTTAATGTATGCATGTGCTTGCCACCCATTCTTTCGCTCACACTAAATAGCTGAGTAACACCAAGGCATGCTTCCCTGTGGAAAAAAGGGAAATACCTTTATCTGCTGTCTTGCGTGGACCCACAGTCCATTGACTTTTAATTCTCTCATATGACAAATACAAGTCATAAAAATACCTGAGCACGTGCCTATTTTTAGCCATCAACCAGTTCTCTTTGGAGGAGATTTGCTCAGGAAATTGTTAATATGTCTTTTTTCCCCTTGGTATTATAATCTGAATGCTCAAACATCTTCCAAATACAACAAGGACGTGTTTTTTTTTTTTTTCCTGCTTCTTGATGTCAAGTGGTAGACTGTATTTCACCAAAAAATGTCTTTTAGCGGGAAGGATCAGAACCATCAGCTTCTGAACTAGCTTGAATTAGCAGGGTACCTTCTTGCAGTCCAGCAGATGTATGACAGACAGGGTCTGCAGAGCAGACAGAAAACAGAATTAGCATTTTACGTTTTCATCAGTACATATGTATATCATGGGAAAATCAAGCTTACAATAAGCCAGTAAACAGGAAAACATGCCAGTTTGGATTCAATGTTTTCTTAAAACCCTACTCAGGGAGCTCACTCTATCACAACGTACCAGACCTCTTCCAAATCTCAAACAGATATTTTAAATCTTCTGCTCAGAACGCGTGCGAGAGATTAAGAGGAGTGAGATCAGAAATTAAGTGCTGTCTCTTTCAGTTCCATTTTTCTGTATACTCTGAACATAAGTTTTGTAATATCCTTTTTTTCCGTATTGCACCATCAACATTTGTTTATATCAGATACATATTTTTATTTCATTTTTAGCTCAGATTGAAATATAATACTGTATATTAACTTTTGTACTAATACTGCTCTTACCCTTCCTAAGTAATGTTTTTATTTTTCCCACAATGAATCGATGATACTTGGTATCACGGTCTATGAGCTATGAATTCCTCCAGTGTGAGAAAGCTTAGAGCTCCCATTGCGCTTGAAGTAAATTACTTCCAATTACAATTATAACAATAATAGCAAATAAAATAAACTTGTGTTTGTTTAGCTTTTAGGTTTTTTGTTAATGAGAAAAAAATTATGGGAGGCTCATGACATACTCTGATATTTTCAGATGGTTGCATTGGATTTAATGAAGTAAGTGGATTTTACTTTTCAATCACTTCAACTCTGCGTTTTACTGCTGCTTGTTTCTGAAATTCCATTTCTATAGACACAAGGACCAAATTCATCTGACCTAGTCACTCTGGGATGCTTTTATCCCCAACAGAGAGAATCAGGAGCTTTTGAAATGCAATTCATATCATCATCCTGAAGCAGACATCTGAAAAAGTCAAATGAATGTTGCCATGAAAGTGCCTCTTTCTTTCTATTGACTGTAAGGAAGCCCAAGGCAATGAGCTCCAACAAAGGCATCTGTTCGTGTCACAGGCGTCCAGCTGCAGGTGGCAATGGCGCTGTCATTCATGGGCAGCCTAGATTCACCTGACCCACTTTTTGTCATTTTTAAAAAGCTAGATGCTTTTTAAAGATAGTTCAAGAACGCATTTCCCTTCAGCATGTTGAAATTTGAGTATGGGGTATGGTGTACTTTAACTCAACTTCGTAACAAGTAAACCAGCAACCCATCTAGTACCTGAACAACGGTCATGCAGGGAAAACCAAGCAGCGCATGAAGCCCTTCGCTATCATCAGTGCCTGCCAGACAGCATTCATGTCCTGTTCTTTAGATTGTGGCACATTAGCAGGCACCAAGGAAATGCACTTGACAGAAAACCTTTCCCTCAGAACTAAGTGGTTGCCAAAACTGCTTGGCCCCAGTTCAGCCAAACACTTAAGTGCTTTGCTACACTGAAATGGATTTAAGCATGTGCTTAAGATGAAGCACTTGCTGTATTTCTTTGCTACGTCATGGCCCGTAAGATTATCTCCTACATGTTTTTACATTAATGTGGAAATATCTCACAAACTACTCTGTGTCAATTGCATGTTAAAAGAAGTTACAACAACACATCTCCTATTAGTAATCCAATCAGGTTCACTACAATGAACAACGTAAAATGAACTAAAAAGATGTTCCAAGCTCTGCCTGTTGTCTCGTGCTGCCAGTATACCTGGAAAATGTGTGTTAGCACCTAAGCAAATCCTTAATGTCAACATCAGTGTCATATGGAAAATAATTGCTTAAATTTCCGTATTTCAGGAGGGTACTTTGCTGTAGGAGCTTGTCCTGAAGCCATTCTCAGCAGCAGCAACCCAAGTGCAAATGCAGAGCTCACTTCCTCTGGCTCACACTTCCAGAGTTTGCATGACACTGTGTTGGCAAGTTACAAACACTGCAGTATGCTACTTAAAACAGAGTAGGGAAATAACAGGAACAACAGAAAGTTTGTGCATTTCTTGCCTGCCCTGCTCCTCGTGTTGGCTGTCACACAGCAGCTCCCCTCTGGATGGAGCCAGGACGTTCAACTCAGCCATGATCTCACCCATGTGAGATACCATTTTCCCCTGCCCCAGCCCATCCTTCACTTTTTCACACTTTCATAAGAACATGTGGAAGGAAACCCAAGCATTGTGGCTTGGATTCGCAGGCAATGCGTGTTTGTGTACTGCCCACACTGGGCTCTCCAGCTGATGTACTGAGGCAAGTCTGGCCAAGGCTGCTGAGACAGCATGGGGCTGGAGCGCACGGAGGGGCTGGCAGCCACATGCGCTCAGCCTGGAGAGAGCAGGGCTCAGGGGGCATCTTACCACTGGAGCAACTACCTAGGAAGTGGGCATAGAGAAGATGCAGCAGACTCTTCCCAGAGGTCCACAGGGACAGGACAAGAGGTGACACTGGCCAGCTGGAACATGGGAAATTCTGATAACACATGTAAAAAAGTTTTTAGCATGCAGGTGGGTAACCTGGAAAAGGTGGCCCAGACAAGCTGGGGTCCACCCTTAAGAGACACTCCAAATTTGACTGATCAAGCCTGACACAAGTGCTGCACTAGTCTCCTGTCCCACCTGAACGATTCTGAGTCTGTGTCCTGGCTTCAGCTGGGAGAGAGTTAATTTTCTTTAGTAGCTGGCACAGTGCTGTGTTTTGGATTTGGTATGAAAATAATGCTGATAACACACTGATGTTTTAGTTGTTGCTCAGTAGTGCTTACTCTAAATCAAGGATTTTTCAGTTTCCCATGCTCTGTCAGTGAGAAGGTACACAAGAAGCTGGGAGGGAGCAGAGCCAGGACAGCTGACCCCAACCAGCCAAAAGGATATTCCATCGCATAAAGCATCACGCCAAGTATATAACCTGGGGAGAGTTGGCCAGGAGGGGGTGATTGCTGCTGGGGGACTGGCCAGGAATGAGCAACTGTATTGGGCATCCCTCAGGGCTTTTTCCCTTGGGTTTTATTCCTCTGTCTTTCTCTCTGCTTTTCATTGTAATAGTTGCTGTTATCATTATATCAATTATTAATTTTTTCTAGTCTCAGCTCACAAGCTTTACCTTTCTTCCGATTCTCCTTCCCATCCCTTTGGGGTCAGAGTGAGCAAGCAAGCGGCTGCCTGGTGCTCAGTTGCCAGCTGAGATTAAACCATGACACTCTGTCACAGAGGAGCTTCCTGGCGTTGTATGGTACCTGTGTGTGCAGTAAAATAAAAACCGTTAAGTAATAATTCCTTTTGTTGCCTCTGTCATGCAGCAGAATCTAAGTTAGTGTAACTTTTAGAAGAGAGGCAGGAGAAAATTAGGTGGGAGAAAAAAGAGAAACATTAGCCAAGGGAGCTAATCTGCTAATCTGATATATTAGTATAAATCCTACACGAATTCTCTTTGGGACCCTCAACAAGTTTGTTGGGACGGATCTTCAGTGACTGCTTCATCAATTTCCTAAAATTTCCTAAATACCATACATACTTGATAAAAAAGCATTAACTAACCATTGCTGTGTATTTAACAAGCAAACTTCAGTAATTACAGATAAAGCAAAAATCTAGTGAATAGGCTGAAGCACTACAAAAGCTTAGGTATTTCCATTATTTGTGCTGTTATTTGTTCTCCTGCCAGACATAACTGTACCAGCTGTTAGTCAAATATTGGGAGATGCTACTTATGTCACTGTAACATGCCAATATATAGACTTTACACTGTAAATCCCTAGTACTTTTAATCATCCACTGACAGTAGACACAAAGAAAATTTAAGAAAAATCTTGATCTTCACAAATACAGATGGTTTGGGTTTTATAGAATTGGCTTGAACAGATTAATAGAGCCACAACCTAAGCAGAAAATGCTCTTTAGGAAATCAGATGGATGCTTCACTGGCTTACCAAACAGCATTAGGATAATAAACTGCTGCCAGAGTCCGTCCAGGATGACACA
Organism: Microhierax caerulescens; assembly: GCA_035590215.1. Taxonomy (NCBI): domain Eukaryota; kingdom Metazoa; phylum Chordata; class Aves; order Falconiformes; family Falconidae; genus Microhierax; species Microhierax caerulescens. The sequence goes on from JAVJGJ010000054.1 coordinate 543,197, forward strand.
CTACTATATTTACCGTGCGATGCAAATTCACAGCAACAGTTTCTAAATAAATGCGGTGAAACAAGACGTGATAGCAAGAAGTCCCCAGGAAGAGAGTCACCATGCATGACCACACAGAGATCCCTGGCCATGGCTTCCCTGGCTGAAAAGCTCTGGACTGCCTGACTGCCCGCAGGCCCTGGGGTTCAGGAATCTCCAGTTGCTTCTCCTGCAGGAAACTGTTACTGCTTTTCTCCAGCAAAGGCCTTTATTTTCTCATCTGGCTGTTGTGGCACTGTGGACCTTAGGAACTTGCACGGGACACCAAAGCTTTTCTCGCCAGTCAGCTGTTTGTCAACAATTCTCAGTGCCTCGCGTGGGGAGTGCGCAGCCAGGATGGATGAAGGCTCCCAGTAGTGGGAGACAGGCACGGAGGCTAGGCAGGGATGGCCACCCTGGCTGAGCCTTCGCTTCTCCCAGCATGGGGGTGCAGTCCGGCAGCAGAGCAGAGGCCAAAGCCGGCTGCCAGCCCTGGGGGAGCCTTCCCACCTTGCCTGTCCTGGCTGCATGACACCGTGCCGGCCACTGGCCCACGGAGGCTGTTGCAGGCCGAGGGCCAGTGGCAAAGTGTTCCCTGCCCTGCAGGGCCAAGGGGATGCGTCTCTGCCCTGCTCACCTCCCCACGGCACACTCTGCTCTGCTCCTGCTCTGTCACCGAAACAGCCCCATGCAGAGTGCCAAGGCGATGGTGCCATCGCCACTACGAAAGGTACCTCGTTAATTGCATGCGCCATCAGGCTATTTTTAAACAGTGTTGTTACAATTGAGGTATTGAGCGGCAATTGCGGAACTGATTACTACCCGGCCTCATTATAAGCAAAACACAAATAGTCTGGCGTGAAAACAGGGCATCCTGCACTCTCTCTCTCTCTCTCTGGCGGCTTTAAAGTCTTTAGATGTTGTGTATGACAACAGCAGTTAAAAATCTCGCAGATGTGACTACGTTTCATTTGATGGGGTACTAGCTGCATGTTGACTTTTGTAATTCCTTTATCTTTTAAACGATAATTGCACTTCAGTGAATTCAAGGGAGTTTTTTAAAACGTTCTATACACAATGTATTGCTAGTTCCACTGAGCTTAACAAATCGTGAAAGTAATAATGGGAAGTTACAGATTTTATCATACTGTTTTTCAGTCCTTAGTTTAAAGTAGAATTTCATTATTTCCACAGAGGAGAAAATAAATCTACATTATAATGAGCCTAAAGAAGGCTGTTTACAGACACACTTCAACATTGTTCAATATTTAATGTTGCTACTGAACAATCTTTTGCTCAATAAAAAAAGGTTTTTCTCACTGTAAAGGTTCTCAACAGTGACAGGGTTTTTTTTTCTGGAATTTCTTATTTTAATATTTTATCAGGTTTATGCTTGAATGACAACATTGCACCTATATTTTCAGTATATATCTTTCTTAAAGCATTATTAAAATGCCTAGGGGCTGAATACAATTCTGAACACAGAAAACTGGTTCTGAACGTAAAAGATTTAACTGTTTTAAAACATATTAGTACTTTGTAATGTATTATTGAAAATGTCATAGAAAAATCATCAAAGCTATAACCCAAGTTGATTCAAACTCCCACAGAACATAGATGGCTTTAAATATTTTATTATCGAGTTATTTTCTCCATTCTGTTCTTTTCTGGTTTCATTAGGTTATGAGGATGAAACAGTAATTCCCTGGCCTATATCAAGATATCCCTTTTTTAAAGGTTTGTGGCGGCGTGGCAAAAACACCCAGGTAAACACCTCAGAAGATGGCAACCTTCCTGTTGTTGGGATTGGACGGAGTGTCGTCTAATTACAGTAACATTTTGTGTCAACCAGTTAAAAATCCCACACTAAAATTTCCTTTACCTGTACGGCATCAGCAGATAATGTTAAAGTATGAAATAGCTTCAGACACTATGAACTGAGGCTTCAGAGTGGCCACTTTTTAAGTCAGTCCATTTCATTATCCACTAAATGCAAAGGCTGGATTAATCTTACCCTTGTGCTAGGCTTTACTGTCTCAAAAATCAGTGGAATTTTTCTAACTGACCCCAATGGCAGAAAGGTCTGGCCTGACTTTTGGCTAGGTTAATTGTTATTCAGTTTCCAGCAACAATATAATACTTCAGGCATGAGCAAGATACTTACCCCCTCCTTTAACAGGATTTCACTGTGTTGTAACTTCCCTGGGGTTTTGAACATTTTGGATGTATGTCAAACAGGCACAGGCAGAAAGCGCTGATACATTACACACAAAGATCTGCTTTCATAACTTCCTACCTGATGTCAGTGGTAAAGCAAAATAATCAAAACAATCTCAAAAGTAAGACAAATAATTTTCTTCCTTGACTCAGGATCCAGCACTGTATTGGTGACTGCCACTGTCAATAACGGAGGTGCAGCAGAAGCATGTAGCTGGGGATGCCGTAAGGAAAGAAAGAAGGATTGACATTCTCAGCAGCTGCAAACCATTAGATCGCCCTGAGCTGCAAGATACAATGGAAACCGCACTGCTAAATCATGCATAGACCTGGCGTTGGGCTAATACCTCCATCTCAGGCCTTTTTCTCTTAGTAGGAGAACTGTCATGTAATCAGTAGCTTATTCAGGTGTGACAGGAAGATGGATTAAACACAGATTTAAGGAAAACAAAGCAGAGAACATTCAGGTTTACTGGAAGAATGCGTTTTCTTGAGAAACTGCCAGGAGAAAAATCAGTATAAGCATTGACAATTATTTCTGTCAGGCATTTCTTTACCAAATTGTTCTGCTTTTGTACTAATATTTATGCTACTGTGGCATACTGAGACCACTATGAAAAGGACATAATTTTAAAATAAATATTAAAGAAAACCTACCATTAATCACCCAAGATCAAACATTTTTTTCTCCTTCGTTTTCAGCTCATTTCAACAAAGCATTCCTTTTTCAAGTTGTCTCTTCCCTTGTTAATTAACTACTTTCTTCAATGGCCAAAGAAACTTTGTAAAATTCATGTCAAGCTACTTTGCCTATAGGGGATGCAGGATTATTCTGGAAAAGTGAGTTGATCTGCTTGATTTTCATCAATCGAAGGGGGATTTTTTGTTTTGTTTTGTTTTTAAGAATGATTTTTAGGTACATCTAAATGCTCCCAGTTAGGACCTGAACTTACAAACATTGAAGTTCATAAAACCAATTTTGTGTTTAGGATCATCCTACCATGTATAGTCCTTTCCTCTTACAACAAGGAATATGATATATAATCTAATTTTGGTTATTGTGCTACCAGTTCTGAGCATTTATTTCTAAAGGAGTGGGTTGAAAATATATGTCTCTAATGTTTCCTGAAACAGTATTTCTCAGAAGCAGCAAGTTTTCATCTTCACAACAAATTTCAGAATTCTCTATTTCTCTGTAGATTTGAGCCAATATGCAAAACTGTAAGAAAAGTAAAGAAGAGAAGGCCTGTGTTTCTACCAGTACTTCAAAGTTAACAGGAAAGGAAACAAACAAAAAAAGTATTTGGGGGATATTTTAACAAGAGTCTTCATAGCATTGTATGACCTGATCTATGAGATGTGGTATCACAAATGCTTTGAATATTGTCTGCTAATTATTCTTGAAGGTCAATGATGTAGTCAGTGGCCTGTTTTTCAGACAAAACAGGAAATCCTTACAGTTTACTGTCTTTCATGGTATGTCAGTTTTCCAGTCAGTGGGGAAACTTGATAGGTTGGGTAAAAGGAGGATACACATCCCCAGAGAGCAGCGTCATGCTGGCAGAAGGCCCCAAGCTGATGAGAGACAGGGTATTACTGTCACTGTGCAGAGGCTTTTCCTCTTCCTAATTAAGCTGAGAATGTCTTACCTTGCTCAGTTTATGAGAAATGAAAATATCCTGAGATTTGTTATGAAAACTGTTTCTTTCACTTGGATTTCACATTCTGTCTGTGTTTTTAATAAATCTTCATTTTGTTCAGATGACTGTGATACTGGTAATCCCAGGCAGACATCCCTGGGGAGGAAAACAAAAACAAAAAAAAAAAAAAGGAAAGAAAAAAACCACCCTGAAATCTTTATGGAAAAGTGATGAAAAGAAAAGTTTCTCAGATTTACATGTCCTGCCTGGCTTACCCAGCAATGTAGGAGTCCAATCTCCACGTGATGCTCACCAGTGTACATAGGTAGTAGGTGAGGGAGAGCATCCAAAAAACCAAGTGATGAGATCTGACAATAGGCTTAGACACAGAAACTTTTAACAGATTCTCTGAGAAATACAGTTGTTTCAAATGAGTCATACACAACACTCAGGTAGCACTGCCTGACTGCAGCCTCTAATCTCTGTGGCATCTACAGAGCAATGCCGTTTCTCCTGTTAGACCACCCAGGGCATGTGCCACACCACGTGCCACCAGCCAGGGATACTCTGCTTGCTAGAGCATCCCACCCCCCCAGCCTCACCACCCTCACTGTCAGCTGTCCTTACTAATGCTTTATGTACTGTTCAACCCTTGCAGGGAGAAAAAAAAAAAACCACAAACCCCTAAGACTGGTGTAATTAATGTTCAGGCTCGTCTAGTTTGGTATCTTGTCTCTGCCAGTGGCCAGCAGCAAACAACAAGGCAAGCACGCAGTGACACTTCTACTGCATAACCTCCCAGCTTCCAGCAGCTTGCCTTTGTATTTTGTAGACTTTTGTAGTTCTTCTTCACTGAATTGGTCAAAAACCTTTCTGAACCTATGTAAATTTTTGGCATTATCCTGGAATAACAAGTTCCAGCATACTGCGTGAAAAATTAGCTCCTTCTCTTTGCTTGTCTATAATTTTAACTATTTATTGTTATTTTTCCTGTTTCTTATATTATGGTTAATAGGGAATAATTGTCAGCTGTTCAGCTTCTCCAGAGATTTATGCTTTTACTAGTTCATAACCCCCTCTTTCAGCTCCTTTCTAGCGTGTAGATCCATTAGCATACTCTGTCCCTTCACAAGTTCATAAGCTTTTCTTGATCTTCCCTCATCTCTGTAGTCCTATCACATCTTTTGTTAAGTCTGTTACATCCCTTCTAGGCTTTAGTCTCTAGGATATTGGGAGCTGAAGGCTGGACGTAATCACAGTGAGGGTGCAAAGGGATTTATAATGTAGGATTTTAGCATATTCTTGTTCAGTTTGCTATTTCCCTCCTAGTTATTCTGAACCAGTCAGCTTGGGAGGGGCTGCTTTGGTTTTGTTTGACAACTACAGGCTATTTAGCTGATGCTTCCATAAACCTACCTACAGCTACATTAAGAACCTGAATAAGTAGGGCAGGATATATCACTGCATTTTTTTATTGGGTAGGCTCTCTGTGTGACTTTGCATTTATCCATATTAAATGTCGCCTTGCTGTACTACTGCCCACTGGTTCAGTAGCATGACATTATCATGCAACTCTTCTCAGCTGGCTTTTTTTAAATTATCTCTAATAATTTAATAATCACCACTAGAACTTTTTACTTCATGATCTTTAACCAATTATTTACAAGCATACCCAATACTAGCTTGCAGCACAGATGCCTAAGAAACTCCGCTTCTCATCTTTCTGCATTGTGAAAACCGATCACCCTGTCTCTTGCACTACAATCAATTACTGGCCTCTGGAAGGAGCTTCCTTTTTCACCTATGATCATCCTGAAAGTCTTCTTAAAACCCAGCTCTGTCAGGCAGATGGCTCCTGTCCACACGCTCAGTAACTTTTTCAGAATGATGTAACAGACACATAAAGGCAACTCCCCACTCCAAACGCTGCTGACTCTTTCCTGCTGTTTTATATCTGCCCATGTGTTTACTGATGACACCGCTTCCACGAACTTGTGTACAACGCTGGAGCTGCAGTAAGGTGGTTCCCGGGTTTCCCCCTGGAGCCCCTTCAGAACTGGTGAAACCGCTGTCACCCACCACTCCTCTCCATGAAGAGTGACTTGTTACCACACTCAGCACTTCAGCAAATCCTTACTTCAGTCTCTACAACCACTGAACTCCCAGCAGTTGGCTGCTGTCTGCTCTGGTAGCTGTGCTCCAGAGCCTATTCTGCAGATACCCGCCACTTTGGGACCTCTCCCGCAGAGCTCTCCCTGTGGTGGAGGCTGCCAGTGTGGGCACCTCTTTGAGCACTCCGCCAGCGAGCACTGAAGGTTTCAGCCAGATTTACTGCCAGGACCTTATTGTGGAGTACTCCATTTACATGTTGGTCACCAAGTGATGCTGCAAGGTTTCTTGCTTTCTTCTGTGTTTGAGAAACATGTATGAGCATTTATACCTCACAGTCTTGTCTTGATTGTCTTAGTATGATTTTATATTTAACTTAACAAATCTATGTTTTTATCTCCTTTCCATAGATTGGCACAATCTAAAATCTGGGAGATACAGCCTTTTACTTAAGGCAGTTTGTTGGTTATCCAGGTTTCTTTGCTCTTTTCAAAGGTTCTTTCAAATCAGAAATATACCCTTAAATTTGAATACAGTTTTTAAAACTACTGTCTCCCTGCCTGCATGCAGTCTGCCCTCTGACTTTTCTTTTTAATTACCTTTTCTACCAGCTTTCTTATTTTGTGTAGTTCTTAAATCCTACGATGGATCTCCTTCTGCACCTATAAAGGTATTCAGTCTGAGTACACTGGGTCGCTGTGTGACCTTTAGAATGAGCTTTACGTTTCAGCATTTTTGGTTCTAAGCAGTGCTGGGCTTGGGTCTTGACTTAAAAATAAGAAGAGGCTCCTCTTCTCCAGTCTGTCCATACACAGCCAATGGAAGGATTAATGTTTTAGATCCTGGAACGTTTTTATTTCTCTATAAAGCTATCATGTATGATTTTTAGGTTGAGTGTAAGACATGGACAATGTCATCAATTGTGTACTCAATTACCATGCTGAATGCATTATAAGACTGAAAAAAGATCAGAAGATGTTGTTTGATGCTATTGCCCTTTTAGTAGTCAGCCTGAAGCTGTTACCTCCCTTTTTGAATTTCCACATGAAAGGCTTTTCTACTCCTAAAATAGACAGCTAGTTTCTACATTTTTAGCTGCAGAGGATAGGTGAAAGGAGCAACTCACTAGATAAGCCCCTCACTCTCCCAGTATCTGCTGCAGGCAGGAAGATGCATCTGTCCCCCATGCAATAATGGACATGTTAATGACTATCCATACACGTAATTTCTGCCCAACTACACTGGCATGTGCACAGCACTGGCCAAACCTTTAAAAAAGAATATGCAGGATTTCTGTGAATAACTGCCATATACCTGCTAACAATCCTGCTGCACATTCCATAGTAACAGCAGGCTTTTTTCTTATCAATTTCCTTTTATTTTTCATCAGAGTGCACCATGGAGGCTGGTGGCCCATTCATTGTGATCAACCACTGAGAAATGGCAAGCCTGCTTTTACCAATTTAGATAATCAAGTTGGAAGTGATGGCAAACATTAAGTTCAGCATGGACTTAGATAAAGTCCTGGGGGCAAGCACACAGCTGAAGTCTGAAAATACACCATGCTCAAGCCAATATTTATTTAAAAACTCACCCAGTCTCCTGCAGTTTATGGCAAATACATGACTTATATATTAGGAGATAGTTATTCAGCTGCTGTGATAAATCTTGCCCAAAAGTCATTATTTGCCACTGCTGTGCCTTAACAGGCTGTGCCTCAAGGCTATGATTTTGTGCAACCATGTTCTGTTGTCCCTTGTGTTATTAATAGATTTTGTAGGCCACCTGCCTTTTTAATCCCCGCTCCTCTTTTTTTTTTTTTTTTCTTCTAGGACAACCTCTTTTATCCCCTTCTACAAGTTCACTACTTGGGAATAAGAGCACTGACAAACACAATCTTGTGTCAACAGGCCTGCAGCGTTCTATAAAGGGATTTCTGGCTGCCTATTTGGTATTTACAGTACTAGGAAGGCTGCCGTACTAAAAATGTCTTTTCTTAGCGCATACATCCTATTAAAGCTGGTGTACCACCTTGAGAACTGGCATAACGCCACTCTAACACATGGGTATGGTGGTACACTCTGTATAAGCTTGAAATATGTTTGCTGAGGGTAGGATTCCAAGCCCAGAATGCTGCAATGATATTTTTGGCTGCCATACCCACAGTGAAAATCCCGAGCCAATGTTTTCAATGTTCACTAACCTCCAGCGCTCAGTTTTAGGCATCTCATGTCTGATTAACAGAGATAGCAAGACTTCAGCGATTCCAGCTTACTTCAGTGCCCCAAACAATATTTCTGCCAATGCAGAAAAGCTGAGCAGTAGCTTCCTTTCCCCACCCTGTGCTGGAACTGCTTTGCAACACTCAGGACGGCATACACAAGCTATCTGCAGTGAAAGTTGCCTTTCACTGTGGCAAATTCAACAATAAACGACATTTATACAGCCAAACGCAACCAAGTCTAGGCTCTGGCCAGCCAGAGGGAGGAAGGAAGGAAGAGGTTGGTCAGCTTGTGTTCTGGAGCCCTGCCCATGGGAAGAGAGACACATGAATTTAGGTCTCACAAAGCTTCCAATCGTTGCCTATATTGCTCATTCCCTGGAGGATTAGCAGTGAAGAAATTTGCACCATTTGAACTTGAGCAATGGTGAAAGGTTGCATGGCAGGTTATTCCATTTATGAGAAGAAGATAGGCTAATTCGCTTATTTTCAGAAATGCATAATCTTGTACCATTGGGCACCAGATACAGCTTCCCTGTTCACAGGTGTCTCAGGAAGCACCATCTAAAATCCCTCTCTCTAGACTTTTCTTAAATCTGGGAAGCTCTGGGATGGAGCACAAGGTGTCTAAGTTGCCTCTCCTCTATCACTCCTGCCCCAAAGAATAATCAGAAAAACCACCCCACCCATCCTATTTGAATATCAAATCAGGCATGCATATTGCTTGTTTTAGGGTGGAGATCTCTCCCTGTATTTTGGGTTTTGTAACATCAGTGTTTGTGTTGTAGATGGCAATTATTTCTCCCACTGTGTCTGTAGGGCACTGAATGGCTTCTCCCATTCTAAATGCAAAGCGGCAGCACAGTAGCTTTGGAGAGGTTTATCCAAGTTATGACAAGTCCTTCCCCTACTCTTGGGGGGTTTTAGAAGCAGGACAGCTTTTTCTCTAGGCTAATTCATTCTTTGGCTTCTAGGCTTGGGTAACTAGATTGCACACCAAATGTACTCATGTTTTTTGCTCCCACCATCACCCAGATCAAAGGACAAGGTCACTGTGTGCCGCACCAACTTTTCATCCTATAGGCTTGAGTATCCTTCCTAACGCAGGTCCTGAGCATAAACAACAGTGTGGGCTCGGGTCTTGTCTTGACACAGAACTGGGAGACAGCCTGTGGTGCACACCCAGGTCCCTCAGGCTTGTCTAACTGGTAAGGGTGCTTGAGCTAGGAGGGGGGTCCTGCAATACACCAGGCCTAGGACAAGCACACAACTAGAGCAGAAGAATAACAGTTCCACCAAAGTAAACAAGGCACTGATAGTTCGTACTAGTTGCTAACTTGGCCCACGGTATGGTGTCACTGCGTTGCATGTGTACGCTCACAGTGAGTTCGCCACAGAATAGTGTGTGTCCATACCAGTATCAGAGGGTCACACACCTATTACAAGTTGGGTTTTTTTTTCCCCACACTGTTCTGCATTACTTTTTGAAATCTCAGAAGCTGCTGTAGGAGGAATCATTATCCTCAGCATATCACACATGATAGTGCATCTTCCACCTTACTTTCACTACCTTTCAGTCTCCCACTATGATTACAGTATCAACTGGTCAGCATGGACAGGGACTCTTGAAAACAGCAGAGAGGTGTGATAACACTGCCACTGAAAAATCAAGATTGGAGATGATAATAGGAATTACAAACAGCAACAAGGGAGTGAAGAAGAATGGGAGTTTAGTGTACCCCTATGCACATGGCATTGCTTGTTATTTAAGTAAAAGGTAAGCTGGATGCAAGTGAGAAAACATGAACAGATGATCCCAAGAGTCAGTAACTTCTCCCTCTTCCCTTTTGAATTACTAGGAAATACATCGCCTTCAGTAACTTTTCCCCAATAGGCTTCCAGCTATGTTTCTGTGTGCAAACTGCACTTGCTTTGAACTCTCTGGGGTTTTTTGGACTGGCCTTGGCTATAGCAGCAGAGAGAGGGCGGTGATTCACTCTTGTGCCATCAGATCACAGATCTATATACCTATCACCTGCTCTGTATTAGGACGGCGCACTTTCAGTTTAGAGCATATCTGCCCCCATCCCACACAGATCTTACAGCATTGTATTTTCACTACTCTAAATCACTTGTGTGATAAGCACAGAACTAAGTTGTCAGGCAACATTATTTATGCTAATCCTACATCCTTTACTCTTTTGCCTTAGTCCTGAAGCCCTTTATCTTGTCTCCATCATTAATTATTAGTGCATACATTTCAAAAAGGCCCATTATGCTGAGGTGAAAAGATGCCACACAGCAGTGGCAGACACCCAGCACACCCCTGCTTCTCACCATTGCACTCAGCCTGTATTCTTCTTAAAGGAGACCGGTTAAGGTTAACCTTAACGCTGTGCTGAGGTTCCTAAACTCTTCTAGGCATTACATACATATGTATCTGGTTTGTCTTTCTTACCTCTTCCATTTTGTTAAAATAAACTAGCATTAAAAGCAAATCACAAAGGAGAGGGATGTTCAAAAATTCTACTTTATAACTACACCAACATGAAAGCTAAATACAATCACTCATGCACCCTATTGACATAACTTGGGAGACTTTTATGTATATTTTAGCATCTTATATTATTTTCTTAATCAAAATCAATTCAGCTGGCTTTTATAACCTATTTACAACCACTGAAATTCTTGATTTTAAGAGCTTTTTTATAGCAGAACTGCCCCTTACTACCAGCCAGTTAGGTTTATTGCTAACATCAGATGAAGAGGTGTTGTTGGGGATCCGTGCATGCAGACAGACACTCAGAATCAGGGCGCTTAATGACAGGAGTGGCCTGTAGCAGCATGCCAGCTCACTTATACCAAGCAGTACAAAGCGGTGTTCGGTAATTACAGAGCACGTGCATGCATATTCAACATTCCACATGTTAATAAAGGCCAACTACATATGCTCTGCCAAGAAAGTGACATGATCTGCATCGTGATGATGAAGCCAGAGAGGAGCTGCAATCACACTGCTGCAAACCGCAACAGAAGGAAAGTCCTGGTCAACAGCCACGAGGCAAACAGCCTCCTGGTGAAACATGGACTTGCTAAAAAGATTTTTATCTCATCACTGCCTGAAGGGCAACGCAAATATCATTTACAAACAGTAGTGACTGTATTGTTCACTCATGTGGTTCTAGCTTTTGCTGTCATTCATACTGAGCTCCACTGTTCCTATGAAAAATCCAGGTTAGGTCAACATAAATATTCAGTCATGTATTTCTTGATTAATCTTTTGGGATTTTCTGCAAGTCTTGTGTACCTTTATCTGATTTTTCATCTTAGGTTGTAGCTGTTACAGATCCAGCAATTAGAAATATTACAGCCATTTCCATCTACTCTTTTGATGAACTGTTTACGATTGCCTGTGACTGAACTGAAATTTTGCACACATGTGCACAAACACACACACACACACCATTTGAAGACCATTACATTAACTGATTAGAAATGCTGTTTCCCACTTTGTCAGTGCAGGCAGTCTACTGAGGAATGTAGACTATATTGGTACTTCTGTGAGAAATGTAGAGATTGATGGGGAAAATATTCAAGTTGAAGCTAGGAAAGACTAATTAGATCATCTAGCCCTCCTCCTAATGCATGCCAGTTTCTGTTAATAATGAGATACATTATTAGGGCTATCCCTACTTTTTAAATGTCGTCTTTATAAAGGAGAATTAATTTACTTACCTCAAATTCAGACTGCAGGCATTTGCTTCTAGTAGAATTCAAGGCAGATTCAATGCATCTTTTCCACAACCTTTTGTACCCTCATAGCAGAGTCACAATGCCACCTGATCGTGCCTGAAGTTTCAGGAGGAGCATCAGTAATCCTCAAAACATGACTTTTTAGACCCTTTAGAATGTGACAAACATACAATTAGTAACAGGCAAACTACTTCAAGGGGTTATGTCAATAAATTTCAGCCCCATCATCTTTTTCCCTGTCATAAAGAGAGAGGTTTGATCTCCCTCTCTCAACAGTAGCAATGACCTTTACAATTTCTGTGCCTTCATTTGGTGTATGTAAATTAAGACAATACTAACAGAGGCTCTGGAGCATTTCCAACGCACATGGAGGTCTTCAGGTGAAAAGCCTGAGATGGAAATGCAAATTTTGATTAGGGTTCCCTACAGTTTCTGATGTTTGGTTTTCTACGTCATGGAGAAACCAACCTTTTCTCTGTTTTCAATCTCGGTCATCTAAGACCAACTGACACACCTTTTAATGTAGTTCTTGGATTGGTAGGTTTAGCCACTGCCTGTAAAGAAGTCAATGATCTGAGAAAGCCTGAGGACTCCATTCAGATTTCAAACTGGTGTAAACACGAACTAATTTTACTGAAGTCCAAGAAAACAGTAAAAGGATTACTTTTTTAAAATGAAGGACTCATACAGTTGTTTCTTCCCTCAAAGCCATTATCTGCCCTGTCTCACAGTGGTGCTAAGGCTCGGAGCAGCCCAGGAGATGTCATGGAAGCCAACATCCCTCATACCACTACCAGAAAAAGCAGCAGCATCGACAAACTCACGTTGGCCAGGTGTGCTGTCATTGATCCTAAACACAGTTCCAAGTATATGAAGATTTGGAAAAAAGTGACCTTCTGTGGTTTCCTCCAGGTAATGTCCCAAATAAAATCTTTCAGAAAATACTTGTCCTTGAATCGAACATGCTACATTAAAAGAAGAACAATTATTCTTATGTTGATGTTTTGGTTTTCTGGTGTTCTGTTTTGGTTTGGTTTTGTGAAACTGAAGGGTTTAGTCACCTCCTAGCTACAGGAAAGCGGTTTTGTGAGAAGCAAGTCACCTGATTTCTATATTGCCTGACTGCAGCAAGCTAGCCTGGAGACCCTGAAAGATCCTTGGGCACATAAAATAACAGCATCACTCTGGAAAGGATGGAAGATCCAGTCCCACAAAGTGATTGTCAGGATGTGGCATAAATCCCATTAGCTCAAGCAGAGGCATTCAAATATTAGTGTTTAATGAGCTGTTTGGTTCCATTAAGTTTTGAATTGCTTTTAAGAATTTCTGTGCATTCAACCAAAGAAGATCGTAATAGCACAATTTATTAAATGAACTTCCCAAATAATCTTAAAACATGGGAATACTGTCGCAATGAATAATACAGAAATAATATTTTAGAATGTAAAAGAAACCTGTAAGTATTTTGATAGAATTTTCATTAGTGTGATTGCAGTATGAAAATTAATCAGTCGAATTACCTTTATAAACAGTTCATTTGCAGTCTGAGGAAACTGGGATGCATACCATGAAATCAATGACATATAAAATAGATCTGAAATATTTTCTGCCCATTTTCTCACAGTTTGTCTAACTTAAACTCAAGCTGCAAATGCATTTGTGTATTACCAATAATACCAGCCATAAATGCAGTCTGAACGTCTGCATGTTAATGAGATTATAGCAAAAAAAATATATGAATGAATGCGGAGCTGGGCCAGCACACAGCACTATGTACGTGCTGCAGTGGGAGGTGTGTGTTGTGGGTTACCACTGGTGGGCAGCTCAGCCCCCCAAGCTGTTCCCTCATTCCCCCTCCAGCCGGATGGAGGAGAATCTGATGGGTAAAACTGAGAAAACTGGCGGGTTCAGATAAACCCAGTTTAACAGGTAAAGCACAAGCTGTGCATGCAAGCAAAGCAAAAGGAAGAATTCCTTCACTCCTTCCCACCACAGGCAGGCGTTCGGCCAGCCCCAGGACAGCAGGGCTCCATCATGCTTCACGGTGACTGGGGAAGACAAACATCACTCCAGACATCCCTTCCTCCTTCCTCCCCAGCTTTTATTGCTGAGCATGATGTCACATGGTCTGGGACACCCCTTGGTCAGTGGGGTCAGCTGTCACAGCTCTGTCCCCTCGCAGCCCCTGATGCCTCCCAGCCTGCTGGCTGGTGAAGCAGGGCGAGAAGCAGAGAAGACCTGATGCTGTGCAAGCACTGCTCAGCAATAGCTAAAACATCCCTGTGTTATCAACACAGCTCTGGTCACAAATCTACTATGAAAAAATATCTTTCCTCAGAAACTGGAAATCAAGTTGATTTGTGAGAAGCAGAGTCCTTCTTCAAAACACAGATTCAGAACCTTCTAATAATTAACTAAACCCTCTTCTTTTTATTATTTTAGTATCCTTTATAAAAACCTGCCACAAATTTTGATTCCATATTTAAACTTGTATGCATTTTGCTACAAGATTACACGCCTTTTTTAATGTTAGATTACATTAGGGAATGCATCTTAAAAATGCAAATTATTTGTTATTATATTCAGCTTTTCCATGTTTTGACTATAAGGTACAACCAGTTTTGATACATTGATTACTTAGATGTATCTGCCTGAAAATTGCTTTATTTTAGCATCATCCTTCACAAGGATCATATTCCGGCACCAGAATGATACTTCTGCACAGTAGTTGAATTCCAGAGTTTGTAGGCTGGTTTCTCAATAAAGGGGATACAGACATGGGTTACACTCTAAATAGACTTTTTATGTACCATAAGCAGAAGGCAATTATACTAATTCCTTGTTCCAAGAGAGCAACTGTACATTAGGAGCCTTAATTGGAGATGGACCTTACTGATGACTCACCAGCTCCTCCAAGAGCTACCATCGCTAAACAACCTCACATAACAGCAGCTTTTTTCAACTGCAAGCATTTTATGCACATGAGAAATAAGCTCTTTGGAACTATGTATCACAGAGGTATCTGCTGATAGCTGTCATAACAATCACTATTACCTACACTGTTCTGTAAGTATATCCTTAGGGATGACAAAAGCCAGCTAGAAGCCTTGCTACTTAGAATTAACATTATGAGGGAGTTCTGGCATAGGGTAAGGAGTAACAGTATAAAATACTCGTAGAAGTATTCAGAGTAAGTCTTTCAAGAAGCCCAGAAAGGCACTTTACCCTTGGTTGTAAAGTCCACATTGGACCCTTGGCCAAGCATCCTACAAGCTAGACACTCCACGCACCAGCGCCAAAGGAAGAAGAAGAGGGAATGAACAAAACAAGAGGAAAATGAGATGAAGAGATTAGTTAAAGAAGAACTGGGAGGAGTGTAGTGAGCAAAAGGGTGAGTAGGAGGAAAACAAATCTGAGATGTGGGTGGGTGAGAGGTACATAAAGCCATGAAGATGATACCGGATTAGAGAGTCGTGAGTCAAACACTGAAGCATGAAACAAGTCTACAAAGGGTATCCCAGATTCTTCTAATTCACACAAAAATTTCTGCAAATAACACTCTCTGCCAGAGACATGTTACGCAAAATCAATATTCAACTTTGTGGGTTAAGTAATGTTTAAAGAGTGAGTCACACAGCTGATGCATGGATGTGAGTTTGAGTGGTTACACAGGTTCAAAATGTGTGCAAAATACAATAAAGGATAAAAGTGGCATTAAATATTGTGCAAAGCATAAAAACTAAAATTATTTTGAAAAGCCTCACCCTGAAAAAGGAGGAATTTGCATGGGTCATACTTAGGTGCCAGGCAGTTTCAGTTTTTCAGGATCTTGCCACTGTCCCACAGGTCTCATGCTTCACTGAAATCAACTCTCCAGAATATAGAATGACTTTCTGCTGGACTTGGTTTTGCCTCCTCAGTAGTTTGCTATTTGTCTACCTCAGAGCAGGGATGTTTTTCTCCTAAACATTCCTGCAAAATAGGGAATAATATAAATGACCTTTCTTTTTAAGTGAAGCCCGTGTGTACAGACACAGCCCAGGATGGCTGGGCAGGGTCACGAGAATGGGGTGGGCCAAGACCAGCTCAGATGTCAGCCCACTGGGAAACAAGCTCTTGGCAACAAACAGCAAATTCAGACTCTGAATCAGTTCTATCCATCCAACCTCTGAATGACACTCAAGGACATTTCTTTCTTAATAAACCAAACAGGGAGTGTGGCAAACAAAAAATGGCCAAAACCAGATTATGTAAAACCTGTGATGTCTTCTTTTGACTTAAATCCTTATCTACACGCACTATTTATTTGTGTGAGATTACACTTCTTTATAGCATTTCCTAAGCTTCTTGGGCTGATGGACAACTCCATTTTCTTCCAAGACCACCAAACTAGCCATGGTCTCACAGACCACCACTGCTCTGCAAACCAGAGCATTTCAAAATGCAATCCTGTATTAAATAGTGTGGGACTAAGCTGCTCTTAGCTCCTCTACGCTGCTAAGGAAATCACTGAATTCTTAGAAAAATACAGAATTTGGGCAGAGGGAAATTTTACTTCCTTTCTTTGGTGCTTTAGTGGGTATTTCACTTCTCATTTCAGAATATTGCCTCCATAGAAATTAAAGTAATTCAGTATTTCACTCCGTATTTATAGTTTTCCAATACCCTTCTTCAGAGTTGTAGAGCCATGGAGGACTCATTAATAACTAAGCATTTTCTTTGACTGAAAGTTTCTTTGAAACTGAAATTAATTTTCCTAGCCTGTAAGCCCCTTGTGCTGGCAGCTCGATCCTTGACCTGACAACGTGCAACATCAAAGCACTAGCTTTTTGCTGGCAGCAGAAGCGGCAGCATCTGTTGCAGCAGCATTAGCTGTATCGATTGAGACCTCGCGCCTCTCGGCCAAGTTCTGCTCAGCCCTCATTCACTGGTGATGGTGCCTCTGCTGACTCTGGGCTGTGTGTATGCAGCCAGGGAAACATTTCTCTATCCTGCAAAGACAAGAGTAGAAATGCTGCAAATTCTTGCCAGTATCATCTGGTAAGTATTCCTTCAGTGTTACTGGAGCACATTCCTTATCTTACCTGGAAGTAAGACTGAGGTTATAATCAAGCCTACTAAAATAATAAGCGATATAAGTTTAAAGAAATACAGTAGCTGCAAGGGCATTGCGAACAAGTCGAGTTTTGGCCATCACAAAACTTATGGTGGCACAAGCAGTGCTGGAGAAACACTTCCAAGACCACCAAAAACTGCTGTGGAGAAACACAGCACCCAAAAGCTTCAGCTGGCATGTGAGGCAGGGTGATGTTGCCAGCCTACGTTGCCAGCCTACCACCAGTAAGGACTGGGGGAAGGGCTGGGGAGGGCAGGAGCAGAGCTAAAGGACAGGTTTATGCCTGAGCAAGTACAAGAACAGCCTGCAAAGCCAAACACCTTTGATGTGGCTCCCAGGAAAGAGAGCAGAGCAGAAGCACAGCTCACAAGGGAGATTTCAAATGGGCTGCTTCGCTAAACCAAATCACCTCTGTCACACCTTGCCGAGAAGCTGCTGCATAGGCTAATCCTGCTCCTTGTCCTTCTCTTTGTAAACATTTGGGAATGGCTTTGAGGCAAGTCAGGACTTTCTGCCCGATCAGTTCTTGGCAGAGCAGTGAGGTATTTCATTCCAGGACTGTGCCGCCCAGCTCTCTGCTTCCAAACGCAGGATGGTAACTGGGGCTCCCTCTACAAGCGTTTTCTCCTAGTTCAGAAACAAAACAAAACAAAACTACAAGGTATCTTTTGACAGATAAAGCATCTCCATTCATTTTTACTTATTCATGCTGCTCTAGGTGTTTAGCTTGGGACGTAACATTTCCAATAGAAAACTGGGGGAGGTGTTTCTGCAGCTCAGCGCTACCCTGAAAGCCTTGCAGGATCTCATGTAAATATTTTCAGACTGGATTTGAATGCCCTTTTCTCCTACACAGATTCAATTAAGAAGTACAGGATAGTGAGGTATAGTAAAGGATGATTATAGTAAAGTGTCCCCCTCCCCAATTCTTTAGAATTTGCAAAGTCTGTGTACATAATTTCACCAGAAACATAAGGTCTGCTTTTCAGACCACAGCTGTACCTCCACACAACCCAAGGCAGTCTCCCCAGGAAATGTCTACACATAGAGAACAGTCAGATGTGCATGTAAGGGAAGACAAGTGTGCAGCGAGGTGAGTGGATACATAATGTTATTACATTCAGCACACCAAAACATCTGCACAAGACAGTGGAAGACTAAGCATCCACCGATGAACAAGGTCTTGATCAGTACATGGAATGATCACCCATTTGAGTTTAGTGATACAAGCAGGAAGCTTAAGTATGAAATTGTAATCTGTGGAGAGTGATAAACAAGCTTAGGCCAGCTTTTATTGCTTTGCTAGGAGGAGACAAACTTTAGCTTACTTGTGCAGCCACTTAGGATCCACAGATCAGGGTGGTGGTAAGATGTAATGCAAAATGCTGAGGGGGGTGGGGGGTGGGGGGGTGGCGTTCAGTGCCTGGGTTCAGAGTATCAGTGCCTGTTCTGAACTCCACCACAGATAACATCTGCGATAAAGCTTTTATTTCCTTCCACCACCAAAGGCACAGGAAAAAGCAAAAGCTGTGCAGACCTGGGACAACAAGCTTAGCAGTCCTTGTGAAGTAAGACAAAGTATTAAAGCGCTGTACTTTTAACTAATCAGTTCCTATTCTTGAGTCTGGTTAGCACTCCCTGTGGTACAAATGCTAATGCACTAAAACCATACACCCGGGAGAACTAAAACTGGCCTGGTATTTTCAAGAATGAAACATTGTGTGCCAGAGGAGAGACAGTGTCAGCTCTGTTTGAAAAGGAGTTCATGACTTGGGATGTTGATCTTTCCAGATGAAATTTAGTCATGACTGGCTAAACATCATGTGGAGACTGTTCTCCTGGCATTTCTATATTCATCTCCCTCTGGTGTGCTTGGAAGAAGAGCCATAAGAAGGCAGTAAGTGATACCTCTTCTCGCCAGAAGACCCTCCAGGCAGCAGATGATGCCAACGGTAGAACACTCTCTTCAGGGAGGGGATCACATACCCTGTTGACTCAAACAACCCTCAGAAGAGCAAACTCCTCTGACACTGAAAGATCTGTAGATAAATCTTCATCAGCAAGGAAGACCTACAAAACCATTAGAAATACTAAGTCTTAAGCTATCTAAGGTTCAGCAGGTTTGCACTTCTGTACCAGAGAAACATTTTTGCTTCTCTGTTTTTCAAATTCTGAACCGTCTTTTCTGCTGACACTTACGGGGATGGTAACATCTGGCAGAGGGAAGCTGGGGACAGGGCATCTCAATCCACTCAAGTCAGGCTGTTCGGAGCTTCTCTGCTGAGACTGCAGTAATCTGCAGTAATTCTGAAAGCAAGACTGTTGCCATTTGTATGCCGCTAAAAGAACAGAAAATAGTAAGATATACATGAAATGTTTATGTCATTATTTCCTTACTGTTTATTTCCAGTGACTTGCAGCTCCAAGGCCTTCCAGCGGTACGACAGGGTCACCAGCTAGCCAGCATTACTAAAGAAGTGGAGCCTTAACTAACAATTCCAATTCCTGGGAAAGAAACACGTGCCCAGGGAGGACTCTCTTAGGCAAAATCCAACCTGCAGGCAACATGAATCTGCCAGTGTCAAGCAGAACCTAAATTTTTTGTTTATCCAAGGATACAAATTGAACACTACAGAGAACCTGATTCTCAGCCTACCCAAGCAAGAGTCAGGAATAGTTCTCCAGAGATACGTTAAATTATTCTTGAATAAGTCTTATAATGTAACACTTGTGTAAGCCTTTGCAGATAATTTTCCTGCTGAGTGGGAAGAGGATTAGTAGAGAAAGGAAAAAGACATCAGTTAAGGTAGAGTCTTCTGCACTGTCAAAAACTTAGGTACATGTGACTGTAGATAGCTATACACCTTTACATACTCAGCACAGATTTCTGTGTGGTTCTGCCTGATTTTTAATCAGCCATAGCTTTATTGTACTATTGATATATACTATACCTATGATTTTCTGTCTCTCAGAAATACAAACTGTTTTTTTAATTATCTTAAATAAAAATATTGGGGGTTTTAAATTAAAAGATTTTTTGAAGTGTGGTTTTACCACCACCCCCCCCCCCATGCCCTGAGACCAGCTGTATGGTTGAGCCTTCTC
>JAVJGJ010000054.1:563475-577071 GCA_035590215.1 Microhierax caerulescens
TCATTACAAGCACCTCAGCAAAAGCTCTCCAGCCTCAAAGCAAAAAGACTGACACACACACACAACCCTCCTCCTTCTTTAAAATTGTAAATGAATAAAAACTCAGGAATAAAATTAAGTTTTCTTGACATCATCTTATGCCAAGGCAGTGGTGAGGTAGGTTTCTCGCCCCAGGAACACCACACGTTTCACCAGTGCAGAGATACCATCCACCTCAGCCCTGCCAGGAACACTCAGACATGCCAGCTGGCCCTAGCTGCTCTGGGTGCTTCCCACTTCTTACAGCGAATCTGTGCAAAACAGGACAAAAGGTCTCACACTCAGCCAGGCGAGCAGGACCATGGCAGATGGCTGAGCAGCCGCGATGGTGAGGTGCCATGGTGGCACAGGCTCCATTCCATGTGCCCGCCTGCAAATCTGTGCCTGGCGAAAATGCCTGAAGCTGATGGTCTCTCCACCTCTGTAACCAATGTCCTTCCCGAGCCCTCATGCCACCTCTGATCTTTGCATTCCCCAAACTCACACATCCCCTTTGTCCCCAAGACCACTGGTCCCAGAGTATGAAATAAGTGCTGCCTTCTCCACTTCTCCCCCTTCTTTTTTCTTTTCCACTTGAGTCACCCCCTCATTTTTCTTTCCCACCACATTTCCCCCATTGTTCTTCCACTTCTCTCTCTTCTAGGCTCCCTATCTCCTGAAGTTATTTTACTCAATCATATTTTTACCCTTTGATGGCCACACCTTTACAGTTTGAAAGCCGTAGTACACTTCAGATACAGCTAAACATGTTGCTTCTAAATGCCATCCAAGCAGCCCAGATGATGGGCTATGTACCAGAGACAGACTGGTTTAGTTAAGCAGCAGCAATAGCTGAAATAATTAAAATAAATCTGCTTTTGAAGCAAGCTAAGTCAATAGATGCTAACTCACCAAATCTAATAATTACATGCTTCTGCCTGTGAAACGGAATAAAAGGGCCTATTTCCAAGACACTGTATTTATGCAAATCAGCAATGAGAAAAAGAGAATGCACATTTATGTGGGTGCATACATAAAATACAAATATATTATTGAATAGTTTTTGGTCCAAATAGAAGCACTTTTGGAGAAATTGCAAAAATTTAATGCAATGTGTCTACATTAAAATTGCTGACATTTTTATAGAACACCACACATAGAGCATAAATCACATTCACCAGCAATCCAGTGCTTAGACATTTCTACTTTGCTTGCTTTGGGAGCTTAATCAAATTAATGCTATCAACCTCTATCATCATAAATCAGCCATTTTAAGAAGTAAGGATGCTTACAGTAGTATGAGTGAATGAATTTCTAGTTAGCTCACACTTCTCTGCATATTAAGTCTTGAACTTACTCCAAATGCCTATAAAAATACAAAAACCAAATAAACCAAAGGGGGATACATTTTTACTGTGTAGATATCTGTCTGATAATAATGAACTCTCATTTATTACACCACTAATTACACTCTGCTTTGCAGTTTAAGAGCACCCTGAAAAATTTCAGGGTTCAGAGAGAACATAAAAATGAGCCAGTTGTAAAAGATACCGTGCTGCAGCACTGTGTAACAAAGGCTCCAACAACACCTTCAACACAGAGAACAGTGACAAGCCCAGATGTTACAGTCCAAGTTCTTCCAGGTCTAAAAGGATGTGCTAAAGAGTTACAACAGTGAGTAGAGCACCCTAAGGTCCCAACTATTATTAGCACACCTGGCTGGCAAGTAAAACTTCTCTTCCTCTCCCATTCTGTTTTAAACCAATCTTTCCCACAGCTCAGGGAACTTAATGTGAGCTCTTGCTGTGTGATTTCTTTTATGGAATACTTTCCTCTTAGCTATAAGACAGGAAAAGAAGGAGGATGCCGTGACAGTTTTTTTGGAAATACCATATGTGGCCATTTTATTGTAATGCCTCTAAAATATATATATAGCCACGCCCACTCATGAAAATGTTACATAAAATGACTCTTGAGAGGTTGCTAAAAGCAGTAACTTCTCTTAAAAACAAACAAACTGACTCACTTTCACATGGCACGTCTCTGGTAAAACAGAGATATGCTGCTACGTGATGGATGAATACTGTGGATGCTAGAGACAACGGCAGATCCAGTCCCAGAGCTGAGCTGTGTGGGGACAACTGCAGCACCTGAGGCTGCCCTGCAGTAGCACAAACACAGCTGGTCACGAGTACATATAGCTCTGCATCGTTCCTTAACTGTTGCCCGTGGCCTACACGTCCAGGGAGCCCTTGCTAGAAATCTCTGTGAAGATACGATTTATCACAGAGTGCTGGATGTCCTCCCTACAAACTATTCTTGAAATAGAAAGGGGAAAAAAAAATCCACGTAACCTATTATTACTTTAATGTCTTAAAACTGTAGTAACCTGTGCAGACATGCCAGACCATGTGGCAAGAGAGCAATTGTAGGGTACAAGTCCATGACATAATAATCCATTAAGAGCATCTGGATGCGTAGCCTGCAGCCACAATGATTTCTCCTTGGTATTCTTACTTTCTTCCTCATAATCGTATTCAATGCCTGCCAGAGTGTGCAGCAGCATTTAAGTCACTGAAATTACTTTACTAGAACATCTCTCTTGGAATTGCTTAAAAGATTATTTAATGTTTGCACAATACATTGAATTTGTAAGTAGTGTTATTGCTTTAGTACCTTTTTTTTTCCCCTGGGGGATTCCCTTGTTACAGTGAATTTTCATAGACTTATTGCTAGAATTGCCTGGTGAACTAGTTTTTCCCATCTTTCCAGAAGGCCTGCAAGTCAGGAGTACACTAATAACCCATGCACACTATCTGGGATAACAGTCCTAAGTAAACCTGCACAAAGGACTCTATGAATAATGTTACAGTCATTTCTGATCATAGAACTGCCTCCAACAGTAGCTGCAGGGAAGCACAAGACTGATTCCCTTTGTAAGGTACATAAAATAACAGCAGCTTTTTGTTGCCACTTCAGTCAAGCCAACATATATGACCTTCTCTCAGAAAGTATGAAAGCAGCAAATTACCCAAAATGTGCACAGTTTTGTGCATCCAACAATGCAAGTCACAAAATCAATAATATACAAAAACAATTGCTCAGAGATGAACAATGAAATACATTACGCGTAAGCTAAACAAGAATAATGCTCCCTTCAGGAAAGACACATCAACATCACAAAAGACAGCTTGCCATACAGATTGCAGAAAAGAAAAGCGACAGTCAGAAAATACTGAATTTTGATTTGTGGAAACAGACTCACAGGGAGAAAAAAAAATAGAAAAAAAATCCCTCTACAGTAAAAAGACCCAAAAAAGACAGACTTCCTAAGTGTACACTGATGGTAAAATTTCAGTTTTCAAAAGGGTCCGGGGACCACTACTGCAAGAAAATCTAAGGCCTAGGGTAAACCCTGAAGTCTGTAACACAAGACTACTGTATTCACACCTTTTCCTTATTGAATCCAGCTAAACAAACACTGGCACTTGCACAAGGCAGGGGCCACACAGACCATACATGTGGAATGGGCCTTACACTGCTTCACACAGCAAATGCCTGCAGATTCGTTAGCAAGACTCAGTTTCCCACTGAAATATCAAATGGAAACCTGAGTAGGAATGAAGTGCTTAAACACTGGGATGGCTCCAGGACTAAATCATTTCAGATCTTCGGGTGGTGGTGGGGGGGAAGAAACTGCTTTCTGTGAAAACTGTATTAGGTACTGATTCATAAACCTGCAAGACAAAAACTACAAAGGTCCAAACCAGGTCCCACCAAGGTGCAGGAGTAACAAATAAATGCCTGCCTATCTGTGGAGCAGTTTAATGCTGCTGGCACAAGGAGAAGCCCTTATTTTGCTTATCTTTGCACAATCACAATCCTATTGCCTGGCATGCTGTCACAGAGTGAAATCCTAATGGTGGTCACTGGCAAATTCCCCATTTCAGAAAGGAAACATGATGCAAACAGGCAGAGGAATCAGGTCACTTGCTTTTCAGTTCCTTGGTCTTACCCAAGAGTCCTTAATTTCCAAATATTTCTGTGAGAGTGTGAGTGTGTTCTGCTGTTCTGAATTTATCATTGAAACCAACTTAATCTGTAATTTCACAGACTTCAGTAACTCACACAGCATGGCAACAGCTGAATGTATGTCTGTAATTTTTCCAAACCGTGCAGGATTTCATGCCCTTCTGCTTCCTGAACTGATCTTAAGTGACAGTGTGTATATATATATCTCTATCTTTAAAAGCATTATTTTAAAACTTCACAGTCAAGATTCTCAGAAGTGTGCAACAAAGGTAGCCGTGTTAAGTTTTAGTTATTTTGCTCAAGCCTGTACTTAGTGAGACTGAATCTCCAGGTGGTTCAGTACCTGTCCCCTGAAAAGTCTGGTTTCTTCTACATGTCTAACTTGAGTCCATAAAAACCTCCAAGACAAATAACCATTATTTTCCAAAATTACTTAACACAACAATAGGATCATACTGCAAATCCAGATCCAGAGGACTAAATTTTGACACATCATCTCAGCTGACCCACTCATTCAAGAAAAAACAATTTTATTTTGCATAAATCAAAGCTGCTGTTAAAATGGGTGGTCCCACCTTCCCTCTTCTTGCCTCTGCTCATTCCTACCACTCTTTACGATGGGGCCACCCCTCATCCAGCCCTGCGATATTCCGTATTAGGCAACTGATCCAGCTGAAGATGAAGATTTTCTCTTGGCACGGAGAGATCAAATTAG
The DNA here is from genome assembly GCA_035590215.1 of Microhierax caerulescens. Classification (NCBI taxonomy): domain Eukaryota; kingdom Metazoa; phylum Chordata; class Aves; order Falconiformes; family Falconidae; genus Microhierax; species Microhierax caerulescens. The sequence continues at coordinate 568,241 of JAVJGJ010000054.1, forward strand.
TTTTCAGCCCTGTCATCCTGCAGATACAGCTCATCACACAGATGCATGAATGCTGCCACCATTATAAAGGAAACAGCAAGACCTAGCAGACACTGGTGGGAAAAGCAGCATAACCTCCCGCGTAAGGCGGCTGCAGAGTTACGGCCCGGTGAAATGGCCGCGTAACCTTGCCTGTAGAGCGAAGCGTGCTCCCCATGGAGCTGCAGCAGCCTCGGCAGCTGCCGGCGGTGGCTGGGTGAGCCGGCGTTCAGCGGTGTGGTGCCCCATCTACCGGCCGCACGGAGGCGCAACGCCGGCCCTGCCGCGGGGCGGGGAGCGGCGCTCGGCAAAATGGAAGATGCCGGGATAGGCTTTGCAGGGTGACACTCCGCGCTCCCCTGCACAATGCTTTACTGGGAGAGCTGGACGTGTGGTTGTAGGTTGAGCCTTTTCTTTTCGCTTTTTTTTTTTCCTTGCTAAAACCCCGATTTGTTTTAGGAAAAGCATTAGTACGTACAATGCAGAGAAACAAGTGATTTTGAATCACACATTTCTTTCCCTGTGTAAAAATCACCTCCCTATTTATTCTTTGTGTTTGTGGTTTAAGTAAATAAATCTCAAATATTTTGTATAGTTTTTGGAGTTTTTTTACAATTAAGCACTATTTGCTTTAAAAGCCAACAATATCATCATAGATTTAGAAAACAGATGGAGTCATGGGTTCCTTTTGTATCTGCTAGAAACATTAAGCTCTTTTTTTTTTTTTTTTTTTTACAATCAGTAATTTTTTACAGTATCAAGCTGAGAGGGAAAGAAAATAAACCACACGAAAAACCTTGCAAAACTTCAGACTATTCTGTTATTACAAGAATTTTTAAATTTCTGGCACAAAACGAAACCATCCCTTTTCTTGAATTTCACGACTAATATTCCACCTGAAATCACATGACTATGTGAAGAGACATGAAGGCATGGGTATTCTTATGCCCCGAGAACTCCCTCTAGAGTTCTGTCTGCTATTGATCTGTTGGTTCCTCCACTTTTAAATACTGAGTTTAGGATACCGAATCTTTCGGTGCTGAAGCACTAAAAGATCTGGACTTTGCCCCTTTGACACTGAAACAGGGCTTTAACCTAGGAAGACCTCTAATCTATCAATTTTGTCTGAAAGCTTTTAATTTAAATGGTGAAAAAAAAAAAAAAAGAAAGCAAAAAGAGGCAAAAAATTGTAAATATTACAAATGCCTCACTTCCAACTTTAGCTCTAAGTAACAAATGGTTAAACACTGCCTATCTTATGCTTCAATCCATCAAGCTATTAACCAACGCAACCTGAAGTGAGGAGGAGAAAAATAGTTATATGTAAAAAATATATAGTATAAGGAGACAGGCTACTTTGGGGCTCTCAAACCTGCATTCAGAGCTGAAAGAAAAGCAGCAAACACCAAACTAACTACAGGTTAGGAACGCTCACGCTTCGTCTAATACATGATTTGCATAGTTCAGGTAAGCCCTGTACATTGTCCCCACACAACACTTAGCCTGCAGTCTTTTGTTTGTTTCAGAACTGAGGAAGGGTTTATGTACCCCAAAAGTTGACCATTCTTCCGATACATAAATCGCTATAAAAGAAAATGTTACCTCTCTGTACAAGCCTTCTTTTTCCTTACAGCCTTGATTATTAGACCCATAAAATTACCTTTATTACAGGATGGATAAAATTATATTTTTTATCTTTACGACTGCGTTGCTTAGGAGGGTCTGGTGCTCACTTGTGGCATTGCAAAGTATGTCTTGTGATTCAGCTTGAATCTCTGCCATGCTGGATGTTAGCCATTTGCAAAATACAATCCAAACATAGAAATTTCTTCGTAAAGTTATCTGAGCAGACCTGAGTTAAAAAAAAAAAAAAAAAAGCAGGCCCAAACCCATGCATTTTGCATGTAATCACTGCATACAGAAAAACCTGTCTTTCCACGAAGCTTTTATGAAGAATGGTCACAGTGAATAACAATTCACATCTTTGAAAAAATACACTACAGCCAACTTCAACTACATCAGGAATATTTTAAATCAAGGTATTTAAAATCAATTTAGATTAACCTTTATGAACAGAAAAAAAAAAAAATCCAACTGGCCAAAGCCGCCTGTGAAATTACAACATAAAGTTATGAATCTAGAAATCTTATAATTACCCATTTTCAAAATAAGCAGACCAGTGCACCTTTCACATTTTAATCAACACGAAAACACACAATTATTTTAGCATACTGTGCTGTCATGATTTACTTCCTGTCTTTACAAACTATACAAGTTCTAGCATCCACCCTTTCCTCAAATTAGTAATTTTCAAAATTAGCACCTAAATAACTTTTGCTTTCAGATTAGCTAAAAGATGTAGATAACTTCTCTCCCCATTTGAGTTTATTGGTAAAGAAACCAATGGAAAGATGAACAGGGAGAGGACTGCTTTTACAGCATAGCTTGTGAATCAGAAAGGCTTCAAACTGCAAATTCAAAAGGCTTCAAGCTACATCATCACAGGCACCTATAGCCGTGCGTGGATACCATCCTGGCCAGGGCCCCATAGGAGGTCTACAAAAGTGTGGGGACCTCATCGCTCCCAAACGTGGCAAGAAAGAATCCTATCAGCTGATGGCAAGAAATCTGTCTCCAAAGATGAAGTCTGGCACAGAAATAATTGGTCATTTCACAAACTTACAGTTGGTCTTTGTTTAATAAACCCAGACGAAGTAAACGGAGAACATGCTGGGATGACCTAACTTTGTTATGTGTTTAATACCCTGGTGGTAATGCCATTCTCAGTCCCCCAAAAGAGCTTTTCTAGTTGAACAGCAAGTTTCAAAAATGGAGTTATATCTAAAACATGAATAGAAAGAAAAGCCACATCATTCCCTGTTTTGTGACTATGAGGAAACAATTCAAATAAGATTGTGAATAAATATGTGTTACAGAACCACTTAAATACATAATTACTGATATGTCTAACCCTTGCTACTCAGGAACAACTATTGTTAGGTTCAAATCAAGTGCCCATTGGTATTTTTGAAGAATTAATAATTAGCAAGAGTGAAACCTGCCTTGACACATGCCCCATCATTTAAATTTATTTGCTTACTGCTTTTAAAAAAACCCAAAGTTAAAATTGATAACCTAGAGTTGCTATTTTAATACTATATACTTCCTTTATACATCTGATTTTGAAAAGGACTGTATTGATGATCAAAAGAAAAAGATAGCTTTTGATTTTGAAAGACTAAAGCAATACTCAGAGGGTTTTGGGTGCAATTTCAAGTTTAGCCACAAACTGCTAGTATTAGTTGAAAAAGAAATTCAGTTGTGGGTTTTTTTTTTCCCCCTATGTAAAATGTAGCTACAATCCCCACTTCTCAAAAAAGAAATAACGTCTGAAGTTCTAAAACATTCTGGTGATGAGGAATACAACAAAACCAAACAAACTTGGGTCATGCAGCTTCATATTCACCTTGGGGGTTGCACAGAAATCTGCAGATTGATGGGAAAAATAATAGCCTGCCTGGCAGATTCAAAACATTACCATGGCTGTGCTTGTTTTCAGTTTGCTTATCTCTAAGTGATTATGTTTATTAAAAACAAACTTGCTTTGCATCCACCAGGAATTAACAGATGCCAGGGTTAACAGCTTCATATGACAGCAGCTCCTTTCGCAAGGCTTTGTGCACAGGAGGAAGGACACACTGGTTCGTTACAGAGGGGTACATCCTTTCGCAGGATGCCCCCTTGTCCCCTGTGCTCCCCTTCCCAAATGCTCTGATGGAGAGCAGAGTAGCAGGCTGATGAGGAAGCAGAAGTACAGCAGGGCCGGGGACATGCTGTGTGCCAAAACACGCAGCAACTTGGGGACAGTGATGGGGCTTGTGTTTCCACTGGACGGGCAGGAAGGAGAGGCTAAGCAACAACCACTTCTGTTCAAGTCCTCCTGTCTCCCAGAAAATTTCATCTCTGACACAGCGAGTCCCAAACACTGACAAAATGGGACAAACAGGAGGAGAGGGAGGAAAGAGGGAAAGCGCAACAGTGCAGAAATTACCGTATTTTGGACTATAGCATGTTGCTATTCTCGGGCAAAGGGGCCCAAGTGAAAGATGACACTAAGGAATAAGGGGGAGTGAGGAAGTATACAGGAGAAAAATTCAGAAATAGGATTGGAGGTATTTGCTGGGACTGACTGAGATCAGGCTCTGTGAGTGGCAGCAGTGGAAGTTCCTCCATCATGTCTGCAACTTAAAGAACGGCTACTGCATGTCCCTCAAGCACGACCCAGCACTTTGCTAAGTGTAAAAGGTAATATTTGGACTGGGCCATTAATCACTATAGCAATTAATCATTGTTAAGGGGCCTTTTTCTCTAATAAACTTCTTCCTGAAAGGGCATCATGCAAACCTAGCTGTGCATACATGAAAACTGATAGAGAATCCAAATATTCAGCTCTGGACATGAATTAACTTCCTGGACAGAAATGGAATGGTCAAAGGCGTAAGTAAACCTCTGCTCCTTTGTTAAGCCAAGATGTTACTATTTTAATTAACTTTGGTTTTATTCCTGTGAGAGGAATTTGAGGTGGGTAGTAAGAGAGACAGGTGCTGAAAGACACAGCCTTGGAATCCAGCATCACTTTTAGGTCATCACAGTTTAGGAAAAAAAAGTGTATTTGAACAAGACTTTCTGGCACAGGAAAATAGAGCATTGTTGCTACTGAAAAATAAACTAAGCAATCTCCTACCTATCTGTCAGTCCAAAACAAAGAACACTTTTACTATAGAGCAGCATCCACAAGTGGCCAGGTTCTATTTCTGCAACAGCTACTCATAAATGAATAGCTAAATGGTGTTAACCTCAGCCACGTTCTCCCATATATAATGATCAAATACACTGTTCTTAGCTAAGCCTGCAGCAAGGGATCAAAAGATATGATGGTATGATGGTGTATTCATTAAAAACTGCAAGATACCAAGCTTTTTCTTTTTCTCACCCCCCCACCCATCTTGTGTACCTGTTCAATAATATAAGACCAGTGTTATGCCAAACTAAGAGCATATGTTATGGTAGAAAATAGATCTCTCATTTCAAGAATAGAAGATATTCTACTGCAGTCTTTCTCACTCGGTTTCATAATGACTTGAGTAACAAAGGTGCAACAGATCAGGTGCTGGTATCGCTATAGCCAGATGGAAACTATTTCCTGAACACAGTCACCTGAACCCCACCATGTTTAAACATGGTTAATGTCCTCTTCAGGAGGGAGTCTACCTAAAGGGGAGCAAACCAGATGCCTTCCAGGGAATTATGCTTCCTCCTTACTGACTGAAAGCCAAGGGGATTTTGCATTAGCAAAATACTCTGGTGTATGAAGAAGCTTTTCATTTCAGTAGGTTTGATCAACCTGCAAAGTTTCAACCCAAGAAGCAGGTGGATATTGGTTTTAAAATGGATGACAATGTTGGAAATTCCTGCAAATGTTAGTTGCCAATTTGACTCTACCTTGTGTGGGCAAGAAGTCAAGTTGGGAAACGGCAGATGGTTCCTTAGGAGAAATTAACACAAACCATACAAACCAACAACACAGCAAGGACCCCAAATACTCAAGAGTCCATTCAAACCAGCATTGTTGCCCAAATGATGTCACTTCTTTCCACTTTTGAGCACCTTCCCCAACCATTTTTCTCCACCAGCATGCCACTCTCTGCTCCCTGCAATGCAAACACTGAGTTCACAGATAATCTGAAGAACCTGGAGAAGGGAACCAGCCCTGGTGAAACTTCACCCAGCAAAAAAACAGAAGTGCTTTTCAGCCTCATAAATTCCCTTAATGCAATTCACTGTGATAGCACAGGACTTTTGCTGCTTGTGAGCAAGGCACTGTAAGGAGATGGTGCTGTGTATCCAGGATGTGAGAGTGGAGACAGCTATGTGCAGCAGCAGCAGCAGCCTGCATACACACTCAAACCTCCCCAGTCATCACATCAGCAGGACAAAATCACATTCTGGTCACGGTGCCCAGGTATACAACTTGGTTCTCCGCCTGGGAGCTCTCACAGTGACTATAGCTGCTGCAGGACACATCAACACTAGTAACACAAACCACTGAAGAAAGAGGCACCCATAACATGAACAGATCCAAACATCACAAACGGGTATTATGATACCATAGCGAGCAGCTTTTACCCTGTCTTTAACAAGATACAGCACTGTGGATGCAGGTAGATTTGTCTCAGTTTCTATTGGTGTACACAGCTTCAAAAACTGGTCTGCCAGGATAGGTGTAGCAAAACAAAACCAGGAATAGAATGCAGTGAAACAATTTCAGTCAAGTTTTAGAGGTTTCACTTGTACAAATAAGGTCAAATAAAAAAATAAATATAGTTTCATTTCAAATAAAATAAAGAAGCTGGGCTGGTTTAGCAAGAAAACATGACAGAAGCAGATGTTTAACTTCAGTGGCTGGGCACTGAGCAAAAAATGGAAAGCATTATTGCAGAAGGAGTATGTTAAACGCTAAAGCATTTGGCTTATGTTATTGTTCCCATCATCACTTTAAGAGATAGGTAATGTTCCATTTTGTCTATTTAATCAGATCAGTAAACATATCTGCATTTCACTTGCCATAAACTGCATTATTTGTGAATAAAAGTACATGCAAAAATTTCATAATAATCTAAAAAATTCTTTATTCTTTAGGAACATTTAGTGAGCATTTTGCTCTAAGCTGGGCTATGTATTAAACTTTTAAAATTTTTATAACAGCGCTGCAGGAAATACATTTCTGGAAAACAATAAAAAGTCTAGGCAAGTCTTCCTGCTACAGACTGCTGCAGGCTACCATCAGCAGCTTCACAAACTGCCCTTCCTAACACCACCATTCCTAATACTTGGGCCCAAACATTCGCTTCTTGGCTCAAATCTGCACTACTTCAAAATTGCCCTTGGGTCCTGGTATGCCCAGGACATTTGTGGGGTGGGGGTTAGCTCCTCCTCTTAGGTTATGCCCTAAAAAACCACATTTCCCTACATAAAATGGTGCACAGGGCACTGGGGATGGGGGCACCCAAATGACTCCGCCAGAGAAACAGAGCCTTTGCTTTGCCAGGGCCATCACTGCAGAGCTACCAGACCTGAGGTCTGGGGGTGACACCCATCACAGTGGTCACCATAGACATACAGAGTGGCAGGGGCTGCTGCCTCAGGGGCACAAGACGCATTATGGGATGCAGGGATGAGCCTTTGGTGATAGCACAGGGTGGAATAGTCAGGGCAGGCACCAGGGCTGGAGAAGGGAGGGATCCAGATGGTCTGGTGAAGAACTGCCCAATGGGCACATTCTGTCCTGAATTCCCATTAAACTCCATTTCTACTTTCCTGACTCTCTATTCCATGTGTACCAGTGTACATGGAGGCCTCACCAGGATGAGGCTGCTGGTGCTGTTCGCTCCCAGACACTTCCTGAGACCAGGACAGCTGCAAGGGCTGCCACATGAATGCTGCCACAGAGCAGGTGTGTGTCTGTCCGTGCACGTGTGTGCAGCAGCAAAACAGTAACGTGAAAGCCTTTGAGATAGGGTGACCCAATCAACAAACCCAGGTTACAAGCAAACTAGCAAAACCTCTCAGCCTCTAGATTTCAGGTCATGGGAACTAGTATCCAACTACAGCAGCACTGCACACTAAGGCTTAAGAAACTTCACTGAATTAAAACTTACAGTTGGAGCCTGTCACATTCATTTGATGAGTTGCCATTACTCCCGAGATGTTCACATGTATTTTGCTGCAGCCTGAAAGAAGATAAATATAGTGAAGAGGATTGCAAATAGATACAACATTACAGCAGAATCGCCCTACTACCAGCCCTACACATAACTGCTTTATTTGTTAGTTAATAAGCAAAACTATTGCTTTCAAGTACTGACAACACTGAGTATCCTCCAACTCTCCAATCCTTCCTTAAAAAGACTTTGGAACCAGAAGTCCTTTCTCACCTCTTACAAATGCCAAAAAGTAACAATTCTGTACCTCTTAGGAAGTTTTCTCTGTAACACCATACAGTCCTGGTAATGAAGATGGGATAGAGTCATCCCATCACTTAAGACACCACGAGGGAGGTCCCTCCATTGCAAGAGCTGTGCCTGCTGGGTGCTGGCACCTGCTGCCCCTGGCCTGGGCTGTGCGCAGGGCCCAGCGGAGCACCCCGCAGGGCCTGGTGCCCTGGGACCCTGTCGTGCCAGCCAGACCGCTTCTCCCGCCTGTGGCAGGGTGACAAGCAGATAGTAGTAACTGTTGCCCCAGTCCCTGTTGGTGTGGCGTTGGCTTCTGTCAGCTGCCAGCATGGTGGTAAGCAATGGCGCCAGGGCCTGGCTGCCTCAGCGCAGAACTGCGACCTGCTGGGGTGGCGGGGCCAGGGCCTGGGGCCACGTCCTCTTCCCCCACAGTGGGTCCAGCCACCGCCCCCCGGCCTTCAGGGTGACGTGGCCCCCAGCACCGTGCCACCCGAGGGAAACCTGCTGCTGTTGAAGCACTCGTGTCACTCCTGGGTGAGAGAACAGCCACCGCGTAATGGCAGCGCGGGTACAGGCTGAGGGGCAGAGCCGGGGCAGCCCCGCCGCGCAGCACACGGCGGGAAGGGGCCCGACGACGCCTCTGTGCCTGGGACAACGATTCCCGTTTGATCTTCGTTACCGCCAGCGACACTTTTACCTCAGGATCCAGCTCTCTGCCCCTCAGGCCTGGCCGCCCATCCCGCTCCCCCCCGGGGCGCTGCGTGTGAGGCGGCGCCTGCCCCGCCGCCGCTGAGGGGAGGC
>JAVJGJ010000054.1:579054-604438 GCA_035590215.1 Microhierax caerulescens
CCCCCCCCCCCCCCCCCCCCCCCCCCCCCCCCCCCCCCCCCCCCCCCCCCCCCCCCCCCCCCCCCCCGGGGGCGCGTCTGGATGTCAACAGCTGAAGAAAACAGAAGAGTGCCCTGGGTGTCAGTGGGACTTACAGCTAACCTGGTTCTGGAACAGTCCCTGCCTCTGTAACTGCTGCTAGAGTCCTGGGTTCAGCTCCCTGCATAAGTGCCTGAGCTGGCTCAAATTTGTTCACAATTTTCTGTTTGGTTCTGAGTTTTTTATTTGTCTTTCTCTTTCAAGTCTGGTTCAGGTATCAAGGGGTATTTGGTCGCTGTGTGGTTTTTCCTTGGTAAGCTTCTGCATTGCTGTTACTGATGTTCACATTAGTGTGTGGTTGCTTTTGCATCTGCCCCAGACCTGTATTTGTCTCTTCGTTAACTTGTAGGTATCGTAGAGATTATTTTTGGTAACTTCTAAACTGTTCTCTTAATTTCATTTGCCTTTGTGAGACAGTTTGTGAATGTTCTAGTCCCTTGCTTTGCAGTTTGTGATGGTGATTTCATAAGCCACTTGCTCGCTTTGCATTGAGGCCCTCTATTTAAATTAACTAGAACTTATTTTCCACCTTCTTTTGTTGTGGCTTTTATTTTGATGGCATAGGTGATGGTATTTGGCCTAACTGTAAGGTGTTATCTCCATTTAAATATGGGGAGGGGTTTGATTGGTTTTGTTTTAATTACAGGGGGCTTGATGTTCTTCCATGACCTTCCCTGTATCTGGCTCCTGTTAAATTAGATGCTTTGTGTAGTTGTAATTGAATGCAGGATATTAGCCAGGAGCTTCTGAAACCTAACCCTAGCTCTGTCTGTGACTTACCGTATGGCCTTGGGCAAATCACTTAACCTCTCTTGTGTTTCTGTGCTTGTCGGGGTGAAGAACATGGTTCTCATTATACCCCAAGGAGGCTGATGGTGCATGAGCTCTCAACTCTGCTTTGAAGATGCTGTGCTCTGTGACAGAGCACTGCTGCTGTCTCTTTGCTTTTTGGCAAGCTTACAAAATTATTCTGTAATGTGTAGCAGTGTGTTTAGTGCTGTGTGGTTTGTGTTTTTTTTTCCCTCCTCACGCGTTTGTATATGAATTGGAAATATATTTTCAATTTGACGGTAGAGATGGACAATTTCAGGAAGTTCATGGATGTTTTTGTTTACAAAATGCTGTACAGTTAGGCACAGGGAGATGCAAAACCAGCAACATCTCAAAGAAAAAAAAAAAAAAAAAAAAAGAGTGGGGGGGAGAATAAGCAGTGTAGAGAAAACAGGAAACAAATCAAGGAAAGAACCAGGTCGTTTGCCCAAGTGACTCTCTGCCTGAGGAGGCAGAGGAGATACCATGAAAGGGTTTGGAGAACTAACCAGAAATCTCTCTTTTTAAGAAAGCTTTGCAAGGCAGGTTAATTCCACCATTTGCCTAAAAGAAATTTTCTTTTGTTAATGCATGCACATAGTCTCATGAGGTAGAAGTCAGCCAAGAAGCCATTTTCTAACATTGTTTCATTACAGATGGAGCCCGATTTAAAGTCCGATACAGGGGATTCTTCTCAAGCAGCAGGTGGTCTCTGTGTGCTGATGATACAAGCGTTTCAAGCTTCATCTGTAATGCAGTCTCTTGGTTCAGTCACAGGCTCTGTTGGATAAAGGTCAGTTTAGGAAAATACCTTTAGTGTCAATTTGAGATGCTGACTGAAAAGGTATATTACTGCATAATCTCCAATTTTGTGAGCAGGAAGTATCCCTTATTTTTTACACTTAAAAATACTGGCAGGTTTTGATGGGGGAGGGTAATATCTAGGATAATAACTGTATTTAAAGTTCCAAAAATCTTCCGCACCAAACAATACGGTTTGTCTGTGCACAAAAATAATTACTTTTTCCTTTCTTAAAACAAGATAGGCCATTTTGTAACACGAACCTTGAGAGGCAGCGTCATGATCTCTGTAAAAGGCAAATTGAAACCCCTTCAGATATACTCGCATCACCAGCTTGAACAAAGGTTACCAACTTATCTTCTGCAAAGATAACTTGTCTTGACTTGGACTTTAAATGATGGAAAGTCTGCATATCTGTTAATGAAAAATCCTAGTGCAGATAATGGGTAAAATTATTATTTAGTTGCTGCAAGTGGCCCATCTTCAGCCGTCCTTGCGTAGCCTCAGGCAACTTGGACTGTAGGTTACAGGTCTGTCTTTTTTGTTATTATTTTCTGTTAGATTGTTGGTGACTAGTTAATCTTTTCCTTATGTAGAATCCTGTTGGCTCACAGTGATCAGTTCACTTACATTGGCATGTTGTGCATATTCATTGCCATATGTAGCAATCTTAAAATTTTAATGGGTAGCTATATTGGTGAGTACACAATGGCCCCTAGTTTAATTGCAGTGCTCCCTCTGTAAGGAAGGTGTGTTGTATTGTTTTTTAAATGAGATGCTTTTCTCCAGTTTGTGCAAGCATGAAGAACTGAGGTGGGAATCGTAAGGAGCGAGGGAAATAATAGCTTTTGGAGAAACCAAGATTTCACAGAGCTTGGGTGGTACCAAAGTGTTACAATTTTACCCTGATGTTGATGTTTACATCCTGATGGTGCAGGTAGTTGGGGTCGTTATGGCATCCAAGGAGGGACTGGGGTCGATTCCTCAAAGTAGAAAGATCTGTGAATATTAAAAGGATGGCTGTATGTGATGCCGATAAAAAAATCTCTTGGAGCTGGAAATAGCCTGGCTTGGCAAGTCCTTGATCCTCGCAGTTAAAAAGGTATAGCTGAAACACTTTTTTGGAAACACCTTTTTTAATGAGTGGTTGCTCTCGGTAGGTTGTACGAGGCTGGGTGCGTGTGATTCTGACTGCAGTCTAAGCCGAAAGCGGCACAGTAGCTGCCTCCCGGTACTGTGCCAAGGCATTTCTCCCTGGCAGAATAGCCTCGTTCTAGTACACGTGGTTTGCCAAAGCAGTTTGTTTATGCAGTGAGAAGTAACAGTTCAAGTTTGCTTATGACTTTATTCCTCCAGCATCCTAATTCTGCACCATTATGGCACTTCTCTTTGCCCACTTCAAACGTGGGTGATTTGATAAGCATAATGTTACAAGTTTTGAGTGAGGCACTGTGGGTTTATGGTGTCTTGGCATATAGCTGTGTATGTGCAACTGTCCATCAGTTGTCTGCGCTGTGGTATTCCCAGGGTTTTATCCTGGTGATAAAATTTCAGAATTGGTTGTAAGGGGAGATAAGGAGAAATCAATTATTCACCAGAGTTTAACCACCTTCAGGTTGTCTTCCTCTGGTGGATGTTAATGCTGCTGTTATTACTCATTCTCTGTTAGTGTGTAAATGGTGTAAGATGCATTATTTCTAATCAATAGCTACAACAAGATGTTAACTTTATGATGCTAATGCTTGTGGAAAGTGAAGCGAACCTCTGCTATTGAGACTAAATTCTAAGTAGCCTCAGCACAATTTGTGGTCGCAAATTGCTCGAAGCAACCTCTTTTGTAAATGGTTTCTGTGAGATGAGCTATTATTGAATCAAATATATACACATATATATTTATGAATCAAAATATATATACTTTATATTTGAAAATTGTGTGTGTATTAATACAAGTATATATGTATAAAACTTGGGGCTGCGTGAACAGAAGCAGTGGGTTGTACAACCAGGCTGACTCTCATATGAGTCCTGCAGCTTACAGAACAGGTTCCCCGAGGATTTCTCATGGTTCAGTGATAGCTTGAGTCTCCGAAGGCACTGTCTGAATCTTTTGTGGTTTTGTTATGTGGTGAAGATCATGGACTTGTCAGGTATGATGTGTGTTCTGGTGTCCTGGGATGGTGCACTACTTCACCATGAGCACTTTATCTGTAGCCATGTTTTAATCACTTGAATTTCAACCTCTTTTTGGTGGGAATTCTGAGTCACCTCACGTTAGGTATGTGTTGGCAGTTTCAAGGTGGGAACTTTCTCCAGGGTCACAGTGCAACTAAGGAGGAGTGTAGGGTCAGGAGTTTGTTGCCTTACTACCTTGGATTTGATGAGCTTACACACTCGAGTGTGGTTTGAGCATACTTATTTCAGAAAAGCGTGTCTGACCCAGAATGTCTTTACTGTAGGTGGAATTGCTCTGACAGACAAGCACACACCCCTGCTTATTTCCTCAGTTCTGATGCATTTCCGTTTGAGTAGTTTGGCTGTGAGCTGACCCATTTGCAGTGCATGGTGCAAGTGTTCAGCAGTTCTGTTTTCCTGAAGCAGTGCTGGGAACTGGGGTGTGTCGCTGCGTCAACTGCCGAGAACCCGATTGTCCACGACGTCTGGTCAGAGTCTGCTTGTCAGTTGTACCAAGCACCAAGCCACACCGGTTCCGGCTGTTGTTGGGGCCACTTAAGATGATACTAAAGGGCGCACGCTGTATAGGGTATGTTCTGAACTACAGGCTGTGATTTTTTTGCCTAACGCAAGGTGGACTTGGCTGGCCTAGAGGAGTTGAGGCTTCAGCTTCAGGATTCAGTTTGCCCCATTTCTAATGTACTGCCCTGATGGTACTTGATAGAGACTGCCTCAGACGAGCAAGAACATGCCTCCAGTCACAGCTGACTTAAACTAGTTACCTGAACTCTTGAAGCTGCCTTTATCGAAGACCTTTCAAGAGCTTTGCTTCGCCATGGCCATGGCGTACTGTAAAGATGCACACTGAAGTCAGTGTGTTTCAGAACAAATGACTGACAAAATCAGTCGCATTGAAGATGTAATTTTGGAGGTGTTCAATTATTACAAAGTAGTCATTGAACGAAGTAAATCTAACTTATGTATGAAGCAGCAGTATAAACTGATGTGCTTAAAGAGTCATTTGCATGGCAATCTAGCCGAAGCTTAGTAGTGTTTGGAATTAAGGTTATTTCCTTGGCCCATTTGTGCAGAATCATGCTATTTTGAGTAACTACTAGGGCTTTTTCTTAAAATGTCATAAGGATTAGCTAGAAGGTTGGAGTTGCTCGAGGAAAAACTCTTTACCTGCCTGTCCAAGCGCTTGTTACCAGTAAAATTGCCTATCTGTTTTGAGTAGTATGTGATCTGTCTCATATTTTGGAAGCAAATCTGGTTTTATTATTTGCCGGTTTCCTTATAGAAGGTCTTGTTACAGGTAGATTAGTTGATTAATACATTTTTAATGAAGAATGATACTTTATTAAAGCATTTGGCTGGGATCATGAAGTGAGAATGGAAATGCAATATCCTGCCATCGAAGGACTTTGCTTTTGACTGCTGCTTCGTGAGGACTAAATAACAAGCAAGACCTGCAGAACCATTAACGGAACCCATGCTGCCAATTTGATGATTATCAGACTGGGAGATGGACTGCTGTGCAGTGTCCCAAAGTAACAGTTCTTTTAGAGATCCTGTAATGCTCACCTACAGCTATTATCTCATTTTGTTGTTTGTACCAACTGGTGGAAAGTTAGGTGGCAACCTCTTTTTTTAGGCTGTAGGAATTTCACTTTACAAATAAAACAAATAGTACTTTGTTTTCTCTCTGATATTTACAAAACCCTTGGAGAATTGTGTGGTGAAAAGCTGGGCTCCTGGTGTGATTTACGACCCCTTCCTCTGTGTTTCATGGTATGAAAACAATCTTGCATTTAAGCAACTGCATTGGAAGTATTCATCCCATAACTCACAGGAATCCTCTTTCTTACTCCCTAAGAACAGCAATAGCTGATAATAGCCATATGAATTTCTGCCACCAGGTGAAAAAAAAATCTTTGCATGTTGAATGGATGAACCATCCATATCCTTTGTATTGTGCTGCTCATTGCCTCTGTTCTGTTTTAAGCTGATTTTTTTCCTTCTGTTTGAAGCCCACTGCTGTCTTTTTAGATTGAGAATGCTAGCCTTAAGACAAAATGCATGCACCTTTGTATACCTCCTGCTCTGCTATGTACAGCAGAGCTTCCTTTTTCTGAAGCAGTCTCTGTTCCTTGGAGTTCTGCTGAATTTGCTGGTTTTGTTAGTAGCGTGAAGAGGTGGGGATTACCCCAGTCATATCTCAGTGTGCCCTACCTAGATGTTTGAGCCCCAGGTTTACAAAATGGTCATCTGAATTAAATACTTTGATTTGTATCTGCATTATTAGAAAGGATGGATAAACTGATCCTTAGGAAGTGGTTGTTTACTTGCCCAGGACTTGATACTGGTGACCAGGTTACTTTAAAGAAACAAAACTGCAACCTTACTCGAGTGCATCATGAGCTGTCTTTTCAATCACAAACTTCAGTTCTCAAACATTGTTAGAGCCATTCTTTAAATGTTTGCCCATGGATGAAAAATAATTCTTTAAACCTGTCAGGGTATAAGCTGGGGTATGGACTTGAGTCTCTTAAATACAGGTGTCTGCTTTGACAGAACCATCAGAGGACTCTGTGGGCTCTTATTTCTTTTTTGGTTGTTTGGATTGCACTCCTGCAAGCATCTGTTCACTCTTGCTCTGTTTACCTAACAGGCTGTCTTTGTTTCATGCTCCCTTTTTAGCTTAAAATCTGTTATAGGCAAGATGAGCAGCAACGTGTTACAGCTGAAGATGGCAGAATAATTACTTCTATCTCTTAGGGGGAAGTGTGAGTGGAGTAATGGGGCGTCTGCTAGAAGGTCCTTGGGGGGGAAACTCCCACCCCACAGATTAATGTTTAACATGGTGTTCTAGCTGCAGTTTTGGAGTGTGTATTCAGTCCTCCTGGGAGTAGGCTTTGCTTTTCATTATTTCTCCAGTAACACATAGTCAAGAAATAAATCTAGTAGGTATAGGAAGGCTTTTAAAAACATGCAAATTGATGAATATGGAAATTGTACCTGAGTGGAGAAATTTCAAAACTAAATCGTTGTGGGTTTTTAATTCTTACTCTATTGCAACATTATTCCTGCTGACAAGGAAAACAAGTAACATTTGACTAGTTCAGTGTTTGCGCTCCAAGAAGAGTACTGGCTTAAAAATGTTTGATGGAGTTTACCAAGTGAGATTGAAATAGGTTCTCATTTTATTGAACAGGACATTGGTGATGCAGTGTTCTGTAGCAATGTTTTTTATGTTTTATTGGAGAAGGCTATTGCCCTGTTGGTTTGCAAAATGCATTTCCTTGTTTCACAACTGTATGAAGCCTGACAGCTTTTATGTTTGGATTACATTGTTAAGGGCTTGCTTGGCACATTAACATGATTCAATAAATATGGAATTGGTGTAGCTATGGAAGTTTCAGTGGTTGCCTTCTGCCTGCCAAGGCAGTGATTAGTCAACTGCTGTTTAGATTTCCTCTTGGGATCCTCTTGACAGTTGCCCAAGAAAGACTTCATTCAGGGGCATACGGAGGCAGGAAGCTTGTCTGCATTTACCTGGGCTTTGCTTTTTGTATCGGTGTTTTTTTGATGTTTGGGTTGTTTTTTTTTAATATGTAGTGATGGCTGTTGTAATCTTTCTAGAGTGAACAAATCTGGGACAAACCCAATGTATCTGAAGATTAGGGTTTTCATTTATTTACTTCTTTTAATAGATAGTTAAATATCAGTGAAACAGTTTGATGTAGGTTTTTTGTCCTATTTAAACTCCAGAGAGCTAAAGTAGTTCAGAAAAATCTCTCTGAGCTTGCTTTTTTTACTCCTTGAGTTTGCTTTATGACTCTTAATTAAAATATTGGTGGTGTTACATTCTAAACCAATAGTCCATGGCAAGGTTTGGGAAATTGTGGTGCTAGGCACTGCGTGAATGTGTGAGATTGTCATGCAGAACAACATGCTAAGGAGACAGTGGCAGGCTGTAAGCTGTGTGCATGTTGTCAAGGGCCTGATGCCGGATGTGTATGTAATTGTTAGGCTTGTTCTGCTTCACATCATGGTCTCTTATATCCACAATAAATAAAAATAAAAAAAATAATAACATGTTAGTTCTATTCCTATACATAATGTCTTGTTCTAGATGGATCTGTAACTTTGTTTTAGGGTCGCTTTGAGTGACTATCTGATTTGCAGCATTGAAGTTATGCTCCCCGTGACCCCAAGTTCTTGCAACAGTGTCATAGGCAGTGACTATCCAGAGGAGAATTTAAAGTAAGATTTTTTTTTTTGTTGGTTTTTACTGGCTTCAAACAAGTGCAGTAAATGCTTTTTTTACAAGAGCTAATTTATTCCTCATAAGCTGGTACTTGCCCTGAGGCATGAGCAGATGCAAAACCTGAGTGACCAAAGCACTGTGGAATTTGCACCTGAGTTTTCTGCCCTTTTAGTAAATAAACTCAGGCAGGTATAATTAAACTTGTCTTTAATACTGTTTTCATCTCCTTTACCTCCCTGTACATCAAGCCCTGCTTTGGATCAGATTAATTTCGCAGTTCAGTAGGCTGTCCCAGAACTGGGAGCTAACCATTGCTTCCCGCCAGCCTGGGCGGCATGGCTGCCCCGTCAGTGCCTGCCAAGCTATGGAGCCAAGGCCAGCCTTGCAAAGGAGACGGTCTTTGTTGCCGCACTGGCCACCCCGCTGCAAGTGAGGTGAAAGCAGCTGCAGTTCCAGTCGTCAGTACTCCGCACATCTGCTCTCAGAGGCTGGATGGGTTTGTATAACGTAAGGGTTTCTGCTTTTGTGACTTACCTGAGGTGGAGTAAAAGCCCTGTCTTCAAATCGGGAGCTAGAAAATTAAGACCATACAAGCAAGAAACAACTTGTAGAGTCATCTTTTGAGTATTTTATCAAGCAGCTTTTAACAGCTGGGTTGTTCCATCTCAGGCCCTCCAAGAACTGTTTCCACAGGCACCTTTACAAAGGCCTCTCTGTAAATTTTGGCAGCAGTAGAAGTTATTTCAGAATTTAAGGAAGTTACGTCTGTGTAGCGCTTCTGGTGGGATAGAGTTTGCTGCCCTTGCAAATGCATAGCTTGATCCCCAGGCAGCAGGATCCTTTGGGGCTTAAACTTGTAGCCTGCATTACATGTAGTCAAGTGGATCTTGTTTTATGAAATGCTCGTTCTGTCTCTGAGAGGAACTCTGTAGCTTTTCTTGCATTGGAATTTTGTTTTTCCAATTATTTTTCTTTCCCACTGCATATGTTCTAACATAATTAATTATTGATTGAACCTAAGCCTGATGTGAGAGATGATGCCTTCAGAGAAATTCCTAAAGCTTATTTATTTGTAGCTTTTTTTATTAGTCCATTCAATGCAAGAGCCGTAGAAGCAGTGTTCATTTCCGGTTCTGTTGTTGTGAGATGGGAAAAGCAGGTGGGACCTTGTTTGAAACTGTTTCACATCCAGCTCCAGCAAACCAAACCCTTTTTTTGACTTGCTGGAAAGACCACTTTGTAAGTGACTCTTGTTTCAGCTCAAATCTGAATATAAGCACTGCACACAAACATAAGAAATCGTCTCTCTTCTGAGAGTAGGTCCCTTTAAGAATGGACCATTGCTTTTATTTTATTTTAGTGTTGTTCATAAAGAGTTTGTTTCTCCTGCATTGCATAGCCTTTCTAGCTTTTTTTTTTTAAAAAAAAAAAACACCAACAACAAACTTGTGGTGCCTTTCTTCTCCTCAGAATAGTGACTGCTGCAAAAATCAGTAGTGGTCGCCTCTTTCTGCTGTGTTTAATTCATCTTCGATTTCAGTTGTGTCTGTTCTCAATCCAGGTGCCAGAGGATGTGCACTCTCCTCTTTTTTTGTCCCCTGCTGGCTCAGGATTAGTTGGCACCTCTGCTGCTCTGTGCTGCTGGTTCCTCCTGTCTCCTCTTTCACATCATGATCGCTCTCCACCTTCCCCTGAACTTCTGACATCGCGTTGACATCCCAGCTAGCCCTTTTCATGCAGACTAGGTGTCAAGAAACTTAACTCTAAACCAATTTGTCACCCTGTCACTGGAAGACTCCTTCATCCTCGGCCCTACAGCACCTCTCTGCTCTCTCCCACCTGTGGATGCTTTTCTGCAGTCTCCTAGCCAGCCCTGGGCTCCTCCGCTGCCACATGCTCACCAGCAGCCCTGCCTGTGACCCCCATCAGTCAGGCTGCTGTCCCCTCGGCTGCTGTAGGTCCCCAAGGGCAGGGTGCATACAGAGCACGCAGGCAGTGATGCTTCCCAGGAGACTCTGCCAGCTACCGGGGACGTTAGCGATGAGGGCTTTGAGCACAGAGATGGTGCCCTCCGTGTTTTGTGGTATCAGGGTTAGTAAATGCTGCCTGAAATCAGATGTGTGTGATTTTGTTGTCTTCCTCAGCAGTGATAGTGGTGGTGCCTGCAGCACAGGCCAGCTCAGCAAGCAGAGTTGTGCTGCCCGTAAGGTAACAGTTAATGAGATTTCCTTTATTGATGGGATTTTCCAGTTGGCAGTTTAGTTCTTTGAGGAGGTGAATACAATTAATTTGAACTTCCCCCCAACAAATTGTTACACTGTCGTTTCCAACTAGCATCACAGGCTGCTTCTGTTTGTATTTTGGGTATTTCCATTTAGCTGTGCATGTATAATAGAAAACAAGTGTGATGTTGGGTTTTTTTTGACATCCCATCTAACCCTTTGCATGATTAATTAGTTTATTAATCATTAATAAGTTAATCACTAAAGATTAATAGACTAAAGGCTGAATCTCTGTGTGTGCCAGCGGTACAAGCTTATTTTGTTTGTCTTAGAGTGAGAGCAATTCAAAGATCTGGTGATATTTTTTGTTTTAAGGACAGTGCGTGTAAGAATCTTCCGCTCTGCCTCTCCAGCAATCCCCAGGTAAGGTATTAGCATGGTAGAATCCTTGACTGCTGCAGAGCTTCTTGCAGTCATGAATATTCTAGATATTTTCAAAGAGGAATTGAGCATTATGTCCTGTTCTAAAAGGACTTTGTCTAATACTCAAACAATTTGAGATAGAAAACATATGGAATTTCTTCTGCCTGAACAGACATTCAGTGCAAAGAAAATCTTGAGTGTCTGTAAACCCTAAAGGAGGCACGTGGTTGAAGAGTTTGACCTTGGCTTGCTTGCAAGGCTAAGGCATTGTTGGCTAAAGGCAAGATTGTTCATATCCCTGTTTAGATTGAGAAAGTTGGGAAAAGTCTGAGTTTGTGCTGGCTCTAAGTACTGCTCAGCGAGTTGGAGTTTGCAGGAGGCAAGACTAACACCCAATTCAGCAGTGTCGCCTGGCTTGCCGAGGGAATGAAACCTCAACGTATCGTGGGGCTCCTGAGCCCTGACATGCGTCGGGCAGCCACCTGCCTGCAGCTCCACGGCAAGGCACTGTGGTCTGCGAGGGCTGTATAGCCAGCTGCTCGCCCCAGCGGGCGCGAGAAACCGCGTGGATTGCATCATGGACCAGTTCCTGTGATGATGTCAGTGCAAGTTGTCCTGGCCCTGTGTATTAAGTTGTTGATGAGTAGGTTGCTCTGGAGGTAAATTTTTGGTTCAGGTTTCTGGTTAATACTTTTCTTCCTTTCTGTATCAGGTGAAATAGGAGATTTTTGGGGGATGGGGTGGTAGTCAAGAAAGAGCAAAAGAAGTAAAAAGAGGAGAAATAAACCAAAATATTAAGGGAGGTATTCAGGTGCCTGAATTTGAGCTTGAATATCCTGCATCTTGATGGGTATTGCATAACTCCAAGGCTATTTAGGAAAACAACCTCACAAAAATTTCAGGTTCCACAACAGTGTTAGCGACTAGCTGTCATATTCCTGGCTAATCACTTCAGTGAGCAGCTCCAACAGCTTGAGTGGGTCGTGGAAGAAATTGCATTAATTCATATTAAATCAAACTGTGTGTTCATATGATACCTGCTGGTTTTGGTTTATTTTGTAAACTGGCAGTCTTGAAACATTAGCCTGTGCGCTGGGTGAGCACCGCAGTGCCCCAGCTCATGAGTGTTGCATGCTTTGGGCTCCCAGCCAACAGCCATGTCATTTGAGTAGCATATTAAGTGCTCATGTAATATTTATGTCTGTCTTTATAGGAGATATTAAGGAGAGGAGACAATTCAGCTTTGCAAAAATAGAAACTAAGGTGGATGTCAACAGGGTTTGGTGTCAGCCTCAATGATTGCTGGTTTTGTTAGCAACAGCATATGGTGTATAGGGTGGCACTGGCCGTCATTTGTGACACCAGGCTCTTTTTGCAAGATGGGTCAACAGACGGGGACTTGGTAGCTAGCTGCTGTGCATGTTAGGTTACTTGGCTGCAGCGGTCTTTTAACTTGGTTTTATCTTGAAGTTGCCAGGGAGCGGCAGCAGGGAGCCGACGGGGGTCCCAGGGCACGCAAGGCAAGTGGGACAGACCCCAAGGCTGTGGCGAGGTCTGATCGGAGTCCAGGCCATAAGGCAATGCCACAGTGATGAGGCAGGTCCAGGGTCAAGCCTGGAAGTTGATGTGTAGCTCAGGGTTAGGATCAGGCCCAGTGATGGCTGCAGAGGTCCACAATGTCCAGAGCTGAAGGGAGCATGGGCAGCTCAGCTGGAGACCGGCTTGCCTCCAGTGCAGTTCAGACAGGGCCTGTGGGCTGAGCCAAAATGTGGTTCCTGGTCCTGTGCGTGTCAGGGGGCTGGGACATGGCTGATCAGGGCCAGGGAGGTGTATTGGTGTTCTCAGGGCCCTGGCAGAAATGGCTGAGGTGATGGAGCACCCCCTCCTCCTGTTGGTTTTTTGATTTTCTTACAGTTGTTACAGTGCCTAGCACAGACTGCACAGAACCTTTTTGGAAATTGCTAATCTGCAGAAACTAGTGCAAGTAACTTAAGCTTCCATACAACAAATTTGAGTGTTGCATGGTTAGAGACGAACAGGACATACTCATCAGAATGGCCTGAACACGTGTACCAAATCAGTTATTAAAATGCCGGGACATCCAGCAAGGTGACTAACTGACCACATGTAGATGAAGACCACCTAGGAGTTGTGCAGGTGGTTGGCTGCAGGTGTTGGTTGGAGGGGGTTACACATGAGTAGATGGTTTCTGGATTTTGTTTACAAGCAGATAGCTTAAGCTGTAGAAACTCTTGATTATCTAAAAATGCTGGAGGACGATGGGATCCCCTATTGCATGTCAGGCTCCTGTCTGAGGTCAGCCAACTGCAGCAGCCCAAGTCACAACAATGTTGGGAGTTTTCAAGAGCTATAATTTAAGTAAACTTTATGGAAAGTGGAGATCCCTGTTTGGAAGATAATGTGCTAATGCTCAAGGGTTAGGGAGCACATGCACTTTCTGAAAAGCTTCAGGCAGAGATATGCACATACACATCAGCTTCAACTGACTGGTCCTGTGTGTCAAACCACAAATTAGTTATAAACTTCCTCGGGTATTTGAACACCAAGATGTGGGATCTTGCAATGGCCAACACTGACGTTTGGCCTGTGGGGAGGGGAGAGGAAGCGAGGGCTGATTTGGGTGAGGTTGGGCAGACCGGGATGGAGGGCCAACTGTGTGACCCGAACCCTTGACAGCATGACCCATGCTGGCCCAGTGCTGGGTGCCTGGTTCCTTGCCCTAGCATGGCCAAGCAGGACGCCAGCTCGTGTGGCTCCACAGGGGACGATGTAATGAGCACTAGGAGGCAAATGTTTGTGGGCTCCCCAGTTCCTACGTCCCGCTCAAGGTGTCCTGCGTCACAAGTGCAGGGCGTTCCTTAGTCTGCTGTGTGAGCATGTGTAATTACATATAGCAGAACGGTAATGAAGGACTTGCTGTGAAAATAACTGCCTCATGACTTGGGTCTGTGCTTGAAAACTGAGCCTGTGCTCTACACTGTTCCAGGGAAACTGGTTTCAAATGTGGGTTTTGGTGACCAGCATCAACAGAGTAAAATTACAGAGATGTGGTTTCCAGCACTTGCTACATTAACTCCTTTCCCTAACTTTTATAAAATGCTCACAGGGCGCTAGCAGCATGAGCTCAGAAAGGGATTCGGAGACCACCTTTGATGAGGATTCCCAGCCTAATGATGAGGATATGCCATACAGTGATGATGAAACTGAGGATGAGTTGGACAGTCAGCAGCCTCCGGTTGAACCAAGACAAAACCAAATCAACAGAGACACTGAGGAGAGCCAAGAACCATTGAAAAAAGGTAAAGTTATGACAGAAATTTGATTTGGGTAGCGAATGGTCCTGAATACAGAGGCTGAGCCACACGTGGATCAGTTTGACTTTTGCACTTATTTGTTAGGTAGAATTTGGAATGGTTTGTCTGAATCTGTGGAGGAGTAATTGATGGCAATTCAATTTAATAAATGTCAGAATGAAAATCAGCTTCATTCCGATCTGCAACCAGAGTTCTGTGCCACTGTTTTTTGTATGAAGCTAACGCTCTGCACAGTGACCTCGCCAGAATTAAGGCAGTCCCTAGATGTACGTAGCCTGTGGCCTGAGAACTGCTCAAACAAAACTTCAGATGCTTGTCTTCCCCATCATCTGGAAACTTGAACCAGCATAAACCAGTTTGTTGTGGTTTAGTCAGTTGGTTTGCTTCAGGTCTTGCACAGGTGAGATTTTGGCTTCAATGCTAATTTTGTAGCCTCATGATTTTATTTATTTGCAGTAGTTTCAAAATCACAGAAAGGTGAGTAGGAGGAGTTCAGAGAAACCCGCCAAGTGCAGTCAGTGCTGCTGCCAGCATAGGAATGTAAATGAGAGGAACTTTTCTGGCATGTTTTAGACATACCTATAAGGAAAGTCTGTAACTCCCCTAAATACTCCCTTTTTCAGTGTTGCAATGTGAGTACTTTTTATGTAACCAAGGCCTGCTTAATACATATAGATTTCTTCCTGTTTGTGTAGCAGTAGGGAACAGTTGATCACCTCCCATTTTATAACCACCTATTACATGTTTTCGTTTTATAACCACCTATTATGTTTTTAGTTTTTAGGGGTTTTTATGATGACTGAGGTATAATAGTCTATAGAATAAAGTTTCATTTGCCACTCATCATCCATCATATTTTTGTGAGTTCTCATCATGACCATTGCTTGACTCCCCTCCCTGTTTTTTTTAGTGTCTTTTCCTCCAGATACTTTATTTTGTAGACGCGGTACACAAGCAACCACAGGTTTGCTTTGTGGCCTAGTATAAGCACAAGAGAGAAAAAAAAAAGAAAGAAGCAAAACCAAGACAGGACCTTCTACACTTTCAGTTTCGTTTCTGAAGTGTACTGTGCCTTTTCCTTTATCCTGGTGAATTGGCAAGAATCTGAAATCAGAGAGATGAGGTTTGATTCTGCCTGCCAAAGGGCTCGTAGCTCCTGCTAGTTCAGTGTAATCACAAGGCTCCCCTGTCTGTATAGTTAATGTTACCCAAGTTATTATCCAAAATACAGACTAGAGCTATGGATATGGCAGAGTTCCTTTGAATGTTGAGCTGGGGCAAAAGCTTTAAGGAGGTAGGAGGTGTTACCATGCAGGCTTGTTAGGCCACTATTCTTAACCAGAGAGCTTGTAAGCAATTGACAAACTTTGTCAATTTTCTTTTAATCTCTTTAGACCCTTTGGGGTTGGTTGGTTTGTTTGTTTAAATACTTTTTGCCTGCTTTTTCTGGTTAATAGATCATTTCCTGGCATGAGTTGCAGGATTTGTAGAATCTGCTGATGGGTTCAGTAGCTAATTATATTCAGGTAGTGCTGGAACAGTGTCATCCTTTTTACTTCTTACTTTTTTCCTCTCAACAAAGATAGTTTTCCCTCTACGTTCCTTTATAAGTGATGAATTACTGATGCAGCTTCCCAAATATTAGGTATATTAATATGACTTCTAAGCAATTTAAAGTGGTTTCAGGGAGTTTCCTTCCCACAGGTTTTATTTAAGACCTAATTTGCCAGTTTTCCATCTGGGATGCTAAGGTTTTATCAATACTGCAATGTCTTTTGGGTGTGGTGAAGAAATGTTCTCCTAGACATGTTTACAGTTTTCTTCAGTCCTGTCATTTTGGTAAAATTTAATAACTTTCTCAATTGATGAACTTCAGTAATGTTTATCTTCTTCTAAACCGAAACCTGGTCCTCCAGTATATTTTTGCTTTAAATTTAATGTAAGGCAACTAAAACCCTGTGACTTGCAGCACACCTATGTAAGCTCTGGCCAGGATGCACAATGTATCTTCATCACCTGCTGTACATTTTCATTTATGCAATCTTAAATACAAGTGCTACAGCAAGATAAATATTTCTCTGTGATCTTGTCAGCTTGCAACCAATGTGCTGGAAATGAAAGTTGTACAGTCACAGTAAAACCCCAGATATGTCAAACGAGAACTTGTTTTCTGTGCTGGGGGGGGGGGGGGAAGGCTTTGTGCCTGGATATGCGTTTTTAAGTCTTAGTCAGCATTACCAGACATGACTACTTTACAGCTGGCCCTTACAGCTCCTTCACAGCTGCTTCCCTGGCAGTGGTTGCCAGTCCCACCCCACGCCTCTGCCTCCGGGAGTTTCACCCCATCCGTGCTCTGCAGTGCTGGATGCACTTAGGTCACGGGAATCCCATGAAACCAAAAAGAGCGCCCATTAAGGACAATTAATGTGGGCTGGAGAAAAGGGGGAGATACTTGGCTGGTGAGTCTGGAAAGCTGGGTTTCAAAATACTGTCTGCCTCATCCTTCACAGGCAGGCAAAGCACTCCTGTGAGTTGGTTTAAAAATGAATGAGTTCAGCAGGGAATCTCTTTGATGTGGGCAGGGCCTGAACTTGTGGGTGTGGGTAGCAGGATTAGTAGGGCTGTCTGTGATGCAGGTTTAGGGGCGGGAAAGGAGTTTGAAGGATTTGGAGGGAAAGAGGAAGTCTGTGAAAAAGGGAGCATGGAAGATAACCTGGCAGCAGGAGTCATTCTAGGAGTAAATAGTGGCTGGCCAAAAGCTACCTGTATCCTAGAGGAATCCCATTTAAAGGCAGACTTCATAGGACTTAGATTAATGATAGGGACCTGAGGGCAGAGGTGGTGGTTTGTTAGCACTTCTGGTCCAAAACTTCAGAAGGCTGTTACAGACATCACTTGTTTAGGTTTTGTTAAGTTTTACTGCAAAATGCAATTCGTGTTCCTGAGTTTTCAAGCAATCCAACAAAATTGATGGCTGAAGAAATAAAATGAGCACTTCAGATCTTCACCTTTTTTGTGGTTGTAAATGAAAACCATTGCACATTATGGTTATATGAAATAATTGTTTTTGAAAGTTGAATGGACCTTTTAATTTCTGGAAACCCTGTTTTGAGTGCTTAGCGCTTCACAGGTATAGCAAAAGCAAACCAAAATAAGGGAAAGAAGGGAATGTAGCATAAAAAAACGTTACCCTAACAGGTTTTCAGTTTCTCATAGAACTTCAAAATTGTTAATCAACACTCCTTCCTACCTCAGATTATATTTTAATTGTTAATAAATACAAATAGTGTGGAAACTTCTCGAAAACTTTTTTAGACTATGTACTAAAAAGCAGGTACCAGTCTTGTTGCAGCTGAAAGTATCTTTAAAAGATGGCATTTGAGAGAGAACCTTATTTTTGTGAGATTTGTTTTGTTTTGAGAGATTTGTTCCTTGGTCTGTAACAATCAGGTCTTGACCCATTTTGCCTTGTCTCTTCCAGACTGCAGCTGGCAAGTTAAAGCGAATGATCAATACTTTTGCGAACAGCCCCAGTTTAAGAGAACTGTATTTCTGTGCTTCAAAAAAAGCAAATATGCAGTAAGTTTTCTTTATCTCAATTCTGTGCTAATAGTACTTGTTGGGGTGAATGCTTTCCTAATCTCAGTAAGACCTTTCAAACCACTGGTGATTAGTGTAAAAGCCACAATTAACACTTCCTTAGGATTTTCCACAAAGGTGAGGAAATAGAACTGATTTTGGGTTTGTGAATGGAAAATCAAAGTATCAAGAGGCTTGTTTAAGAAGAGATAGAGAATTAGATACTGAGTGCCCTCAGTCCAAATTCCAAGATTTCTTTGCTCAGCTGTGGCTGTCGCAAACACCAGCACAGGTGTCGTCTTTCATGTAAGAAGTCTCGGTGTAGTATTAAGCAATATCCTGATTAAGCTAAACTGCAACACTTAAAATTAGATGTTTGGAATGTCTACTCGTTTAAACAATGTCATTCTAAATCCACCCTATTATGTTAACTTTTCAAAGTAATAAAGCTATATGTGCTTGTATGTGGTACTGGTTGTGCGTGACAGAGGCTTGGCCTGTGGGGTGACACATGGGCTGTCCAGCTTTACCTGTGGCACATTGGCTCGTGTGGTTCCCTTGTACCTCCTGAGATACCTGCCTTGCAGACCTGAGGTAGTTTGGATTGTCTCATGCATGACTATGAACATTTAATAGTAAAACTTCTACAACTGGAGCTATTCAAATGGCAGGTAGGGACTGGCACTCACGAGAGTTAACCTTGCTGAATCTGATGTTGTCCCTTCTGAATAAGTCTAATTAACAGTCCTTGGTGTCTGGATTCATTTGTAGTTTTTGCCTGAGACCAATTATATCACTAATAGTGGCATCGTGTGTTTAGCAAATTGTCGAAAGGCATTACAGAAAAGGTTGTCCAGGTGGAGGAGGGCACTGCCCTTTCCTCCCTTTCCCTGTGCTTATCTGGCAGTGCGACGTGCCCTGTTTCCGTTACCCAGGGAGAGGCTGTAATCTTTCCACACGGTGACTGTGCCATGCCCTGTAGTCCTTGGTGTAGCTAAAGCTTCGTTGTGAGATGCCTTTTGGGGTATGTTAACGTCAGTGCAACAGACCTTTTTTGCCTTGTTTCATTAAGATCATGACTCACGTAAAATGTTTTACTTAAAAATACGCATTGTACATTTGTAATGTAAGAATAATCTGCTGTTGTGAATGACACTTGGCCTTCTTCAACAGGGAAATGCAATTAAAACATACAAGTACAACCCTATCACTTTTTTACCAATGAATCTGTTTGAACAGTTTAAAAGAGCAGCCAACTTCTATTTCCTTGTTCTTCTCATTTTGCAGGTAAGAAAGACAGAGCAAATACTAACTGTGAAGTTAACTGGAGTTGCTAATCTACAGAGCTGAATAATACTTAATGACACAATTCAGTGGTGCCCTATCAGGAAACTACTTTGTATGGGGCTGTATCACAACTAGTACCGAAACGATGCCCATTTTAAAAGAAGTCTGGAACAACCTTCCCTAGCTTTGTATTGGCTAGGATGAGCTAGTTACAGAGTTCACAAATTTTTTGGGGGAAAATATGTTTCTTTTAGTCTGTAAAACATAATGACCTTAAGTTCCACTCATGAATCAGAAACACCAACAGAAAATATGAGCAAGCAGAGTTGTTAAAGAGCAGACAATATTGAAGCAGGCCAGCACAGGCGAACTCTCCTTAAAGAGTTTTGTTTGTCTTCACAACCTGACTTAAAATTCCTTCTGTTGTTTTGGGTTTCTTTCTTATGTTATAGTCAGATCGCTATTAAATGACTGTGGATCGAGCTTGATTGGTAATCCTGTACTGAATGATTTTTATTTGTCTTTTGCAGTCAATTCCCCAAATAACTACCCTGTCATGGTATACGACATTGGTGCCCTTACTCTTGGTGCTAGGAATAACTGCAGTCAAAGACCTAGTGGATGACATTGTAAGAAACATGTTTTGTTCATATGAAAAGCAAAAGAAAACAGTGTAGTTCATTTCTTTAATTGTGATATACAGTAGGGAGTACATTCTCTACTCCGGTTTTCAGGCTCGTCACAGGATGGACAACGAGGTTAATAATAGGACATGCGAAGTCATCAGAGAGGGAAGGTTTGTACTGTTCCCTTCTTAACTTTGGAGTAGTGTTTGTTACCTTGTTACTAAGCTTCATCCTAGATCTTAAAACATAGATGACAGGGAAAGTTCATCTGTTTGTTCTCTACCATCTGTGTGAAAACATACTTGAAAATGGAAGAGAATTGCCCAAAGGAGTAATTTAAACTTAATTCTGTGCTAAGAGCATCTCTTTTGGAAAGGACAGAAATGCATATATAGGTGAAGAGGGAAGAGAAGAGGTAGGCTGACTTCTAAGTTATATACCCTCAACTAAACTGCAGTTTCCATAAAGAAAAAACACACCTTACCAAGATGTAAGGTTTTTGTACTAAGGAATGATCAATATTTCAAGGTTTTATAGAGTGCCTAGTGTTCTAGATTGAAGAGTAATAATCATTAAACTGTCTTGATATTAGGTTCAAAAACACAAAGTGGAAAGACATTAAAGTTGGTGATATCCTTCGTCTGAAGAAAAATACTTTTGTTCCTGTAAGTGCTTTAGACATACTTGTTTTATTTTCTACAGTTCTGTACGAATCTTGACTTGGATTTATTTGATGCTTATTTATTTGTTTTTCCAGGCTGATATTTTGCTGCTCTCCAGCTCAGAACCAAACAGTCTCTGCTACGTAGAGACAGCTGAACTAGATGGGTAAGGCTCTGTTTAAGGATTTCATAGATTTAATTTTGGCTTACTTGTAAAAGAGCAAGAAGTGTATATTTCAGACTCTGCTTGTCACTTGTTAAGCCACCCCTGGAAAACTGTGTCCAGTTTTTGATTCTCACAATTCAAGGATCATTAAAGATTGGTGAGGGTCCACTGGAGTGCCGCAAAGATATTTGAAGTGTTGGAGAACATGAGATATAAAGAAGGGGTGAAGGACCTGGATTTATTCAGCCTGGAGAAGAGAAGGGTGATTTAATCATTGTTTCAATACCACAAATATAGTTACAGAGAAGATACTCTCTTCACAAGGATGCATGTTGACAGGAGAAGCAGCAAAGGATATAAGTCGCTTCAGAGGAATTCTATCTGCATTCAAGCATAACTGTTCTGGTAGTGGATAATTCTGACCATTGGAATAGGTTACACAGAGAAGTGGTGGAATTTCTCTCACTGGAAACAGTCAAGGCTTGGCTTGACAGGGCCTTGGATAACCTCATCTAAGGTCCAGCTTCCAACGGGAGGTTGGACTGTTGATTACCAGAGGTCTCTTCCAACCTGGACTTTTTATTTTGAACTCTTCTTATGCCTTGTCAGAGTGGCAAAACAAAAATACATACTTTTCTGCAACAGGTTTTCATAAAAACTGCTTAGATAATGTAAATCTTACTGTCTCTGTCACGTTGCTTTGTAAATGTTGTTTTAGTTTATGTTGTCAGGAAAGCTAGTGCGGAATTCTTTCAGAAAAAAGTCCATAATGATACAGACTTCACCTAATGAGCTGAAATACTGATTTTTCTGAATGAACAGTGTATTCCTCACTCAACCTTTAGTAATCTTAAAAAGATAACTTATAACATCATGCAAAACAAGGATCTGTTTGTGTTGCAAAAGGTTTGATCTCTACCGGAGCTTTTAACAGCTATCCGTTATTAAATACTGCTTTCAAAGAACCATCACGTCAAACTTGATTATTGCATTAGTAAACAATGGTTGTGAGAAGCTTCATTTACCTACAGAGAGCTAAGGTAAAGGGGTAAGATTTCACTTGTGAAGAAAAGCAACCAGTGTAAGAACTAGTCATGTGGTTTGTGAATGCTTTATATGGCTTTGTCATTGCTTCAAAGCAGGGGGCTGGTACCTGCGGCATATTGACTTGCTTAAATTAATTTTGTTCAGACTTCTTTTCTGCATCCATGTTTTTGATAAAATGACCTTTTTATCCTTTATTTTTAGTGAGACTAACTTAAAATTTAAAATGGCACTTGAAGTAACACACAGATATCTTCAAGAAGAAAGTGCGATGGCAGACTTCAATGGTTTGTACAGTTACATTCTTAGAACTATTCCAGTGTTGCTCCAACAGTTTCAATACAAGTAGATGAAACGTGGGTGGGGTTGGAAGCTTTGCCAGTGGTGCTTGTCATTCTGGAGTTAGTGGTTTCCCTGCATGAGGAAATAGTGCTGCTGAGCAAAATATAGTCTGTCTGAAAATGAGATTTTTGCCATGAATGAGCTATGGCACACTGAGTAGAGAGGATGGGGCCCTTTATTAGTGTTTGCCTGCCTGTTTTCTTTGGAAAAAAAGTTTGCTGTTGGTTTTCCATCTGGAAATTCTCTTCTATTGTCCTTTTCACATTTATTGTTATGATCTAGCCACTTCCTCTGTGTGTTGTGGAAGTTTGAAGGGCAGGCAGTCCTTTGTTTTACTGATATCTGATGCAAAGTTTTATCTCGAGCTGAATTTTTTAGCCACTCTAAAATTGCAAATGCTTTAAAAAAATAATAAAAAAAAAAAAAGACAAAAGACTTAAACCAGCATGACGTGGAGAAGTAAGCAAGTAGGGAGTGTTATTCCTGGTTTCCTCCAGTATCAGAACTGAGGAGCACAAAGTGAAATGAGCAGCTGACATATTCAAAATGAACAGAAGGGAGATGCTTTTTCGCACAATAGTCATTAAGTTAAAATTCAGAGTTCAGCCTGAAAGTGCCATTCTGTGCTCCTTGTAGGAGTCGGCAGTTATGCTGACGTTTATGTTTATTTATTTTATTTCTGAATCAGAGTTTTCATAATGGTAAGTGCAGTATGAGCCCAAGTTCTAGGATAAGCTCAGTTTGGGGCATGGAAATGCAAATATACTTGATCAAGTCACCAGTCGTGAAGTAGGCAGTGGGAATAGTGCAAGTCCTAAGAGTGGCAGTAAGACGTCACTTTTCAGCCATGCTATTCAAGTGTCTGGGTGGCTTAGCGATGCGTGGTGGCAACACGTATCTGTAGCAATCCGTTGCATGAGGGTTGTCTTCCCCTCGTTGGACCGTTGCTAGTTAGTCTTCAACGGCAAAATTAACTGAACGTCTTGTTCATGCTAGAGCGTAAGATCCGGAGAGATGCTTGCTCTTGTATTCAGGCCTTTGTTGAAACTTGAAAAATGTTAAAATTAAGGATGAACAAAAAGTTCTCCCTTTGACAGTAAATGCTGTGTGTACTGGTCTTGGTGCAGAAACAAATCCTTTCTGCTATTTCAATCTGGAAAGCAAAATACCACCCTAAGATACCAAATTTAAAATACCAGCAGTACAGCACTGAATATTCATACACACTAAATTTCAAAGGAATTGTTCATTCAGAACACTCATTTTCTCAAAAAACCACAAATCTCATGAAGTAAAACTACTCTGGTGGGTAAAAATCTATGTGTTTTTATTTAACTATTGTATATTAAATGTATTCTTCAAACTTTTTTTAGGTCTGATTGAATGTGAAGAACCTAATAACCGACTGGATAAGTTTGCAGGAACATTATACTGGAGAAACACGACTTATTCACTGGATGCTGATAAGATTTTGTTACGTGGATGTAAAATCAGGAATACAGACTTCTGCCATGGAGTGGTCATATTTGCAGGTATTTATGAATTTAACATGTGCAGTATTTACTGACTAAAAGCATGCTGTATAGAGTGAAATTACATCTTTTTCTTATAAACATTGACTGTATTTGATGTCCTAGTTTTGTAAAATAGTAATACTAGGCTTTGTTTGCATATTGCATCTTTCTTTTTATTTTTTTCTTTATATTTAGGTGCTGATACAAAAATAATGAAAAATAGTGGAAAGACGAGATTTAAAAGGACAAAAATTGACTCCCTTATGAATTACATGGTTTATACTGTAAGCCTTTTTGTTTACAATTCAGGTGTTTGAGTTCATTTTTAAGGGACTAGGGTGAATGCAAATTTAGGAAACTTTTTTTTCTTTTTGGTGTAATAAGTATGTTTCCACTGTGTTTTGACACTGATGAGCTGAGATGAAGTAGGAGGAAATCTAAAAAGGTGCCTTGCTGTTGGCGGAATCCGTGACCCTAAACTGCAGGTGTTAGGGCAGCCTATGCGATGCAGAGAAGTGCTTCAGAACCAGCAGGTGCTTCTGCTTGTCTGCACTGAACTGTTGGACAGAGACCTGAGGACCCAGGTCCTGGTCCAGAGGTCTGTTCAGCCTGAAAAGTTCAACACCTGTGGGTTTTGTCCTTGGTCAGCACCCATGGGGCATGTGCATGAGAGTACCCACCTTCCTACCACCTGCACTCTACTGAGTGTGATTCCCTGGAACGGGAAAAGAGGAGAGAGGAGCTGGCCTGTTGTCAGGTGAAGCCGCATATCTCGGTATGACTGCGGTTCTGCCTCTGCTCTGAGCATCTGCATGTACCCCATTCGCTGCCTGCTGAAGTAAACGTAAAACCATGATGATGATGCTTGGAGAATAATTTAGAACAACTTAGAGTTCAACTTAGAACCTGGATAATCTGAAGAGACTGTTTTGTGGGAAAGGTTTGCTCCCCCTTCTTTTTGCTTACAAATAGATGTAATACTCCATTTTAAAGATGGGGGATTGGGATTTAAGTCAAGCATATGTTTCTGAAGTGTCATGGGCCCCTCTCTGCTGTAGATCTTTGTTGTCCTCATCCTGCTGTCGGCTGGCCTTGCTATTGGACACACTTACTGGGAGCAGCAGATCGGCAACTTGTCTTGGTACCTCTATGACGCACAAGACTTCAGTCCACCGTATCGTGGCTTCCTTAACTTTTGGGGATATATCATTGTTCTGAACACGATGGTTCCCATTTCCCTCTATGTGAGGTAGGTAGATGCCTTGGCCTTTAATAGCTGAACTGGTGGTAGGGTTGAATTACTTCACTTACAGGTTAATGGTGAATGGACTTAATTTCCCATTGGTGAACACGTGCAGCTCCACGTTGGATGGGAAGGGATATTAATTCTCTGTCTTATTGAAAAGACATTGGATAAGCTCATCTTTGCTGATACTTTACGAGAAGGTGATTTGTATTGCTTTAATATAAAGTCATCACTCAAGGATCTTTGACTCAGAATGTAAAGATATCAAGCTTTTTTATAGTATTAAGCGTATCTGTTCTATACTTTGACTAAGGAAAAAATTCTGCCAAGCAATTATCTCTGACAAAATTAGAGACTTGATCCTGTTGGTATTTAACTTCTCAGCCTAATTCTGCAGTCACAGAAACTACTTGGAAAAATTAACATGGAAAAATCATATTTTTCAGACTTATTTCTCAGAACAGAGACCTTACTGCCTCGTGAAGTGTGAATAATTTTGCGTCTGACAAACCTGTCTGTAGCGTATTTGAAATCCTCCTACCTGCTCTTCTCCACATTTTACTTAAAATGCTGGTCCCAAGTGGGATTTCTATATCTTACAGGAGCAGCACCATCAATACTTTTTGCTTGATAAGGACATAGAGGCTGTTGCCCTGTTACACAGTGTTGTTGAAGCTGTAGTCCAACATCAGTTTGAGTGGCCTGTGTAGAGGTTATGGTGCTCAGTAATGTGCTGATAAACGTAATTGCTTTGTCTTAAGTGCCTGGGCTATCTGAGCAATTTGAGTCCCTGAAACAGTCAGAGT
>JAVJGJ010000054.1:604538-621205 GCA_035590215.1 Microhierax caerulescens
TTTGAGTCCCTGAAACAGTCAGAGTCCCCTGGATCTGATAATGTGTCATCATTTTGAAATACGAGATGAGGCTGGGAGTGAGAAAATTAATTTTATTTCATGTAGCGTTGAAGTGATTCGTTTGGGCCAAAGCTATTTTATAAACTGGGACCTGCAAATGTATTACCCTGAGAAGGACACAGCTGCAAAGGCCAGAACCACCACGCTGAATGAGCAGCTGGGGCAGATCCACTACATCTTCTCTGATAAGACGGGAACACTTACACAGAACATCATGACGTTTAAAAAATGTTGTATAAATGGACAAAGATATGGTAAGTTTGCGCCACGCCACTGTACCCGGTAGCAAAAAAATGTGGCTAGCACAGGAACTCTGATTTGTGCCAGGAGCACAGAGGGAAGTCCCTGCAAGTCCCTGTGTAACCCAGCTGGCAGCATCTGGCCAGTCTATACAAATGAGTAGGAATTTTAATGCTTGTTTGAAATCGGGTGCATAGGAGTCATCTTAGTTTCAGCTGAAATTCCACAATTTAGTCCAGGCATTGAGTAAAGCTCCAGTAAAATTGAATTGTTGGGGGTTTCCCACCCTTTTCCCATTTGAAAAGTGGAAACTGATGGACTTAAGTGAAAATTTCCATCAGGAAAGTCAGAAATGAGTAATATACAGAATGCTTTACTTTTGGTAGAAACGCTTCAGGGACAAAATTAATCTGGAAACAAATAAGACAATTTAGTAAGAGCAGCAGTTTTAGTGTTAGTTACTTCCATTTCCAATCTTTTCTGGATTTCAATATTTAGAATTTGCAGCATGTGTGCTTCAAAACCATTGTCTGGTTGGTTCAAATGACAAAGAACACAGTGTGCTAATGCCATGTGCTTTTGAAACATCTTACCTCTACAGAGAGGGGAGGAATTTCTGACAGTGAAAGCTGTGTTAAGCCAGCGTGGATGGTTTGTGACAATTCTACCCTGTCTTTTTTTTTTACTACGTTTGCTTTGGTGTCAGTAGCATACAAAGGTACATTGGCTGTGAATGATTTTTTAATTTTTTTATTTTTTAAAAAATTCTGAGCTATTCTAGTGTGGTAGGTATTCTGTATATTTTTTACTTTGTGAATGACTTGTAAAAACTTTGTTGTTCTGTCCTGCGCCTTTTAACTGATGGTGCTTGCATTGCAGGGGTCTGCCGGGATGGAGCAGGGCAGCTTCAGAGCCACCCAGAGGTAGGTTGGTCTGATGTGGTGCTGAAGCCCCTGTGGACTGTAAAACATAGAACGTTCCCTTGCCAAAGTGCAAAGAGATGCAAGTAGGCACCAAGTAATTGCATGTGACGTAACTCAAACTCTCCCTTGTTCTGTTGTCTAAGCAGCAAGTGGATTTCAGCTGGAACAAGTATGCAGATGGAAAGTTCTCATTCTATGATCACTATCTGATAGAGCAAATAAAATCTGGGAAGGAGCCAGAAATTCATAAGTTCTTTTTTCTGCTCGCCATTTGTCACACAGTCATGGTTGATGCTTCTGATGGTGAGTGTGTGTGTATATGTGTGTGCATATATATATATATATATTGGTTTATCTTTTTTTTTTTTTCACTTGTGTTAGGGGAAACAGTCACTCAAATCCAGTTGCACAAGGGAGAGATCCAAAACTAATGCCGGTCCCATAAGTGAGAAGTGTTAGGCTACTCTTTTAAATTAAATGAAAGCAAGAGTCAGTGCTACTCCCTGTGTTCAATTTATCTGACCCTTTATGGAAGGAGGACTGTCTTTTATAACAGTTTCAGTTGTGGCAAATGCTCATCTTAAATAACAGCAGATTTAAAAAAGTAGGGGAACAGTTCATACAGAGGTCTTGTGTTTTCATGTAATGGGTCCTCTCTCTTCAAATAAATCTTTAAAATCTCAAAAGCATAAACCTCAAGGGAAATCATAATGACACTAGCACAGTCTTTGGTTCCACATACATATGTGAAAGTACATATACATTTGGAAACTTGTTTCCAGTGTGGAAAAACAAATGTTTTCAGCATGAGGGTTTCATGCACTTACACCATGACTAACAGCCCCATAGACATATACAAATCATGTATGTCTGTCCTAAGAGTATTGGCAGCAGATAAGCAAAAGGAATAGCAAAAACGTGACAGAAACTAAATTTAGAGGTGAACAGCTATTGAAGAATTCATGAATGTAAAAAATAAGGTTGGAAGATTTAGTTAAAACGTTGAAGAGTAATGCTGCTTTACTCCCATCTATGCGAGAGCTCTCTGAAACCAGCAGTCTCCTGTCCTTACTTGTTCTTCCCACTAATGTTTTTGGGGCTGTTTCCACTACAGTGTATTGGTGTCAGTGGCCAAGGATTTGTGTCTTGGAGCTTCCTTTGAAAATGCCTAAATGAATGTATTAAGAAATTAAGATATTTAAGCTAGATTTGTTTTGATACAGAAAAAGTTACAGCTTTTGCTTTTATACCTGGAGGGAAGAGGGTTGAGTGGTTTATCCCATTTTGAAAGTACATGTCATAAAAACGAGGGTGGGGGGTGGGGGGGTGTCCCTCGTCCCTCGTCCCTCTCCTCTGTGTGCGCTGCTGTTGGGTGTTGCAGCAGTATATTAGATCCCACTTCAGAAAGAGAAAGGACTTTGCCTGTCCAGCGCTCAGTCACTCTAAAGAATGGGTGAGAACTTTGTAGCTGTGGTGTCCAAGCGCCCCTGTAACACTCAGGTATATCCTGGCTTTCTCTTTACTGTTTCAATGATACAGGTCAGCTCAACTACCAAGCAGCTTCCCCAGACGAAGGGGCCCTGGTTATGGCAGCCAGAAACTTCGGCTATGTTTTTCTGTCACGAACACAAAATACTATCACTATAAGTGAAATGGGGATTGAAAGAACTTACGATGTCCTTGCAATCTTGGATTTCAACAGTGATAGAAAACGGATGTCTGTCATTGGTAAGCTGATTACCACCAGGCTTTATAGAAAAGGTCACTTGTATTCCATAGGTGAAAAATTACGTGCAAGGGGAGTTGAAGTCAAGAATTAAAGCTGTGTTAACATACCATCCTGTGACAGATTTAATCCATATAGCTCTGAATAGCAAAAGAGAAGCTTTGTAATTGGGTGCAAATGTGTCCGCTAGACAGTCCTGGTGTTCAGATGTGGCCTCTGCTGAAGACAACCTTAGGCCCCTTTAGTAGAAGCTTGAAGGAATACTACAAAGGTGATTTATTCCCCTTTTGCCAGAGAGAACAAATGAGTTTGCACGTTCCTCTAGCTATTGGAATACTAGATACGCAGGTTGAGGTATAAATAGCTCTTTTGTTTTGATTTTAACTATCTTTAAAGAAGTCAGTCCCGAATCAGTTAGAGATCTGTTTTTAAGGCTATAGTTATAGTGCTTCTTACCTCTAGCATATGCTCTGCCTAGGTCCTATGGCCAAGTGAGGTGTTAATAGTAGATGAACCATTATCAAAAATTTAATCCTTGGGAGTTTAAAAATCCCCTCCTCTCGTGAAAGAGAAGAATAAATGCACTTGTCAACCAAGTTACTTAATTGAACGGTATTGGATGTGGTGATGATGAAGAAGAAACGTGATCTTGTAGCTTTGGTACTTAGCAGCAGACTGAAAAATCTAATATGAAACTATTCCTTAATTCAAATGTACTCTTACCATTTGTCCCACTTCTCCTGTTTTACTCCGCAGTAAGAGAATCAGGTGGAAATATCAGGCTGTATTGTAAAGGGGCCGATACAGTAATTTATCAACGGTTGCACCCAAGGAATCTAAAGAGAGAAGCCACAGAAGAAGCACTAGATGTATGTTTGTATTTTATATGATTTAAAAATATTAAAAATAGTTTATTTCTGACTATAGATTTATTAGTTTCATTTTCCTAAGCTATTAAAACAATTGCAGACCTATAATTGGTTCTACAAGTCATCCCAAACCTAAGAAATAATCAAAGTAATATTAAGTTTTCATGCATGTTCTTAAAAATGCATTCATTTTCTTTTCATGAGAAGTGAACTTAAATTTTGTCTACATGGGTTTTTTTGTAGTTATCAGTATTCCAGGTCACTACACCCTGTTCTGTTTGTCATCTCTTCAGTCTTTCAGTTCAGACTGCCTTGTCAGCTATAATTCAATTTTTGGCATTTCTGAAATACCCAGGACTAATTGTGCAGTCAGATTTGTTTTATCAGGCTTACCAAATGCTTATGATCTTAACCCTTACATTTGGATTGCAAATTAAGAGTTCTGTTTGTGGATATGGGTTTTTTAATTATTACAATCTTTCAGATTTTTGCAAATGAAACTCTTAGGACACTCTGCCTGTGCTACAGAGACATTAGTCGTGATGAATTTGAAGCCTGGAATAAAAAATTTGTGGAGGCCAGTGTAGCTACAACTCATCGTGATGAAGCTCTGGACAAAGTATATGAGGAAATAGAAAAAAACTTGACTGTAAGTTAAGCTTTACATTTTTAGTGTAGTTTTATTCTCATATAGGAAGAAACAGATCTTTTTGGAAATAAATTATCCTTGTTTATTAGGACATTTTGATTTAGATCTTTTCAGTATTTTATTGGCTTTAGAGCCATGCTAAATTTAAGAGTTTAACAAAATGAAGGGAAATGTATTTTTGTACATGCATTTCAGTGTGGTTGCTTCTGTGTGCAGGCATTTGTCTACTGAATTCTTAGCTTGAGTACCTTGTCTTGAAGACCTGTCCAGAGTAGCTTCATCCTGTACTGAAAATGAATCAGTTTTCTACACATGTTTATCCTACTAAATGCCTGTATTTCAAATACCTTCCAGTTGCTTGGTGCAACAGCCATTGAAGACAAACTACAGGATGGAGTTCCAGAAACCATTTCCAGACTTTCAAAAGCAGATATTAAAATCTGGGTGCTTACGGGTGACAAAAAAGGTAGGTTTGCTTACAGCCAAAGAGCTAGTATAAACAGCATAAGAGCTAGAAGATAAACTGGGGCAAATGCAGATGAGAAATAAAGCGTGGTTGTAGAAAAGCTTAGTATGAAAGTCCATTTGAATCGAAACTGGAGGAATTTCTATAATGTGCAGAGTTCCCAGTCCAGAGTTACTGGATGGGCTTCTGCGTAACTTCAGTTCCTCCAACAGATTATCTTAGATGACTGGTTCTGTAACCATCTTCTCTACAGAAATATCCAGCTAGTGCTTTTCCCACTGTAAGGCAAATGCAGGATAACTTGCTTTTAACATCAGGCTTGCTTGGCTCTGAGGGCAGGTACTGAAACTTGTCTTCTTACAGTGCAAATTTACTTTTCAAATAATTACAAGTGTTGCTGACAGAGACTGATTTGATTTTCTTTTGGTAATTGCTTTTCCTCTGGTAGTCTGTAGTCCGGCAACACATTT
Source organism: Microhierax caerulescens (assembly GCA_035590215.1). Classification (NCBI taxonomy): domain Eukaryota; kingdom Metazoa; phylum Chordata; class Aves; order Falconiformes; family Falconidae; genus Microhierax; species Microhierax caerulescens. Next base: position 609,942 of record JAVJGJ010000054.1, read on the forward strand.
TGTTAAGTCAGTTCAAGAAATTGCATTAAATATATAAGTAAGAATGGCGTTATTACAGCCTGGGTGGAGGTACTACCAGACCAGCGTCTCTCTGACGCTGGTGACAGCCTTGGCTCAAGGAATCCAGAGTAAGGCCGGGGCAGGACAGTATGGCATACCCCATGGTCGATTCTTGTGATGCCTTTGGTGAAATGGCTCTGTGACATGGAGGCTGCATCTCCACCATCAAGTTAAATAGGCCCTGGCAGATCTTTCTTCCATGAATTGGCTGATAGACTTTTCCAGGTCATTAAAAGTTTTTCCATTAAAAACATCTTGTGACAATGCATTCTACCACAGTAGTGTGCATTTTATAGGAAATGTTGTATAGGAAGTATAATTTCCTGCTGTTGACTTTAAATCCATTGCCCACTGTGCCCACAGTTGTTGCATGACAAATAGTTAACAAGCATTCCCCCTGATTCTCTGTGCTATGCAGGATTTACACACCCCCACACCCCTGATCATCCACACTGTGGTAATGAAAGGGAGCTTCTCATACTGAAATAAAACTTCAAAAAGTACTTAAGAGGACTTCAGGTACTTCTGGCTGCTCCCAGCAGTTACTCATGACAGAACTTTAAGTAAATACTTTCCTCTCATTTTTGTAATTGTAGAAACTGCTGAAAATATTGGATTTTCTTGTGAACTCTTAACAGACGAAACAATAATCTGCTATGGAGAAGATACCAGGCAAGTGAGAAGCACTTTTTTTTTTTTCTTTTTGAATTAATTTTAAAAATGGAACACTTCTAACCTGGCAGTAGCATTGGTTTATCCCACAGTGACTCTCCAATGACTGAACGATATTTCTCGGCAGTTCTTCAGCTGTACATTGTCTATTTCTTTGCTTTTTACAGACTTGTGATGTTTTACAAGGCAGCCCCTTAATTGTGGGTGAAGGTGGTAATATCCTGTTTGCAGGATCTTTTACATTCTAGGTCAACTGTTGACATTACATTTGTCCTGTAGTTCGGACAAGTCTGGAGCCCACCTGGAGTGGGCCAGGCAGGTCTGTCCCCAGTCCAAATCTTGAGTAGTTGCCAGGTTTTGTTCTTGCTGCCTGTCCCTGAACTCCAGCATTACGCAAGCTGATCTTTCACCCTGTCCGATGTTCCTGTATGCATACAGACCTATGCTATAAAACCACAGTGGATCACAAGATACTCAGTGCTTAGTCATAAAGAATTTGTCAAAATGGTTAGACCCAAGGAAAAACAGCATGAGACTGGGAGAACAACTAGGGCCTAACGGTGTCACAGCTATTCCTAATTTGCAAATCAGTGTGATCCTCTTTTCACTATTTCTCTGGCACTGCTTAGAACTTCACCTAATATATGGCAAAAAAAGTCCTTGCAACATACAATGCATTTCTTTCTTGCAGACTTTCAGTCTGGGACTGATCTAGCTTAAACTTTATCCTTGATTTTTCTGTAGTAATATATACCTCTCTTTCCAGTGCCCTTCTTCAAACCAGGTTGGAAAACCAGAGGAACAGAGCTGGATCAAGTACACATTCCTCTCTTAGAATGAATGAGCCTTTCTTCCAGGGTAGTAAAGATCGTGCTTTAATAATCACTGGCTCCTGGTTGGTATGTACAAAAGGTGTTCTCCTGTGTATTTGAGGTCTTGGTAGTACCAGCAAGTCCCGGTGTCCCGTGCTGAGGACTCTCTTCATTTGTCTGCTTTGCTACACCAGTCAATGAAAATTCTTTGGCCATTGTGCTGCCAATTGAATGCATCTGGTTTATATTTATATTCAGAAATATTTTTGGTTTTGAGATGTCTTGAGCCTCTCAAATCACCCTGGTAGCTGTCATCGAAGTAAAGCCACACCCCTGCAAAAGCACAGTCTGATATTCAGAGTAATTATTCTTCACGGGGATTCTGGTCTAATGGAAAAAAAATAATAATGAGGGAGATGGTTGCCAGCATTACAGGATGGTGTGGCTTCAGTATAGGCACAGAAATTGTGCTTGAAATGAGAGATGCGAGTGAAAGGGTAGAAAAAAAGACAAGTTTTCTGCTCAGTCCTGCAGTATAGTGCTCTTACAGGACCTTAGATAGCAGAAAAGAGCTTTTAGCAGAGAAGTGGCTAGCAGTAATTCAGTGACGACTACCAACCCTGTTGGCAGGCTGCTCTTACAGACACCTGTAAAGGAGAAAGACCAGCAAACAGCTAAGGACTATGTGCCACCTTTCAGCATTCCAGCCCTAAACCGTGATTTTGCATAAAGAAATGTACATCTGTGCATAAGGCATAGGAAGCAGGCTGGGGATGCCCACTGGTAATCTAGCAGAAGCATCAGATAAAATTGCAGGGCTCGGTTAGCCCCTGCTCCAGCTAACTGCCCCAGAGCTACCCCGTGTGTTTATAGGATGCTCCCACATGTGTTGCGCATGGTCATGCTTCCTTCAGGAGATTGGGAGCTAGGGGAGGGGGAGGTTTAAATACCACAATGTTTTCAAAAGTGAATTCATTCCCATCAGAAGAAATGTTCCTTTGAACTCTACGAAGTGCAGTGATAATAAGTACAAGCATTTTGCTTTTGTTAATCCCTCAGAGTACATTCTTTTGTTTCCATAGCTCTTTCTTTGCTACTCTGCAAAAGCATTTTATTATAATGCTATAAATGGATGATGGGAGCATAATGAAGTTTAGTGTGTTGTATAGGCAGTACTTGGAGTGAGATTTGAAATAGCGTCAAAGGGAACATGATATGTTTTTGTTATACAGAATGAAATCCTGCTAGAGAAGAAAAAGACGAAAAAGAAACTGAAACTGAAATTCCCCAGGACAGCAGAAGAGAAAAAAAAGCAAACTGAGAGGAGAAGAAGGGCTGAAGCTTACAAAGAACAGCAACAGAAGAACTTTGTTGATTTGGCCTGTGAATGCAGGGCTGTGATCTGCTGTCGAGTGACTCCGAAGCAGAAAGCCATGGTGGTTGAGCTTGTGAAGAAGTACAAGAAAGCTATTACTCTGGCTATTGGGGACGGTGCCAATGATGTAAATATGATTAAAAGTAAGGCAGCTGTAAAACTCTGGGTAGGAAAGATCTCTTCTGGGTGTTCTCCTGCATTCCCTTCACTATTACTCTTTGTTCAGAAGACTCTACCATCTATTTCACTACCCACGTTAACATTGCTTGAGTTTTGTTAGCTTCTATGCCTGTGCTTTCCCTTTTTGAGGAAGACCTTTATGAAATGGTTAGTGGGTTTTGCTGATGTATTTTAGCTTTTTTCTGTAGACGTTCCCTGAGAAGGGGCTTGAATTACATCTGTTATCATACTGTGGGTTACAAAAGTGTAATACAAAGAACAAAGCAGTAGCTTGGCTGCCCCTTGCTTGGAGGCATTAGCCACCCTGTATTGCAGCTAGTGCTCTTTGAACCGCTTCCTGAGAAAGCCCACTGGGAAAGAAACTTCTGGGATGCGCTTATGACAGGTGTGTTTGTAAGCTGCCCAGCCAATTCGTGCAGGGGTTTGCTTGCTCTGTCTTATTGCTTAGTTCTCCCTCGGTCAAATTTCCCAGCATCCATTTTGATGAACCAAGCGCTGAGAGAAGCCAAGCGACAGTGGAGATGTGAGCAGTAAATAACAGGGCAAGGACGGGCTTTCGCACTGTGCGTTAGTGTCTAATGCAGCTTTTGCGCTGTGCACAGAAATAAAATGGGGCAGAGGAATCTGAAGCAGAGAACAGGAACCGGTAGAAGATTTGCCCTCGGTCGTATTGTTCCTCTACCTTTGTTATTAAACATAGTGTGTGGTGTTTGTGTCATTAACTTAGCTGCCCATATTGGAGTTGGAATCAGTGGCCAAGAAGGGATGCAAGCTGTTATGTCAAGTGACTACTCTTTTGGGCAATTCCGCTACCTCCAGAGACTGTTGCTGGTCCATGGACGATGGTCTTACATTAGGATGTGCAAGTTTTTAAGATATTTTTTCTACAAGAACTTTGCTTTTACGCTAGTCCACATCTGGTATTCATTCTTTAACGGCTTTTCTGCCCAGGTAAGAAGGCATGCTTGTGTGTAATGTTAACAAGTACATCTTCCTTTTTGTCAGTGCAGAATAGCAGAGGGTTAACCTGGGAAGTGATGGGAACCTTGAATTTACCGTAATTTCTGCAGGAGAATAGGTGATAACTGCTAATCTAGTTAGTTACAAGCTAAGCAGCTGGTCGTGACTTCAGAACACTGAAGTCAGTATCGTGATTGTACAGGGAGGAAGAGATTGTTATATAGCAGTCTGGGAAACCTTTCGTGCTACTTAAGATACTCCTAGGTGAAGTGAGACAGTGCATGTATGTATCTGTAGGAAGCCAATTTTTGATCTTGAACTGCTGGCTAGAATGGCTTGAAATGTGTTTGTTGTAACTGGCAGTGTTTGAAGTTCATATAGCGTGGAAGGGCTTTTTAGAGCTGAGAGGCATCTCTGTGGGCATAACCGGAAGACAGGCAGATGTCACTGCCTGGACCAGCATGGAGGATCAAGGCTGTATAAACAAGCAGCCCTGCCTGGGGTTCATGCTGTGTGCTGTGGTGGAAACTGTGGATGCCTAGGACAGAGCAAAAAAAAGAGCATATAAAGAAACCAGGGCTCCCAGACTTGTGTGTGGGATGCCAAGTGCTTACCACAGTCACAAATGCAGCTATAAACCAGGTTGACACTTAGCGTGAGGTGTTCAGTTTTGATTGTGTTCCAGGTCAGGTAACACTGATGGTTTGTAAGGAGTGGGGCAGCTTAATACAGGCTAAAACTAGTTTTGACAGAGCTTTGGGCTCAGCTGCTGCTTGCCTTTTGGATAAGCACTGAGACACCTTGGTAACTTAATGCTGTAGTACAGCACGTGTGAACTTTCTCAGGAATTGGAAAGAAAAGGTATAATCAAAAAGAAATCATTAACTTACTGATATTCCTCCTCTTCTTGCAGACAGCATATGAAGACTGGTTCATCACACTGTACAATGTATTGTATTCTAGTCTTCCGGTTCTGCTGGTTGGGTTGCTTGACCAGGTATTCTCCACGTTGTTAATAACATGATGAATCCAAAGGCAACTAACATCAAGTCTTTAATTATACGGAAACTGGTTGCTTTGTTCTATATACAAGGCATTTTCGGGGGGGCTGGTTTGTCTTTTTTTTTTGGCTTTAAAAATGTATTCATCTTCCCAGTGTGTGAGGTAACGAGAGACAATAAGCAGAGGATTACCAAAATAACCAAAGTTAATTGGGTCGGAGGTCTTCAGCGCTAATAACTTTTTTGTTAAAAATGTTTCTGAATGCCTGCTATTCTGTGTTGTCATTCACACAGCACAGCAATGGGCATCTCTGTGAATGGGAAAAGGTGTTCCTTGCTTACCCTTCTGAGCTGAAAATGTAGGGACTGAACAATTTTGAATGACCATGTTTGACAGGAAGTCTTGGTGTGTAACATCTGTTTTAATCCAGTGGGACAAGTGCTTTTGGCCTTCTCCACATTCTTCCACACAAGGCTTACCTGCTGATTAGGCAAATCAATGTTTCTGCTTTCTTTTGTGATAAAAGCTAAGAAGTAAATTCAGTACCAAATTCAAGGTCTCACTGGAGTATTTGTTAGAGGCTTAAAGTCAGGACATGCGACGATAGCCCCCATCTTCTGCTTATTCGCCGTGTAGGGAAAGGACTCCAACGCAATACGTGGCTGTGAAGAGCTCTGTAATCGTGGACATTCTTGCCTTGGCAAATAATGGGCTAAAAATCTAGAAGCCTGGAAATGGGATATGAGATACCTTTGTGAAAGATGTCCTCCAGACTTACTCTGTGCGAAGTCCTGCTTCCCACACTGCTATTTGAAAAGGAAATGTGTCATTTCCTTTGGGACACTGTACAATTCAGCTTGTTATTCTTTAAAAGCTCACGCTGAGAACAAGAAATTACAGCAACTTTTTCTTTTTTCCTTTTTCCCCTTTCTTAAGGATGTGAGTGACAAATTAAGTCTTCGGTTCCCTAGATTGTATGTTTTGGGACAGAAGGATTTACTTTTTAACTACAAGAAATTCTTTTTAAGTTTGCTTCATGGAGCTATAACTTCCTTGATAATCTTCTTCATACCATATGGAGCTTACCTTAAAACCATGGGACAAGATGGAGAAGCACCTTCAGATTATCAGTCATTTGCTGTCACAGCAGCATCTTCTCTTATATTTGTCGTCAATTTTCAGGCAAGTGAGCTTAGCTTCCCCATCTCTTGTTGCTCTGAAAACACTTTTTGGTCGTGTTTCAAAATTTGTCTACTAAAAACATAATATGTAAAAAGCTTCCCTTTTTTGCCTTCTCTATTCTCTGTTGTTGTGCTCTGTCTGGCTGACTTGTAACTGGATAAGAAATGACTCAACCAAAATGTTATCAGTCTTCAGAGTAGTTGACATTATTTAAAATTAATAAACTCATTTGGAGGTTTTGTTTGCTTTCAGATTGGCTTGGATACATCTTACTGGACTTTTGTTAATGCTTTTTCAGTATTTGGAAGTATTGCACTTTACTTTGGTATCACATTTGACTTCCACAGTGCTGGAATCCATGTTCTCTTTCCTTCTGGCTTTCACTTCACAGGTCAGTCCTTGTGTTTTGTGTTTCTTGTTCCTCTCTCATGCAGCTTTGTAACATCAGCAGAACTATGGCCAAAATGTCATGGCATGAACCTGATGCCTGTAAAAGAAAACAATGATAAGTACCAATTCACTTCCAAGGAAGGGTTTTGTTGATGTTTGAGGCCAGGTTGCTTTATTGAGAGTATTTTTTTTCTTTTAATGAAAAAGAGCTGGAACTAGACGTTGCCCAGCAGCAGGAGTCTGCAAGTAAAAACTAAGTTAAAATTGGTGTAAATTATTAAAATCTGTAAATGTAAATGCCAGATTATTAAAGGAAAAGGAATATGATGATCTGGCAGAGCATGCATTTGCCACGCTGCTTTAATTGATCAGTGGAAGGTAAAACCCCAAAGGAGGATGGTGCCAAATGCTGTTAGCAGCTCCCTGCGATCTTGCTGCAAGTCCAGGGAGGTGTAAGTAGCAGCCAGTTTGAAATTTTTTTCTGAGGAAAACTGTGCTTTCTAATTTCCCTAGTGACAAATCTTTCATATGTTGCCTTGGGTTTAAATATCTCCCCGCAGAATAACAAATCCCCTCAATTTTATGTTCTCATTTTTAAGCTGAACCCAACTGAAAAAAAAGTAGTAGACTCTAACATAATGCTTTTCTTTGACCTTTAGTAATGTTTTAGACTTCTTTTATCATTTTCTTCTACCTGAATACTTTATACATTTCAGAAGTTTATAAAGATATGACTGCTACTTAGTTTGATAGAAACCTCCATGAGATTGGGTATTTGGCTACTAAATATCACTTGCTTCCTAGACTACATGCATACCAATGATACCAGGAGAACTTTTTTCTTGCTTTGCATGCTTTAAAGCAGGACAAAAGCTGTGCATCTCAGCCAAGCATTTGTCTTGCAGCCTCCCGGAACTCTGAAAAGGGCTTTGACATGAATGTGGATATGTTGTAATAGAAGGGCTTTATAAAATTCCTTGCTATTATGCTCTCTTCATAGTAGAGTCTCTGAATAAAAGCTTGATATTGTGAAAGACAACAGAATACCTGAACATTAGGTCCTGAGGAGAGAAGCTGTGGCTTGTAGTATCTCATTTGCATTATATAACTAGTTTATTTGATCACATCATAAACTAATTCTTCTTCTTTTAATTCCTAGGAGCTGCTCCAAATGCTCTGAGACAGCCATACCTCTGGTTGACCATGATTTTATCAATTGCTATTTGCTTACTTCCTGTAGTGGCACAGCGTTTCTTATCAATGACAATTTGGCCTTCAGAAAGTGATAGAGTGAGTAAAGTCTTAGGTTATTTTGGTTAATTTGTAATATGTTTACTTACAGGACCCAGTATTGGTGCTAATATTAGAGATGAGTAAGTGACTGTGTCTTAGAACTACAGGAGACTGGAGCTCAGGTCCTGTGGCCAGGGAGGGTGGCAGCAGGGCTCTCTGGAGGCCAGACCGACCTGCCTGCTGGCTGGGTGGCAACTGGTGCTGTGACATTTTGCCATCCAAAGCAGAATGTCACTTTGATGTGTTCTTATTTCCCACTGTCTTCCTTTTGTGCGTCTCTGGGATGCAGAGGTACGTGTACAAGCTCAGCACACAGTTCAGTGTGGGCTCATTCATCGTTTGTCTTGGCTGAGCACTTGACATTGTAAAACCACAGAAACCCACTTTGAAGCTACTGATGGCCTGATGTCTTTTTATTTGGGCTGTGCTGGAGTTCCCTTGTTATGTGTCAGAGTATAGTGGGCAGGTTTTGCTTCTGTTCTGCCTTGAGCTGGCAAATAGCATATGGGTATGAAAATAGTTAAAATTGTGGTAGTGTTGTTTAAGAAGGTATTAAAGAAGTGTCAGCTTGAGAATGCAGGAATAGCTTTCAATTAGGTATCTTCAATCCATGCAGTGGTGAAAGACATTTAAAGACAAACGACCGTAATGACATACAAAGTAACACAGTGAGTCTTCCTGAAATGGCGGCGTGTTACTGTGTATATTCTTATTTCTAACAAAATCAAATTTGAACAAGAGAACCCTCCTGTCAAGCAGTTTAAAGATGCAAAAAAGTATTGGGTTATTTCCCCAGATAGTAAATGCAAACAACCTCTTTTCCCTTGTAATCCATAAACTAATCTGTCTTTGCATGCATGAAGATTCAGAAGAACCGTAAGAAATACGTGGCAGAAGAACAACAGTGGAAGCGACGTCAGAGTGCTTTTCGCCGAGGGATATCTGGCCGTCGTTCTGCTTACGCTTTCTCCCATCAGCGGGGATATGCTGATCTTATTGCTTCCGGACGCAGCATACGGAAAAAACGGGCTCCTTTGGATGCAGTCCTGGGCAACAGTGTGGCACAAGTCAGAGATGCTCATGAAACGAGCTGATTTACTGCATTTTGGGAGAAGCTCCAATGATTGCACAAAAAAAAAAATAAAATGAAAAAACCTCAGGATATTTTTTTTAACCAAAGGGCATAAGGGTGTGAAGATTTTTATGTTTTATCACAGAACTTCCTGGCTTTGGACTACTGGAAATATAGAAAGGCCAAGAGTTCTCTACAGACCTACTAATCCTCGTGCAACTGATTTCTTTTTAATGTGAAAGTGAAGGATATGTGTGCTAGGGCATGAAAACCTAGCATTGTAATAGGGTTGTTTGGTGGTTGTTTTTTTTTTTAAGTGGTGCCTGGAATTGCAAACTTTTTTCTCATTTTAATAATATGTTGGTATAAAACTGCAGCTACATTTCATATTTTGTCTTTGAAAGCAAAACTGCTAAGTAGCAATTACCTTGTGTGCACCATTTCATTTAATTGCACAGTCATAATGGCAAATCAGATGATCAGTCTTTTGAGAGGGCCCCAGATATCCTCATCTGAGCTTGTACAGCTGAGATTAAGATGTATCTGGTGATAAACAGCAGTAAGTGTCTGATTTTATTAGTAATTTTGACATTTACAGGTGTGGTTTCTGTTCCTTTCTCCAACAGTTGACTACAGCTTGTGCACTAGATGGAGAGAGATTATTCTTTGCATCCTGTTAGAATGAGTGATACGCCTTTATTCCTTTCCTAACCAATTCCTTGTTTTCCCCTGGAATAGAGATCAGAGTCAATAGTTAACAGTATTTTTTCTCACTTGGTCTGCTTTTCTCTGCCTGTCTCTCTTTCCAATTCTAGAGTATGTTTGAGTCTACGTACACAGTGTATTTATGAACAGATATATCTGATCTCTGGAAAGCTGCCCTTTGAGCTGGCAAAAGCTTGTTCATTTCAGGTTTAGATACAGCAGTCAGTAATGGATAACTAGAAAACAGTTGCTTTTAGATGGAATAGATTTCACTTGCTAGTGACTCAGCTCTGACAATGTAAGAAGTGTTTTTATGAGAGTCTCTTTACAGTTGCACATACTTCTGCTCTTGAAGTTGAGATGTATGAATGTTTCACTTTTACCTGTTTGCAACTCCTGGAGTAAGGTTGATTACTGAAGTGGTTTTATAGTAAAAATTATGATATACAGCTCTTGTTTAATGGAATGTACATTTCAAAAAGTCTAATGCAAATAAATATCTTAAAGTTTACAGCTTCTGTTCTAATAAGTATATGGGGGAAAATGGAAGTGTGAGAGGAGTTTAAGTAGGGAACGGAGGTAACTAATCTCTCATTGAGATGATGGGGTTGGTATTTAAAAAAAGGAAAAAACAAACAAAAAAAAAAACCAACCCCAAACCACACCGTGTGTTGAACTCTAAAACTGGATGTAATATTGAAATATTAAATATGTACATTGAGATGGGTATATTCCTTTTATTTCTAATGAGACTTTACTAAAGGCAAACATTTGCCGTAAATAATGATTGTTTGGCTTCGGTCACGAAAAGCAAAGCTGCTTTAGCTGTCATTGTTTGAAGGGTGACCAAAAAGTTAAGAAAAAGCAGATGAAGAAGGGAGCTTGAAAGCCAGTGGGCTTTAAGCCTGCCGAGGTGTTCTCCTCCTAGTGGGAAGAGGTTCCTGCTATTACTTCCAAGGTAGGCAATAGCAGAGTTTGCTCTGTTGCGTTAGAAATTATTTTTCTCAATTGTAGTTTTATTAAATAAAACCAGGGTATCCAATACAGAACCATGTACACCAGCTTCCTTTTGAACCACACTTTCTGAAGCCTCAAACTAGAAGTCTGCTACTGCGTGACTTCGGAGTTGTCTAAGGTGGGGATCTGTTCTGCTCGCTCCTGCGGTGGGCGTTACGCCTTCCTCTCCCAGCTGCTGGGGGGAGGCCTGCCCTGGTGCCCGCAGCAGGCAGGCAGGTGCCGGGGGCATTGATGGCACCCGTTCGGCTTTGGGCACGGGTTTTGGGCAGCCCGAACCCCCTCGGTGCCAGCAGCCGGTGGGCCTGCGGGGGGCTGAGCCAGGAGTGGGGATTTCATGGGAGGACACAAGATTCCGAGATGCAGCGCACCGCCCGGCTGACATGGCCGCAGCGGGACGGCTGTAAATTAATACGCAAAGTCCTTCAGGCTCCTGCGCCCCCAGCGAGAGGTGAGGGGCCGGGGCCGCCCCCGCAGCGGCAGCCGCAACTGGGGGCCAGGAGCGCGGGGCGGGGCCAGGAGCGCGGGGCGGGGCCTCCCTCGGCCG
>JAVJGJ010000054.1:621655-640518 GCA_035590215.1 Microhierax caerulescens
GCGGCGGTGGGGCCAGGGCGCGGCCGGCGGGGCAGCGCAGACGCTTTCGGTTTCTGGTTCGGAGCTTGGCGACAGGCGGGCGCCGCGCTGAGCGGGGCGTGGGCTCGGGAGCGGTTTCCGCAAGAGGTTCCCGGTTTTGGTTCCCCCTGCGCAGCCAGTGACTTTGAGGAGATCGGCATCTTGGGAGACCCCAAGGCCTTAGCGTGACGTATTTACTGCATGGGTTGATTTTTTTGCACGGAAAATACTAAATAATTCTTACTTTGTCTGACCAGCCTTTGTTTCTGAAGGTTTATTGCTGTTGATAACCGTGACGGTTTGTGTGTCCGCTCTTCCCACTCGCTTTTTTTTTTTTTTTTTTTTTTGAGTAATTGCCTTTATTCGTTACGTATTACAGAGGAGCTGTATGTTTCTGAACGAGAAGGCAGTGATTCCACTGGTGATGGGACACAAAAGAAACCATTCAAGACTGTGTTAAAGGTAACTGGAAAACAGCTGCTTTTTTGTTTTGAAGAGCTTGAACCGTAGGATGCTTTTGGCAGGGAGGGACTTTAAAGCCAGTCCAGTTCCAGCCCCCTGCCACGGGCAGGGGAACCCTCCACCAGGCCAGGCTGCTCTGGTCTTGTCTTTCTAAATGTAAATTTTATACCTGCTTTTACAGTTCTGACCAGTAGGATGTCTGCTTGGTCTCTTGAAGGGTGATTTTAGTTCACATGCAGTACCATTGATTCTGTTTGTTTGTTCCACCTTTTTAGGCTTTGATGACAGCGGGAAAGGAACCATTTCCTACTATTTATGTGGATTCGCAAAAAGAAAATGAGGTGCTGTAGCATTAGAGCTTCCTAGTAGAAATTATTTTAATGTCCCTTTGTGTGAAGGAACACAAATGTAATCTTTTCTGCTCTCTCCTTGGATTGATTTAGAGATGGGCCATTATTTCAAAGTCACAGATGAAAAATATCAAAAAACTGTGGCACAGGGAACAAATGAAGAATGAAGCGAAGGAGAAGAAGGAGGTAGGTTGCAGGTGATGCCAGGCTGGAGGAAGCATACCACCTTTCTTTTCCAAAAACATTAAACAGCATTCTTGTCATTCCCACCCCTCTAAAAAAGCTTCAGCTTGTTCTTTGTCCGTGTCGCTGTTTTGCACATGCATTAGTTACAACTTGCCTTTGTATTGGGACAAGTAAATGCCTGAAACTGGGTGAGTTTTGAACAGTTGCAGTCTTGGCTTTAGACTTTCTGGGAAAAAAATGAGAAACGTATCTGTGCATTGGTTCTCATCCTGGTCATGAATTGGGGCAGGTTTAGGCCCCAGCAAGGTAACATCAAGGCTTTTTATGACATGTGCGTCTGTAAACATGCGTTATAGTCTTTGGTAGTTGTGGAGAGTAGGAATCTTATAAAGCCTGCTTGCAGCTGTTTAATACCTTTTTTTTTTTTTTTTAATAAAAAAAAAAGGCAGAAGATCTCTTGAGAAGAGAGAAGAACCTGGAGGAAGCTAAGAAGGTTGTTATCAAGAATGATCCTAGTCTTCCAGAGCCAAAATGTGTGAGTAAGATTCAGTGTGCTTGATACGTGGCCTGTGTTAGAGCATCTTGTCTGCACGGAGAATGAATCTCTCTGCTTTGTGGCTCCGGCAGCTGTTGAAGTCCACTGTCTTCTTACTGTCCATCAATGCAGCTTTGCTTTTCCGATTATACAGACTTTGGTCTTTCTTGTGCGCTTGATGGGTATCTGAGCTTTCTTAGTTCACCCATGAGACTTCTCTGTTTGTCTGCTGGCAGAGATCGTATTTCTGTTTTTCAGAAAGTTCATTAGTTTTAATTGTTTGATTATTGCAGTGGTGGAGAGTGAAGAAACAGTGCTGGTTAGAGGATGTAATTTCGGTTACTGAGACATGTAATATAGTTCTTACTCAGCTCTTTGTAGAGTCCTGCTGGGTGTGATGATCTGGTGCAGTCCCTAGCTTAGTAAGCAGATACTGTATGTGCTGCCCTGTGACAGGTGTTTGGATAGATCCTGTGTAGAAGAGGGTTTTGATCAGAGACCTGCACTCTGATGGCTGCTCTTTGAGAACGGGGCAGCTGGGCCCAGCTGCACTGAAATCACAGTCTCTTCTAGACCGGTGTAATGTAGCAGTCCTTAGCTGCTTGAGACGTGATGCATTTTGAAGGTGCCTGCTGGGTTAATTGTTCTGCCTATAGCAGTGTCACTACCTCAGCTACAGGTTTAGATGTACCCATGTCAGATCCAGATACTCTGCTAACTGAACTCATCATCTAAAGGCATTCAGTGCCTTGAGAAATTAATCCACAGTGCATTCAGAGTGCCAGAAAATGTGCCTGAGGCATCCTTTCCAAGTCTTTTGGTGATGCAGTGCACCTTGGATTTCCAGAATACTCCAGTCTTAGGATGTGAGCTGTAACGTGTTTTCACTTCTCCTTTCAGTCAAACAAACTGAAAGTGAGCTTCTTCAAAAGCTATTACAGTCCTTGGTTGTTACACAGCAAAGTAAGCTTGTAAATAGAAAGGACTTGATGTGAAGCCTGGAAGTGCTGTCGCAGTGTACTGCTGTCCTGGCTAAAGTATTCTTTCCTTACTAAACAGCTCTTCATTATTGGCAGCTGTGCTTATAGCCTGAGTGGAACTTCGCTTCAAGTGCTCCTGGTAGGAGCTGTTGGGGAGGGAGGTGTCATATACACATAGACGTATGCTAAGTAATTCTGTGGAAAACACAATCTAAATGGTGAATCATTTCTCTCTGATTGCTTTTATTCCCGGCTTTACAGGTAAAGATTGATGCTCTGGAGGTTTACAGAGGCCAGAGAGTGAAGATTTTTGGATGGATTCACAGATTACGGAGGCAAGGTAAACCACAAGCATTTAGAAGTTACTGAACTGTGCAGAGAGATGGAACAAATACCATAGCCTTCAAAATTTGGACGCTTAGAATGAATCAGGCAGCACCGTTCTTAAACTTTTAAACCATCAGTTAGATGTCCTCTTTGGTTTTTCAAAGTGGTCACTACAACACTGAAAATTCTGCATGACAAGTAAGCGTGCAGACATTTCTTAGTCAAAATCTTAATGGGATTTTCAGTTTGGAGCCCAGTCCTGTGGAATTTCTTCAAAAGATTTGTTCTGTGTTTTAAACTAATCCTGCAAACTGAGTAGCTAACTAGCACCTGCTCATAGTGAAATCAGCAAATTGGAATTGTAAAGTTCCATAAAGTAGCATAACTTCTTTTACCGTAAGTTTAGGAAGTAATACTTGCCATCAAAATGATTGGTATTCTAGTTAGCAAGGTAGCTTCGGTTGGGGCGTAGGAGTGCGTGGCAGAGGTGGTTCTGACTCCACAGGTACTTGTTCAAATTATTGTTGAAGGACTTGACAAAGCGGTTGTGGATCTGGATATCATGAACAGTCTCTAGCAAAATATTTTTGACATTATATGCTTTTGTGGAGAGGTGGGTGACCACTTTGCCCATGTCAGATGTACCTTGGGCCTGTGAGTTCAGCATTTCTGCAGATAAGACTTGTAGTCCTTGAGGACCCGAGAGACATCCCAGGTCATGGCATGGCAGTGCAATCCCAACCCAGTTGATGTTGGAGCAGGCTTTGCTCTTGATGTCTGTTGAAACTTACTTTAACTTGTTATACAAAATACAGCTCTATGGAAAAAGGTGTTTATAACTGTGCTAATGCTTCAGTGCTTACCTGAATCATCTCTGTTTTTTAAAAAGGAAGAATGTGATCACAGTCCTTCTGTAATAATCTGCACAGGGGTAATTAGTATGTCTTGGGAGTGGGTCTCTCCAAATGGATCAGTGAATAAAGCTGAGGCGTTCTGGGTTTTTTTTCTTTTTAACTAGGAAAAAATTTGATGTTCATTGTTTTGAGAGATGGCACAGGTTTTCTTCAATGTGTCCTTTCAGATGACCTGGTAAGTTGTGATGATTTATTTCTGTTCCATCATTTAATAAGTGTTCATACCTCATTGTTTTTCTTTCATACAGACAATTGGAAGTTCTCCTAAACCTACTGATTAAGTTCTATTACTGTTAAATTGTATCTCCTACTACTAGAGATTATTTTTTTTGTCAATGTGAGAACTATTTAGAAGTGACTAGGAGTTAATCTTGTCTGGGACTCCAGTAGATGTCATAGGAAAAAAAGAATTACCTTAACTATGCCTCTGTCTCTTTCTTTCCTTGCAGTGTCAGTGTTACAACGGGCTAATTCTTTCTACGGAGAGCAGTGTTGCAGTGTATGGTACACTGAACCTTGTTCCTGAAGGCAAGCAGGTACAGGAGCTAGTGTGTTTGGGTTCTCCTCCTCTTTAACAGTTGGTCGTTTTCCTGGTGGAAGGAGAAGCAGACGTAGAAATTACTACTAGATTATTTCAGTGGGAATTTTATTTAGCGAAAAGAAGAAACTTCCAAGGCTGTTGCTGTCACCCACAGTTCAGTGTGTGATGGGTGAACTGTGTGACTGTTCTGGTTTTGCCTGAAACAATTTTCCACTGATATGTGCCACAGATGTGGGAAATTATGTTAAAAACCAACATAGCTTTATTTTCCCTAACAAGAGGCTTATTCAGTTTTCATGAGGCTGAGAGTTTGGGAGTGTGTCTCTTTTACTGAGGTGGGTTTTTAAGCTCTTGACCATGTTGTATTTGGCCTTCAGCATTTGGCAGGTGTATGAACTAGGCAATGTAACTTTTTTTTTATAAAATTTTGTTTATAATGGTGGTCTCATCTTAACGACTTGGCAGGTGTGATTTTAGGTTTCAAAATGTGATGCTGCTTAGGCCTTGTGCACCTCTTATTCCAGTCTAGATCTACACTCTGTTACTGTTTGGAAAACTGTTTGAGGGTGGGGCTAAAACCACATTAAGCAGCTAGGCATGAAGGATGGCCCATAAAAAGGATTCACACTGAAGGCAGGAGAGAAGCTTTCAGAAACCATTATCTGTGACAGCAACTCAGTGTACTCGTGAGGACATGCAGGCCTGTGTCAGGGTATTTACTGAAAATTACGTTAACACTTCTTAGTTATTAGGAGATGACTGAAAGACAACTAAGTTGTGTCTGTGTTACAAAACTTGATGCAGAAACAGCAAGCAAGCTCAGGTCGCACTTATTCTATTTAAATCTTAAGTAGTTCTTTTTAAGACATGAGCTCCTGATAGCTGCTTATAGTAATGTCATTTTTGTGAAGGAGAAAGCAAAGCAGTAATGTTGAGATTTAGAGGATAGATAGGTGTTTAGTGTTGCTAGTCTGTAAGCTTACCTCGTCCTTTAGATACATATTCAAAATTGTCATCAGCTCTTGCAGTGAGAGTTGTTCTTGTCTGTGGATTGGCAATCTATATTCTCCTCTGTAGTCTCTTGAGTAAGTGTACTATCTCTAGTAAGATAACAGGCAGAAGAAGCATGTCTGAAAAAAAAAACCAACCACATTTTGGAGTGTTATATTGCTTCAAATAGCATTTCCAAGATGTGTTAGACATTATTTGAGCAAAGTAGTCCGTCACTCTGGCTGCCTGCAGTGTGTAAAATAAGGTCAAAGTGTTAACCTTTTGTGATGCTTTGTAGATAATTCAATTTTCTTGTAAGTCACGTACTATTGGCCATTACTGGCATGTTTTGCAAATGAAATTTGGATAGGCTTAATTGTTCTACTTGTCCATGCCACTCGGGTTCTATCCCCAAGAGACTGATCTAAGGTTAGAGAGCCAAGCTGAGTTAAATATGAGTCCACTCCCTGTTGTGTTTGACTGTCAGAAGCTGGCAAGATTTCCTTTCCTTCATAGCTTACTCTACTGGGACTTCTAAAAATAAATGCAAACAAGGATCACTTTTTTTAAACAACTTTAACGTAGTTTGGTAATTGTAAGTAACTCATGCTACTGCTCATAATGTTTCAGACATCGAAAGCACTTTGTTTCATGTTTCATCACAATGGTACAATGCTTTTAGTGAACAAAAGCACCAGATTTATAAAAAAATGTTGATTGGACTTTGAAAATCTGCATTTACAACCCTGAAAATACTGTGAAGGAAAAACGCAGCATTTTTAGGAGGCAGAAGCCTACTGCGACCCACACGGGGGAGCTGGTGAGACCCAAAATGAAAATGTCTGGGACCCTCTGCTTGCCACATGGCATAAACAGGGCTGGGCAGATCAGCCAGCCTGAAACCTGCTGTTGTCACGTTGTGGTGAGGTGCTACCTAGTGCAGAAAGATTGCTCAGGTATCCCTGGCAGGTAGTCTCAAAAGTACCTGTAGTGAGCTTGTTCTTCCTCCGTCATGATCCAAGCAATCTTTAATTTGAAGTTTGAGAAAAGGAGAATGTGGCTCAAATAGGACAAAGAACAAAAATACCTTGATTGTCATACCGCAGTTTTAGGTCTGCATTTTCTCCTAATAGATGGGAGGACTCTTCACTCTGTGTGCAGTGCTCTTAAGGCATACAGGAAGGTTCTTTGTGCCATTGTGTTGTGTTGTGTTGTAGCACCATGTAAACCACTATGAAGAAAATTAACTGTCTCAGCCAAAACTAGTATGCAGTGTAAATTACCACAGAATGGTTTGGGCTGGGAGGAAGCTCTGAAGGTAATCATCACGAAGGGTCTGCCCTGTTCTTGAAGAATATCTAATGTGAGGTCAGGCTGCCAACTGTCTTGTCCAAATGGGTTTCTGAACGTCTCCAAGGATGGAGACTGCAATCTGGCTTGGCCTGTGCCCTAGCGTTTCAATGCTCTGCAAAGAGTTTTTTTCTTTATAGCTGATTGAAATCTGCCTTGTTGTAACTGGAGATATTTGTCCTTATGCTGGACACATCCAAAGAGATTCTGGCTCCATCTTCTCTATAACCATCCATTAAATAGCTGAAGGTAGTAAGTAGTTTGCTCCTGCTTAGCTTTCTGTTCTTCCAGCTGAATAAACCCAGCTGTCTGTGATAACTGAATGCATCTGGAAGCTTCTAATTATCTGAGTGCAGTACTCAATTCCATTCACGTTAAGTCTGAGAGACTCATGGTGGGTTGCAAATGGCACTTCTAAGCGAGCTATGACCAAATTACAGAGCAGTCACTTTGAAAATACTGCAATTAGGATTTTAGCATCTTTTGTTTAAACCAGATTAACATCTCTGCCACAATGCCAGATGGTGACATCCAAGGGGCAAAAAAAAGGGGACTTCTGAAATGTTTGTTTCTCTTCAAATTGGCAGGCTCCAGGAGGCCACGAGCTGAACTGTGATTATTGGGAGCTTATTGGTCTGGCCCCAGCAGGAGGGGCTGACAATCTACTCAATGAGGATTCAGAGGTTGATGTGCAGCTTAACAACAGGCATATGATGATTCGAGGCGAGAATATGTCCAAAATCTTCAAGGTGCGCTCCATGGTAGTCCAGGCCTTCAGGGATCATTTCTTTGCCAATGGCTATTATGAAGTAAGTATGTTTTCCCTTGTCAGCAAGTGACTACTTTAATGTCCTGGCTTCAAGACTTTTTTTTTTTTTTTTCTTCCCTGAAATAAATGTGTAGATTTTCTAATTGGTCTGAAAGGGGCAAAAGAAAAGCTGTTTCTTAGGAAACTATTACTTGATTGCTTTCATATAGATAGATCTCAAAGGTGTGTAGGCACTTCTGAGGGGTGTAACTGTTACGGTATGATTCCCCAACAGCCTGCATACCTCTTTTTAATGTGCTGGAGGTTATCAGACTAAAGTGCTTGGACGCGTGCATACAAAAGCTTTGTAGATGGTGTTCTGGAAGAGTGTGCCTTACGTCACTGCTCTTGCATGTTGTCATCCTTGTCTTTAATTCTTCACTCAAGTAATGGGAGTTCTGTTCTTTAACAGGTCACACCACCAACTTTAGTCCAGACGCAGGTGGAAGGAGGCTCAACCCTGTTCAAACTGGATTATTTCGGTGAAGAGGCATACTTAACGCAGTCATCACAGCTCTATCTGGAGACCTGCATTCCAGCGTTAGGAGATGTTTTCTGTATTGCTCAGTCATACAGAGCTGAGCAATCCAGGACCCGCAGACACTTAGCAGAGTATGGAAAGAGTATACTTCTTTGCTATTTATGTATAAGTGAATTTATAAAGCAGGGGAGTAGCAGGCAGTTAGATGACATAATGTACAGCAAGCAGACGGCATAATGCTAATGCGGAAGGTCTGAGCAAAGTATATTTGGGGGTGATACCTTGTCTTGGTGAATGTCTAGCAGGTCATAATATATTGATTTTTAGTGAAGGAAGATCTGGGTAAGGGGACAAAAGTGTGTGAATTGTGGGGGTTTTAGTGAGAATTTTTTTCATACTAAAAGATTTGTTGCTTGTGTATGGTTTTATAATGGTGTAACTTCATGTTTCAGATACACTCATATTGAAGCTGAATGTCCTTTTATAAGTTTTGAGGATTTGTTGGACCGTCTGGAGAGCTTGGTTTGTGACGTAGTAGACAGAATCTTGAAATCTCCTGCATCAAGCTTACTGTATGACCTAAACCCGGTAGGCAGCAGCGTGGCACACTCGTGACTAGCCAAGAACATAGATCTTTAGCCTTTCCTGGTCAGCATGTTTGTTTGGGGAAGGCAGGGCACGGCATGGCAGTGGGCTCTGCTTGCTTACTGTTATTAATAATAGTAAGAGTATTAAATAACATCAAAAGAATGAAAATGCTGCAAGGCTGGTAATGACTTTTCTAGAAGCCAGGGACTGTGGGGGAAGAAGTTTCCTACTAGCAAGTTCCAGGAGCCAGCAGTGTGCTGGGATTTATTGCAATGTGTACTGTACCAGTGGAATAAAACCCTCTATCCCAGAGCTCATAATATTGATCGGCTGGTACTTGTAGATTGAGCACAAGGGAGCAATGAAAGAACTGGTGTTTTACTTTCCACCCTGGAATGTGGAGCTCTAAAGCTATTTTATTTGTTAGAGACCCTTTGTCTTCTGTTGCCTTTGCAAAGAAGATGGCTTTAAGAGACTGCTATCTCCATTACTAGCTTTTCTCTCAGAGCACATATGAAGTCTTTTGCCTGTTATTTTGACCTGTTTCCTGATAAACACTGGGAGGTTCAGTTTTAAATTTGGGCTGAGACAGGTGTCAGGAGATAGGAAGAAGCAGAACTCACCTCATAAAGGTGGATTCTGAAGCCGTTCTGTGTGCAGGGCAGCAAAAATATTCTTTTGTGGCCTTGCCCATGGAACCTCTGCTCATGGCTCCGTTTGAAACACCTACACGTGCAATGAATTTGTACAGAAAAGGGAATAGCCTTGAAAATACTTCCTTTCTTCTCTCTCCTGCCATCTTTTTCAGCTTCTGTTCTGTGAGCTGTACTGGGCTTGGAAGATGGTTGTGTTTGGTTCTATCTTTTCAGTACTGAGCTTGATTTGTTTGTTTAATTAACAATTTATTGATGGATGAGCTGGGAAGAGTCATGTGTATGCTTCAAGTCTGGAAGTGGACTTGCTGATCAACTAGAAAAATATTCTTCTTTAAAAATGGTGTTATTCCAACTATCTTCATGTCTGCTCTTATTTATAGGGCTTCAAGCCCCCTAAACGTCCTTTCCGGCGAATGAACTATACTGAAGCCATTGAGTGGTTAAAGGAACATGATGTGAAGAAGGAAGATGGCACTTATTACGAGTTTGGGGAAGTAGGTCTTTCTGAGGCTCTCTAGAAAATCAAACAAAATCCCACTGCCCTGCACTCAGGGTATAGAAGGCCCTCAAAGAACGGTGTATTTGGACTACAGTGCTGTTGGGCTTACTGTTGCTGTGTGAATCTGTTGTGTTTTGTTTGGAATTACATTGATAATGAGTGAAGTTCTAGTCCTATTTAAGCTAAAGAGAGCTTTGCTATAAACTTAAGTTTATCCAGAGGCCTGGATTTTTGTCTGGACTGTGCTGGGAGATGTAGTGAATTATTTTATTGGGGAATGTAAGTATGGGTTGGGTTTTCCATGTAATGTCTTCAAACATCGGAACCAAAATCTGTTTTGACATCTGTCCATGTGTACCCTGTCTCGCTCTTATCCAACATGTAAGACAAAATTACTTGAAGGAGATCAAGAGGACTTGACAGTGTAGCCATAGTCATCAAAGGATTTAAGAGAAATTTTTAGGAGGAGATGATATAATTGTTTAACTTCAAAGTCTAAAAAGCATATTCTGAAGGAACCTTGGCAGCTCAAAATCAGATTTGTTGGATTTTTTGATGTTACTATTTTTTCCATCTGTATCAAAGATGATAGAGGTGAAGGGAGAGAAAGGCTTTCAGACTGCACCAAACTTAAGGTTCTAGAGGGAAATAAGGATTCTTACTTCCTTTCCCTCATTGTGGGGCTGATACTTATTGTGAGCTGCCCTTGTGCAAGGCCTGTGTTCCTTGCACTTTCCTTGCTGTGCGTGCTGTAGTTGGCTGTGTCCGCCCCCACTTTCACAGCAGTCAGTGCTGTAATGCAGTGTTTGGTTGGATTAAAACAAGTAACAGGTGTGGCTTTTTCCTATTAAAGAAAATTCTGATCTTCTGACTTGAACCAGAATCTAAGAAAACTCTGAGCATTGGCTGAATAAAAGTTCAAATTAAGCCTTTTATAGATAGACAGTTTTTTTACTAAACAAAGTATGTTCGTTTAACAAGCCATGATGACATCATCACTGATGTTCCCTGTCTGTTAGTGTAAGTGTGGTGTCATCTTTCGCTTCTCTCTGGTTTTTAAACAATAAAATTGCTGAATTGATCATAATGAAACTCCTGCTAGGTGTTTCACCATTTATCAAATTTTAATCAGAAAATGTAGATAAGAAACAAATAACCTCATCTTATGTAACCGATCAGTTGAGGTTTCTGAAAAATAGCCCATATACTTAACAAGGAAGCGCTTAAACGTCTTAGTCTTGAGGTTTGTGGAAAACAGTATTGGGGAGGAAGCAGATTTGACTCTTCAGTATTTACTGGTTTGGAAAGTCTCCATTTCAGATTAGGATTTCCTCAGTTTTCTGTCTGAAACAGTGGGAAGACTTAGCTTTTAATTGAACAGATTCCTCCCCTCGACATGTATGGTTTTTATATATAAATATATTTTCTTCTAAGATAAACTTGTTTTAAAAAGTTTATGTACACTAGGATGAATGTGTGGATATGTGTGGTGTGAAACTGCATTTGTTTCACGCCTGATGCATGTGGAACTTCAAGGTATTGGAGTGGTTTTGGCTTTAAGTATTAAAAAAGCCTTCTTTAACCTTAGGATATTCCTGAAGCTCCTGAGAGATTGATGACAGACACCATTAATGAGCCAATCCTGTTGTGCCGATTTCCTGCAGAGATAAAGTCTTTCTATATGCAGCGCTGTCATGATGATTCCCGCCTTACTGAATCTGTAAGTTGGTATTTTATGTGCAGGCTTCTGCGTAAGTATGGGGAATGTCAGTGTGAGTAAGCATAGAATGAGTAAGTACTCCAGGAGAACCTTGGAGAATTCTTACCAGGTTTTGGTTTGGGTGTCTTTTGGTGCGGCTTGTTGATTGTGTGATAAGTAAAGTAACTCTGAAGTGCTAATAACATGTGGGTAGATGCTGGTCAGTGTGCTCCTCACTGACTTCAGGCAAGGGCTAGTCTAATGACAATACTTCTGTGACTTCTCCGAGACTGTATTGTCTAAACACTGGCTGTCAGGCAGCCAGCAAGAGGGTGGTTATTAGGAATGTTGCTGGGTTTGTGGTGGTGTGGGGTTTTTTTTTATTGTTTGTCTGTTTGTGTTTTACAGGTCAGTGTGGCCAAGAGTATTAGAGATTAGGGAACCTAGTTAAGTTATTTTATTCCATCTATAAATTGGGTCTGGAAGGAACTGCCTGCCTTCCTGTTGTGCAGAATTAAATAGAAATGGTAAAATATGTTATGGAAATATAGTTGTAGGTTTGGGTTATTTTTCTTCCCCCTCCTGCAGGCAGGTTAATTGTAATAGTTTGACCTTATGCTGTGTTTTGTAGGTTGATGTGTTGATGCCTAATGTTGGTGAAATTGTTGGAGGCTCGATGCGTATCTGGGACAGTGAGGAGCTACTCGAAGGCTATAAGAGAGAGGGCATCGATCCCACACCGTACTACTGGTATACTGATCAGGTTTGTAAAACAGATTAGATGTGTTCCTTGTCAGCTATGATAATTTGACTTTTTTTTTTTCCTTAAACTTGCTCTTAAGGTGATACAGTCTGAATTGTATTTTTGGTGGCCCGAAGTAGATAGTTATTTACGCATTGCCAAAATGCAATGCGTAACAGTTTCCAGTCTGTTAAAACTGCTGCTGTTTACTGCAGTTGCATGCTGCCCTTTACCAAATGACCTTCATTAGGCTGCTCAGTGCAGGTGTATTCTTCTAATAATGCCTTCTGCAGCACTGTTAGATAAAGAGAAGTTGGTCTTCGTGGATTTGAATGGCTAAGCTGTAAGTAGTGTAAGGAGAGGAGTGGAGGAGGCAGTTGGAAAAGAATCATTGAGATTTCTTTTTCACCTTTCTTTTTCCTCTTCTAGTCCTTACATTGCCCCAGGAAATTCGCGACAAGTAAGCACAAATATCCTGCCTGAAAAGAGTAAAGTCCATTTTCCTCATAATTCAGAAAACAATCTTGGGTTTTCATTTTTTTTCCAGTCATAATTACTGCAATTATATAAATAACAAGAATTTATGTTTAAATTTAAATAGCAGTCTCTTAAAATTTAAATAACAAGAATAAATGTTTAATATCTAGTCTCTGATTTTAATTTCACAGAGAAAATATGGCACGTGCCCTCACGGTGGATATGGTTTGGGATTAGAACGGTTCCTAACCTGGATTCTGAATCGACACCATATCCGAGATGTCTGTCTCTATCCACGCTTTGTCCAGCGCTGCAAACCTTAGATGTCCGTGTGGTAAACTCCAAGAAAACTGAGCAAATGATGATTGAAAAGGAATGATACACTATATACTACAGCCTGTCTGAGAACAAGATTTACTGCAACCTGTTGCTAATACTAATACTGATTTAGGGTGTGAAAAGGAAAAATAAACTAACCCCTTTTTAAAAGTAAAATACTGCTAATTAACTGGAAGAAGCCTCATAAAAAAAATTGTTAGGTGCAGTTATGCGCTCAAGGCAACATAGAACAAATATCCTGATAAGCTTCAATTAAAAAACAAGATATACTTCTGCTTTTAATTTCTGTGATTCAAAAGAAAATAAGATCAGCATTGGATTTGTTGTTCATTTTTTTTGATTTGCTTTAATTTTAGTCTGTTTTCTCTTGATTTCTTGTTGGAGAGATCAGGAGTTCAAGTTCTTTAAATTCCCAAATACTGACCTTGGAGAATGGCATGAAAAAGACATATCTAAAGAGCTCAACAGAATACAAAATTGGGATTAATTCTGTTGTGCGTTGCACTTTTCTAGCTCCTACTGTTTTTAATCAAAGTTCTGATTGAGTTTATTCAGTAGCAAGGTATGTAGTATTTAGCACACAATTCCACTGCAAGAGATGGGGGTGGTTGGTTAGGGTTTTTTTCCAGATTATTTATTGGTTAGAAATGATGAGGCACCCGGTGAAGGTAGGCTTTGCTACGTTTTCCTTGTACCTGTGGATGCAGCGCTGTAGTGGGTCCATGCACACCCCAGCCTGTGCTGAATGACAGTAGGAAGGGAGCACTGTCTGTTAGCTTGTTGGCACTGGGGTGGTTTGTGGTGCCTTCCAAATTAAGGTTCTGCCATCTGTTTCAAACCAGAAGTGACCAAGACCCAAAGAAACCAATAACTTTGAAATACAATTGGATTTCAGCATTGTATGCTGACTGAATTGCTGTCCTCTCTAGATGAACTGTAGTTCAAGCAGGGCTTTCCAGTCTTATGCTGAAGTATGTTTTCATAGTAGAGCAGTTCCATGTTTCCTAGCTGGCTCCATGTTCTCTTGTGCCACTGCATCTGAGCAGATTCTCTGACTGTAATCAAGTTATTAAATGAAATATTAATGAAATATTTAATGTGTTGAGTCATCTGTATGCTTTTAATCATAAATAAAGCAATTCTTTTTACTAGAGAGAAAAAAAATAATTGGTAGGTGCATCATTTGCTACCTGCACTGAGATTTTATCTGGATTTGCCATTCATAGGATTGTTGAGCTGTGCAATACCCATATTTTTGTAATAAATGACTGGTTTTCTTCATCTTGCATGTTAAACTTATAAACTGGTCTAAATTGGCAACCAATAAATTGTGACAACGTAAGTTGGTGTGCAAGAAGGTAGTTCTTGACCTCTAATGTCTGATCCTTTCCTTTCACTTAGCCTTTATAGCTTACTTGCTTAATATAGTCAGTCCTGTCACAGACATTATCTGTGTGGGCAAAAGCACAGGAAAAGGGAGTTTCCAAGTGCAGGGAATACATATTCCAAAAAAATGGCACTGGCTTTTTTCTTTTTGAACTAAATCCCCATTAACTTGAAGGCATGTATTTTTATAATTTGCATAGACCACCCAGCTGAAACATCCTAGGAAGAATAAATGAGAACAGATGGGGTGCTAAATAATTGGTTACCAAGGCAGCAGCTCTTGGTGGGGAGTTCGTGTGACTTCTGCCTGCTTGTAGCTGTGGCTGCCCAAAGCCAGCCTGGTTTGTAAGCAGAGTTAACATCTGCCTTGCCGACTAGTACAGTTGGAAGAAGTGAGGTTATTTCCAGAGCTGTTAAATGTCTGGATTTAATGTCTTGGGGGGCCACTGTGGCATTGCTGCTTATGACCTGAGGGGTGAGGTGAGTAGGGACTGCACTGTACAAGGATGAAGGAAAGATGCTCTAAGATGTGAGCAGTGCCAAGATGGTTTTCTTTCTTACCCACCTCTTTGAATTCAATCTTATCCCAGTCCTTTTGTAGCTACAAATAGAAGAAAATCTTATACAGTGACATGCCTTAGCATGCTCTCTCACACTTGCCCTACTCCATTTTTGATGGGTTGTTCTTTGTCCATACATAGAACTTCAAAGATTCTTTTAAATACCAGCAAAAGTATAGTCAACTGTATATTTCCTGTGGTTTGGGGTATTGTTGCATGTGTTGAGTACATACGGTAGAGAAAAAGATACTACTAGAAAAAAATCACTTGTTTGCCATCAGTTTCCTGTCCTTAAAACTGCCAGGGCTGAGCTACTTTGTAAAGGTTAAAAGCCTTCATATCAGGTGAGCTACTAGCGGAAGGTCTGAGGACTTAAGAGGCACTCCTGGAAGAGGCAGATTAGATAAGGAGCTTAAAAGGTGACTGAGATGAAAGTTGCTGTCAAGTCGAACTTCATGGAGACTGCTGTGCAGTTCTATAGTCCGCCTGTGGAGCAGAGGCGGTGCTGGGCAAACCACCTGCATGGGAAAGATCCCCAAATTAAGGGAAGTATCCCTAAATTAAGCAAAAGCCAGTGCAAATCTACCGGTGGAGTAATAAGTAATTTCTTAGGCAGCCACTGCAATGTTGAAATGCTACTTCAAAACAAACCTTTGCTATGTTAAACATGATTGGTGTAGTTCCTGATTTACCAACAAGGCTCAATTCAGGTTTTTGATCATCAAGAAAAAAAAAACCAATCCTACTTTTAGAGACTGAAAAATGATAAATGTTATCTTGGGTTTTATTTTTGTGTCACATCAGTTGTGGGTTTTGTGTGGTGTCTTCTTTTTTTTTTTACTGTATTCTTACAAAATTTGCTGAGTTTGATTATGTCTCCAGTGATTTAAAACATGATCCTGGGTGTTTCTGCCAGCTATCCAGAAAGCTAGTTCCTAAGCTGTCCAGCAGCAAAGCTTTTTGATTTTAAGTTCTTATGTTCTTTGGGCTAGCACTGTTCCTAGGTCATTCCCATCAGAGTTCAATGTTTCAGTCCTCCTTCCCAGTATGTATACATTGTTTATGTGGCCAATACTGGTCAGGTACTGGGGGAAGCAAAGCAGCTCATTGGTCTCACTGGCTGTTAGGACTCCAGGGACCAGAGGGACCTGCATTTTCCTCCAGGCTCCATCACGAATTCCAGTGCCGCTTACATCCCTTGCAGATTATGTTTGCTAATAATAGCTCTCAGAAAGACACTGCAGCTGCGTGGAGTACAAGAATACTTGAGCTTGTTTTTATTAGAATGGGTAAACAAACCTGTAAAAGAGGAGAAAATGTGGAATGAGGACTTGGATTTCTCTTCATCCTGTTTAATTTTCCCTCGAGGTATCTCCACACAGTCAGACTGGTAATTGTATTGTTAACTGGTGAACTGGACTGGCTCCAAGGCCCTTTCAGCCTTGTAACTGGCAGCTTCGAGATCACTATCATATAGCTTTGTTAAGCTTACATCTCCTTACACATGTTATTTTATATTCATCTACATTGAAACTCATCTGGCCACCCTTCATAAGGACCTTTTGAAGCTCCTTGCCAATGGTGTGGCACTAACCATCCCAGAGAACCCACCATCCTTCACATATGTGGGGTTTCTCTTCTTTGTTCGCTTCCCCATGGGGCAGCCAGGATTGAAACAGCTGCAGCTCGCTGGAGGGGCAAGGAGAAGCACAGTGCTGCCAGGCCTTGGGCAGCAAGAGCTAGGTCTGCCATTGCCTTCTGTAAGCTGTACACAGGGCAACTGAAACCACTGCTGAGAAGATGTGGGATGCAAATTTGTGTGCACGATAACTGTTCTGGTGTTTTTTTTTGTGTTTCTACTAGGAATTAAGGTTACCAGACGAGATCTGCAGTCCTGTGCCAGCGTGTCTGATGAGCCAGGAGTCCTGGTGCAGGAGCCAGGTCCTGCCCTGGTGCGAGGCTGTACCACTGCAGCCTGTTCTGTGTGCTGCCTGTAGTTCTTGTTCCACTTGAGCTGGACTTCTTCCCAGCTGTCCTGCTCCTCAGGCACAGGTCCTGCGCTGCTACTGTCTATATTTATTGCATGGAAAAGAGGGGTAAAGACTACGGCATTTGGACCAGCAGTAAGAGCCCCAGAGCACATGGAGCAAGTCAGCAGCTGGGCCTGCAGTACCTCCCTGTCTGACCCCTCCTGCCTACCAAACAGCCACCTTTGATTTCCAGTATCCGCAAACCACACTGGGCTGTGACCAGGACAGAGAATCCCAGCTGGCGCCGTAACGGTATGCAGAGGTGCTGCTGGTCATAAATCAGTTCTGTGGATATCTGCCTCCAGCTGAGAAATGCTGTTCCTCCCAGCATGCGAAGGAAATCTCCTCATAAATGATGCACACTGTAAACACAGTGCATGTCCCTGCGTGCGAGGTGCAGCCCTATTGCAAAGCTTTCCCACTGTGCACTGGCAGAGGCAGCAGTTTAGCTTTGAAAAGCCTGTTCTTTCCATCCCTTGGAGAAGATTTCTGTCAGAGTAAATAATGATTTAGGCTGGCGTTTTTCCTGGTGCACTGGGCTGAGACCAACACGTTTCACCTGGAGCACAGGCAGAATGCCAGCATGCAACCCCACCTGTGCCAGGCCAGCTCCCAGCGCAGCCCCTTGACCCAGCTCACCACACTGGAGTTGCTGCAGTCTCTGAGTGTGGGGGACTGTGCCTCCCCTGTGCTGGTTTTGTCACCGTAATTTTACCAGCTCTTTTAAAGTACCAAGTTCCAAGTAATAGTTTTCCTGTGGTTATTGCAAATGTGTGCCAGTGCAGCAGGAAGAAATGCTGGGTGCTGGCACAGCCAGTGCTGCCCACTGCCAGTACCTGCTGCTGCACTGAGCATTCAGGACAGGTTCCAGCACTGGGGACCGGTTCTAGTGCTCAGGACCAGTTCCTGGCTGGTGCAGCCCTGCAGGGTTTCTGCCCTGGCTTTAGCCAGACACACCAACCGCCCTCACACGTGTCTTCCAGTAAAACGTCAGGTAAAAAACAGCCAAACTTTGGGCAGTTGTCATATCCTGTGCACAGCATCTGGGTGCCAATGCAGACTTACCAAGTGGGGTTGCTGTGTTCAAACTCTATGTCCATCTCCGGCGCTGCTGACCAGGGCCATGTCCATCCCTTTCCAGATGAGGTAACCTCCATCCTTAAAGCTTCAGGACTGCCCACCACAGAGCAGGGACTAACCCGGGTGACAGGGCGAGGGGACAGGCCTTGGAGAAGTAAAGAATTATTAGGGGCAAAATAAGGGGTGGGATGGTGGAAAAGGCCGTCGGCTGACGTCCTCTGGAAGAGGCAGGCTGGGACGGAGGCTCTTGAAGTGAGGAAGGAGGGGAGCATTGCTGTAGGTGAGAACCCTGAATTAACTGCAAAGATTGACCAAGATCTGAGGTGGTGGGTGAGCTTCTCTGCTGAGAAAGCCCCCTCAGATTAAAAAAAAATAGGTTGGGTTTTTTTTTAAAGGATCTGCAGCTTCCTTAGGGCCTAACTGTGCAAACCTAGAGCTGCCCAAGAGCCTTTTTTTTTTTTCTATTTCTTGAACAAAATTTAACCCCGGAGTTAATGCAGGGGATGCCATTATTAGTTTACCTTCGGAAAAAATAAGATCTTGGGGTCTTTTGGTTGTTTTGATCAGGGGGCGCTTCATCACTCCTCAGCCCTCCGCCCTGTGGTAACGGTCCCGCAGGGCCAGCCGCGGCACGGCAGCCTCCGGCGCTCCCACCTCAGCCCTGGCTCCTCCGCCGCCGGCCCCCCCGGCACCGCCCTCCCTCCCGTACGGGGCAGCGGGGGCGGTGCCGGGGGGGCGGCGGCGGCGGCGGCCGAGAGGCGGCGGCGGAGCCGTCTGAGGGAATGCAGGCGGCCGGCGCCAAGATGGCGGCCGCTAGTACTGCCGCTGCGGCCGGACGTGCGACGCGTCACCGTGAGTCTGTGGG
>JAVJGJ010000054.1:655755-667821 GCA_035590215.1 Microhierax caerulescens
TATCCTCAGGAAGTGGGAGCTACTGTCCAGAGAGTCATGGAGAAGCTGAACTACTCCAACCCTTACAGGCTTGTGTGGCAGTCCAAGGTACGTGCTCAGGGAAGCTGTAAAGCTACCTGCCAGTGTAAAGCTTTTCAGCTGATGGAGTTTATGATCTTCCAGCTTAAGGAGGTCATAACCTCAGTGCCTTTTTCCCATTTTCCCCAGGTATTTCTGCTAGAACAGAATCCCCATCTTTTACTCAGGTTCAGTCTTTCCAGATATACTACGCAGAGTTCCTCACCTTTTTGGTATATTGCATCATTTTAACGTAGATTTCTGATGTGTCCATTAGAAAACCTATGATCTTACAACATCTAGTTTAGCATTTGCCTTTCTTTGTCAGAAAAAAGAATCGAGCACGCAGGGTTTTTAAGGTGCTGCTTTTTCAGGATCTCAGAGCAATTTTTCTGAAGTAGTCACTGTGATATAGACATTCTTAATAGTAATATGAGCCTAATCCAAATAGGCATCATTATTCTGGACAAAGACTGCTTGCATTATTTTGTACTTATTATTACTACTGCAAATAGAAGGAACATAATTTCACCAGAATTATGCAGTACAAGTAACCTTATGTCTCAAGGCGTTACACCTATCATGCTATTGTTGTTCTTAAAGCTGTGTTATTGTATCTCAGCACTGAATGCTTCATGGATCGTAAAGGGGTAAGGACAGTTTGCTACAGAATGGTAACTTCTTTAAAAGGCAGGTAAACCCTGTGCAGTAGTGGTCACGGTTTTATTGAACTGAAAAAGTACACCTTTATTTAAATTTTAATTTGTTTTAATGTGAGTCTCATTTAGGCCAGCCCAGGTTCTGTTTCTTTGGGATTTAGATGGTGGGACAGTATGTCTTCATAAAAGATGCAATGGAGAAAGTGAGAGGTGCTATCAAAAGCAGGGAAATACAAATAAGTGGCTCCATCGTATACATTATCTGGCCTGTGTTGTCCTGCTTAGAAAACATGGGTGTTCTTGTAAGAATGATTTAATCAAGTGGTTTCATCTTTATTTTCCTCCCCCTTTTTCTTACAGGTTGGACCAATGCCTTGGCTTGGTCCACAGACAGATGAGACCATTAAAGGACTGTGCCAAAGAGGAAAGAAGAACATGTTGTTGGTTCCAATAGCATTTACAAGTGACCACATTGAAACACTTTATGAACTGGATATTGAGTATGCCCAAGTTTTAACGAATGAGGTGAAAGTTTTATGGTTTTTATAACTGTTTGGATAGCGGTGCTCTCCTGTTTTGAAATTTGCTTTGTAGCTGCTTCTTGCAATATGACTGGGGGCAAATTCTGGTTTTATGTAAATTGAAATTAATCTGAACTGGTTTAACTCAATTTTTAGCAACACAAAACAGCTGGGAATTTGTCTTTCTAGATGTAACTCAAGCCACTGCTATCCTTACTGAAAATGAATCACCAGTTTTTGGCAGCAAAGTGAAATTTTGCATCGTAGTTATTTTTGCTGTATTGAAAAACATGGTACTGCATTTAATTCTGTCATTTTGAGGCAAATTCTGAATGAAGTAGAAAGGAAGGATAACTATTGAGTGATCTAGCAGTCTTAACTTTTTTTCTCCTTATTTTTGATTCAGTGTGGAGTTGAAAATATCAGAAGAGCAGAGTCTCTTAATGGAAATCCACTGTTCTCCAAGGTATCTTTGTTGTTGCAATAGTTGTAAAAGTCTGCAGTTGTGTGTTTCCTACTAGATTATGGATATCTTCTTGTAGTTTTCAAGTATTTTGAGTTCAAGAATGAAAATGAAAAGAAATGGTACTTAATCTGTGTTCCACAAAGTGTTTTCTTTTATGACTGTAGTGCTTTTTTTGTTTGTTTTGAAGAAGTTCAGAAATGTAGTTTGACAAAAAAGAAAAAACAGTTTTGTATTCATTTGCAGTAATCTTTCAATGAAGTATTTCTCTTAAGATGTTTTAAGGCGGGATTTTCCCCTGAAGGAAAAGAGGATAGTGCTTAAAGTGTGTAGTCCGATGGATACAGTTTGGCAGTCTCACTAGTCAGTGTGGCACATGTTAAAGCACTTTTATATTTTATGCATATAAGTTTGCTGACTTCTGATTTTTAATTAACTGTCTTTCAGGCTCTGGCAGACTTGGTCTGTTCACATATCCAGTCGAATGAAATCTGCTCAAGGCAGTTAACCCTCTGCTGTCCACTCTGTGTAAATCCCATCTGCAGGGAGACAAAAGCCTTCTTCACTAATCAGCCACTGTGATGGGCAGCCTAGGAGAGCACCCCTGGATTATACAGGAAAAGTGCCCTGGTGAAGCTGTGCAAAGGAAAGAAACTGCTTGACTAAACTCTCCTCTGTTATATGCTCACCAGGCTGGTAGTCTCAGTGATGTTAACCTCATGTAACAGTAAGGAGAACTTGACTTTTTTGTTTTATTTTTTTCTTATGTTTTCTTTGTTTGAGAAGAGTTTGTAGAAAGTAGGGAAATAAGGGCGTTTATCCTGCGAGATGTGAAAAGATTTTGTTTCATCTGATTCTCATTGGGCTTGGCATGAGCCCGTAAGTATGCACTGAAAAACTTAAAAAAAAAAAAATAATCTACTAATTAGCTTCTGTTTCCTATGCAGGGATTTATTTGTATGCAATTTTGTTATGAGTGCATTAATTTCAGCTTTCCAGCTCAAGCATACAATTGTTTGTTTTGTTTATGCTTAAGGTACAGTTTAACCGGCATCATCACTGATTGTCTCTTGTGAGAGTGATTTTTCAGATGGGTTGGAAGATCAAGTGACTTCTAATGCTTTTTAAATATTGTGTATATTTTTTTAGAACATGAAGATAAGGCTTTGGTTTGGTTTGGGTTTTTTTTCTCCTGCCAGAAACTTCTGGTGAAAGTTTAGCTGGGATAGTGGAATGCACAAATTTGTTTACATTTTCTAGAAAAAACACTCATTATCTTCAGGAAAGCCTCTGGATTTGAAGACGATAACGTGAAAGGAATAAACCTGATGGGTGACGCTGAAGAACGTGCTTGGTTGAAACAAATTGTCTCTTTCAAATCTAGCTGCTATCAGCAGCACGTTTGGAAACATGTCGATTTATCCGTTAAGCCAAGTGGCTTTTTAAAATTATTATTAAAAAGGGCTTTCTCTGTTTGGTTAAGTAAATTTAGGAAGTCAGGCTTGCTCTCCAGAAGGTTTATAAATCTCTGTGCTTTCTACTGTGCCACGGTGCTGTGGTTTTTGTGGGATACTTGTGGAGTTCCATAGGTACAATTGATCTAGTTTAATTGATGTTGTTTGAAACTGAGATCGTAAGTCAGGAGTAATTTACATTGCAGATGCCCAAGAGCAGGCAGCCACACAGGCTGACAGCTGGGTGCTTATGCATACCTTCGTCAAAAGCCAAATTTTGTCTGTTAGATTTTTGGCACTGATGTGGGCTGGGGGTATGCACTCGTAAGCCAGCTAGACTTCTTGCTTGTTTTGGCAGGTGTTTGGGTGTGCCGGGACTGCTGAATCCACACCTAAGTAGTGGTAGTTTTGTAGAGTGAAAAACGTTTGTTTTTTTTTTTAGGGCAGTATTCCCTCACTGTCAGCACCAGGGCTGGTGTGCAGGTTAGTCTTGGGATAGGAGGGGGCTTTTCTGAAAGGCTGGTCACCACACAGCGTGCCTGAGCTTGGCACTTGAAGTAGTTCAGGGCAGAAGTACTGCAGCACCTCAGTCGGTGGTCCTCTTGCACAGGGACCTCTCCTCCTGGGTGGGACAAAGGAGGAGCAAAGCTGTGACAGTGTTCTGTGGGACTGAGCCATACGTGTATTAGTCCAGCTGTCGACTTCATGGGTATAAATGTTTACTTCGTGTAATTAGCACTGAAACGCCAGTACTTTGGCAATGCAGGTTGTTTTCTGTAAATTGATGATTCAGCTAATCTTGATATTTGAGAAGCAGATGCCATGCTGCTCAGACTGTTTTATTTGCTTATGTAATTATGAGGCAATGAACAGTTTGAACCTCTAATCTTTCAAGGATAGGGCTGTTTAAAAGAAGATAGGCCTCTGTTGGTGTGACAGGTTTACCTGGTTCGAAGAATTAAACATGGGATACTGAAGAGATGGATGGATGCTGTGTTGAGCAGCCAGTGGGCCAAGTACTGCCATGGAGCGCTCTAAGTCCTACTGCACAGCCTCGCCAGGGCCTGTGGCCTAATGTGTCACGAGAGTTGCTTGCCGTGTCTGCACTGCCATACTGCAGCTTCCCACTGTGACTACGGTGAGACAGACTTAAATTCCTTCAGTGCCCGAACCTCCGATGTCGCTGCTTTCCCTTGCTGCTGTAGCAGAAAGAAGTCTTCCTTGCCCTTTCATACCTGTGCCTGTTTCAGTGGCAGGGAGCCAGAAGGTGGGACTTCTGTTCTCCCTTTCTCCCTTAATTTTTGGCCTCTGCTCGCTGCCTTGGCGGGAAAAAGGAACGCTTGCTCTTGCTCAGGTGGAGGTAGGGTTAGCGTGTGTATGGAAGGGTGAAGTTTTCATGGAAAGCCTTTGAGTCAATGTCAAAAGAATAAAAATGTCTGCATTATGTCTGGGAAGGGAACACTGACCTCATGTCTCTTGCTGGACAAAGAACTTTCTCTGTTCCCATTTATCTGCTTGGCACTTACGGGTCAGTGGAAAACAATCTGTTTTGTAAGTTCTTCCTACCTACACCTCTTTCCTACCAGCTGAAGGGTATACTGACCTTCAAATCCAGGTTGTGACCAGCACATTTGGAAGTGTGGCTGAAGCTGGAAAGTGAAGGTTAACTTTGTATGAACGTTGTGATAATATAAATATAGATGGGCTTTTTATTTCCATACTGGAAAGAGGACTGAAAATATTAGCCGGCACTAATTACAAGGCATTAGGTTTGTCCTCAGTAATAAAAGGTATTTAAAATTCACTTTTTAGTATGCTAACCACAAGTGAGGTAATTACTAAGCGTATTGCTGCTCTTAGACCATAATGTAGAAATGATTTAATTTTCTAGCTTTTAGCAGATGGATCTC
This sequence comes from Microhierax caerulescens, assembly GCA_035590215.1. NCBI lineage: Eukaryota > Metazoa > Chordata > Aves > Falconiformes > Falconidae > Microhierax > Microhierax caerulescens. Next base: position 660,820 of record JAVJGJ010000054.1, read on the forward strand.
ATCTCTTAGAGTTGGTGGGGTTCTTCGTTTTGCTGAACGGATCATGTAATACCACTCCGTGCTATATAACACACGTTATTTTGTCTTAGTGCAGCACCAGAAGCTTGTTGAAAAACTACCTGAGCAAGTTCACTAGCAGCTCTGCTTAGTATTTTTAATAGAAATCAAGGTAACAGTAAGGCTGATAACAGTGGGAATTCTGCTGCCATTGAAATCTTCTAATCCTGGTCTTTCTGTTTAGGAGCATGACTGACTATGCTAACTAATAGTGGAATTCATTTAACTTTACTTCAGATGCTTCCAATCTACATGCCGACATCTGAACTGGTCTCTAGGTACTATTTCTGGTCAAAAGATTGGTTTAGTATGTGTTTTTGAGAAGTCACTCATCTCTCAAAGCAGATGTCTGCAACGGGTTGGCTGAGTTTCACCCTGTTGCAGCCTCTGCCCGTGAAGGGAGCATGGTGCACTAATTTGGCAGCAGTTAGCTACGTTGCGCGTCTGATATGAGGAGAGATGAGTCCCATCCATTTATGTGCCTTCTTCAACACTGCCAGTGTCTGTAGCAGCTGCATTTGGGAGATTGCAGTCTTGATCCTACAGTTAAGCATGCAGATGTTAAACATTTGGTGCTACTAATTTGGGAGCCAGTCTTGTCAGATCCCGAGCACTTTCTGCTCTGGTTGAATTGATTTGAGCATGTGGAAGTGTCAGCATCTGGGAGACTGTAGTCCTTGGGCAATAATCTAGTTTGATTTTTTCATCATCAATTACATTTTTTTGCAGTACTTTATTTCATTTGCAAATGTTTACCATTTACATATGCCCCGACAAAAAGCAGCCAGTTGGAAGTGAGCTTAAGTGATGTGTTGAGGCAGCTTTGTGTCCCAAGGTTTTGTTGGTAAGAGTAGGGTCCTTAGGCTGGATTTGAGCAGCTGGGGGGCTGCGGGGATGCAGTGCGGTGTCACTGTCCCCTTGCCCAGGCTGCTTACTCCTGCTAGTACTGCATGCTGTTTGCAGTGCAGGCGGACAAACAGCTGCTCAACCGAGACTGTGTCTGAAAATAGGAATGAGAGCTGGGGAGTGAACTCTTCACACCAGTGCTCCCAGTGCTGTGGAACTCTGGCCTGAGGATATTGATTGAAAAATGGAGGAGTTCAGAAGCAGAGCACTTGGTGTCCTAAGGAAAAAAAGGGGGAAGTAAAGTTGTTGGTGAATGGAAAGTTTTGAAGAATTTGCTCATGATGAGGCTGTTCTGATTTAACTCTTTGCAGTTTTGCTTTTTTCCTTTTTTTTTCTTTCGTTTAGTTGAAGTTTTTCTCTTTTGGAGTTTATAAAATCTTCCTCATTCCTGGCTGCGTTTTAGGAAATGTGATAGCCCAAAAGTGGTGCTCTAGTGTTAGAAGGTGTGTGGATAGTGTCTGTGAGCTAACCACCTGTTATCCCTGGAGAAGAGGATGGTACAGTTGAGTCCAGTGGGGCTGGGATTTTCCTAGGAATATCTGAAAGCTCATTTTATTTTCCCTTTCTACCACACCCAGGGAGTTGGAAATCGACAAGATGCAAGAAAGAGAGAAGTTACTTTTACTTTTTAATGCCAGATGTGTACAAATACTTGCTTTTAGTCCAGCAGCTGTCTTTCAGATTGAACAAGAACTTCCATGTAATGTAACACAAAAAAATTGTATAACTTTACTGTGTATCGTTTGCCATAAAGATGGAATCTCAATTAAATTTTTTGGAAGAAATAACTGAGCTGTGTGTCTTTAGTCAGAGCCCTTTATGATGGTATTTGATGTTCTCTGTGTTCCTTCCCTTTTCTTTGCACCAGAAAGCAAAAGCATTTCGGCATACACTGGGCAGCATTTTGATTTGGATTGGTAGTGGATGGTGAACTCCCCCGACAGAGAGCTGATTCCCGTTGTGCACGAGGCGTGCAAACCCTGGATGCCTCTGGAAGGAAGCACCTCAGGTGTGCACCAAACACTCCCACTGTGCACAGGTCTCAGCCAAATCAGATTTGAATGCCCAGTCCGAGGAACCAGACCAGTGTTAGCTGGAGCAGGGCCTCAGCACCCACTGAGATACGCTGGTCTGGTCCTGCTGTGCTAAATGACTTGCTGAAGTAGCCAAGCTGTGGTGGGTCAGTCCCTCGAATTTTGTAGGGAAATAATGGCACTTCATCCCTCTGGGCTCACAGTCCTTCAGGGTCAAGTCAGGCATGTGTAAAGGCAGAGTTTGCTAAAGAAGTTCTGTGAGTAGCAGCCTTTTTCTGTGTGTTTACGCATGGTGTTGGAAACAGCTGTCCCCAGCAGTCAAAGCTGTTACTCTGCTCCCGCAGAAGTGTCTGTGCAGGTATCTCTCAGCAGTGAGTACAGTGCTGGACACGCTAATTTCACGCTGCCTTCACCTCCGTGAATTCCCACCTAGGGTAGCAAACCCCAGTATCGGTTAAACTGGTCCCTTGGTGGAGGTGACGGCTGCACAGTGAGGCTTTCACACGGGAACCTGCCCGCCTGTGGCTCACAGAGCAGTGCCTTCAGCTGTAGTTTTCTGTATAAGGGGTCAAATCCAGCCTGAGCCTTTGTTTGGAAGGTGCAGGCTGTTCCTGTGTCTATGTGCGTGTTCAGGCTGGGGCGAGTTACGCCTCACCCTGCCTCCTCGGCTGTGTTTGGGCTGTCTAGCCCTGTGTCCGGGGCAATGCAAAGTGATGCTTCAGGGTGGGGAAGGGGGTATAAATGGGTGTGCATCGTGCAGTTTCCTCATGCTGAGGTCCCGCTGTGTGCTTGGAGGAGGTGTGGAATCGAGTGTCAGTCTGCTTTCTGTGAAAATGAGGGGGGTTGTGCACTTCCTGTGAAAATGGGCTCAAGAAGAGGGCGAATAAAAGATTTGCACTCGTTTTGAATCCTACCTGTGATTGTTAATTTATTCTATTATCTATTAACAGTCTCTAGGCAGCTTATTCTTGATGTTAAAAATTAAGTGCTTGATTGATTATTTTCTAGAACAGTGATGAGAGTTGTATACTTAAGCTGATCCATTAGTGAGCTCTCATTACTAGATTGTGATGGGGAGAGCACTGAACGGATGGAAGATGGGGAAGATGAAGGGGAGCGGTGGTTTTACTTTCTTTCCTCTGGTGGTTCAGTCAGTAGCTTTGCCATTTTGCATTTAAGTGGAGATGTGGCTGGGCAGGCATGGCAGAGTTTAAGACATGTATGTCACTTCTGTTTTGAATCCAAAAGAATCTCTTTAAGGCTGTGGAAGCATCGGCTCGCTCTCTCTTCAGAAAGTTAAGGTAGGGTAAAGAATTGCCAAGCACCAGTTAGCCTGTGGTGACCGCCTGCCTGCCGGCTTTTACCTTCCTCCCAAACGCAGCAGGAGGAGAGGAGCTCTGTGTTCAGCAGGAGCGACAGTCCCTCTGCGGCTGTTGGCAGAGAAACTGGGTTTGGCAATTTCTCACCCTGTGAGAATTGCTGCTGGTTTCTGCTGAAGTTCATATGGGGAACGGTGACGTCGGGGAGCCGCTCACCCCTCTGCGGCCACGGGCAGGCTCCACGCTGGGACTGGTGGCCAGGGCGCCCACGGGACGTGGCTGAGCAGTGGGCGATGCTGTGGGCAGAGGCAGCCCAGGTGCACAGCGGCTGCGCAGGGTTGCACGACTGTGTTTTCCCTGAACTAATGCTGGGAAATGAGGGGATCATCTGGGCAACGAAGTCCCTTTGTATTGGATAGACGGGGTGTTCAGGATGCAGGAGGATCAAGATTCATGCCCTGTTAGCACTGGGTGACCTGAACCCCCTGCTACCCTGCAGCAACCCCTTAGGAACAAACGCAGAGTACCTGCTGCAAGTGTGTTTTCGGAGTCCAAGGAAACTGCCCGTATATTTGCAGTAACTGCAGAGGTAACGTGCCCACCTGCTTTCCTGGCTCGCTGCTTTGCTCAAGGCGGGCGGGCAGGCCCTGAATCCCTGGCTGACAGTGGGGCCCTTGCACCTTTACACTCAGCACGGGCTGGTTGAAGGCTTAAACTGGTGTGTACCTCCTGCCCGGGTCAGACTGTCAGGGCCATCCAGGCGTGTATGTGTCGTGCTGGCCTTCATCCTACGTGAAAAGTACTCATCTTTTAGCAGTACCACCCGTGGTGTGCTAGGCAACTGATTTATTTATAATTAATAACTTTCAAGCTCTCATGGGCAAGTTCTGCTTTTGCACATGGAGCACAAGGATTTGTAAATTTGGGCCAGGTCTAAACTCTGCCTTTTGTTTTCCTGCTAGATTTGGGCCTATCACTGAGTTCCAGGGAAAAGGTGGTTTCATTTGCATCCGTTGGCCTTGCCGAATGGCATCTTTTACATGACTGCACGGAGATGGATCATCCGGAGATAGATGGTCTCTGAGACATGTGGCCTTTCATCCCCTGGGCTCAGAGGCTGCGTCAGGAGCGGCTGCTTGGTGACATCTGAACCCTAAAGGCCAAGAGATCACGAGGCCATAACGTGGAGAGAAGGCACTAAAGGTGTCTCTGCCATCGTGCTCAGAGGAGGGGACTGTGCCTGCAATCACATTGCTCACGGGGCAGGAGAAAGGGCCAAATGTTGCATGGATGGGGATGCCCCACTGCGTTTTGTAATGCCTGATGCCTGGCGGTGGCGGGTGTCTCTCGCGCACCCCAAGGATGGCTGTGAGGATTCTTTGCCTCCAGGACCAGACCCACCGTCAAGGATGCGGAGTTCCAAGTCAAACCTTTGTCTCATTATCTTGATGTCAAAATACATTACCCAGAAAGTACTAAAGAGCGACATTACCTCCTGCTGATTTACGGCAAGGTTTCCAGGGTCTCTCAGAAATGCATGTGAAGACACATTTACACTCCCTAGTGGCGAGGAAAACCTGACACAGCGGCAGAGAGCAGAAATACTTTGGCAGGGCTGAAAGCATAACTGCTGTGCCTCCACTGCAGCGCCTGGAAAAAGCCATTATAAATAGCAGCCTTTCCCCAAACGGTGCTCCCAGGCCGAGATGCTGGGGCACCTAATGCAGAGCCAGAAAGGCTCTGAAAGATCTCAAACCGCAGAGCAGATGGGTGCAGCTGAGAAGGAGAGGGGTGGATGAAACCTCCTCCCAGTAGCAGTGACTGGGGCCAGGCTGTGGGGCAGCTGCAGCGGGCTGGGGACCACCGGCATCACTGGGCTTGTGCTGCAAGCATGCAAACACACCCCTGGCAAAGGGGAGTCTGCCCGGGGCGCTGTAGCGACAGAACTGTGTGTGAGCAGAGGGTTCTGCCCCGGGGGGTGTCAGCATTTGTGTTGGTGTTTGAGGTAGTTTGCTCCTCTTCATTTTGGCTAGGGTAAATAACTTGAAGTCAATATACCTACTCAAATAATTATGTCAGCATAACTGATCAGAAGACAACCCGTTAAACTGCAGCGCTCGGCGTCTGTAACAGAGGTAGAGATGGACTGAAGGTATTAAATGAGATTTTGGGATTGTTGAGCCTATATGTAGGATTCAGAGTAACGGTATCTCATGTTACCCTGCCAAACAAAACTGTTCCCAGCAGTGTGGCTCTGCCTTGTTGTGTTGGTCCAAACCGCAGCTGCTACAGCAGGCACAGAGCGGTCAAACTCAGGAAGGTGGGCCAGAAAGCATGTTTCTGTAAAATCACTGGAAATGCTCTGACACAATGTGAAGTGGGCTCAGGATATGCAGTGGGGACAGATGGGACTTAAGTGAGCGGTAAATAATGTCCTGATGTCCCCCACAAATGTGTTTGCTAATTGCAGCCAGGGATTTAATCAAGAGCCGGGTTGACGCCTGCTGAAACCAAGGGGCTTTTCCCATGCCGGTGGGCTGCGGCCAGACCCTGGGGTGGTGAGGAACGTGGTTTCAGATGATGGCAAAGGGGTTTTGCAGGTGTTGAGCTCTTTCCTTCCCTTGGCTTTATGGTCAGGGTGGAGTCGGGATTGCAGGAAATAAAACCACGAGCTCGGTAGTTTCAAGCAGTCTTTGCTTAGAGTCAGCGTATCTGTATACCCTCCCTCCGACATGGATGCTCGCATGGGAGAAAAATGCTGCTTTCAAAAAAAGGAAAAAAAGGAGGATGCGGCTGCCTGACAGCGCATCCCTGGGCTTTTGCTGTCTGTCTTCTCCAGCAAACTCTGTTGGCTTCGTCAGGCTCTGTGTTCTGTCCAGGTCCCTTCAAAAGATACCCGAGGCAGCTCTGCTTAGGAACATGTTTTCCATATTCCTCATTTCTGCAGGAAAATACCCTGCATTTGGCACGGAGGCAGTGTGTTGTGCAAATGCCCTGCTCCACGCTAGTTCCTTCCCAGTGCTCCCAGCATCGATGCCTCCCTGGTGGTGACTGAAAAGCTTGCCTGCAGAACAGCGAGGTCTGTCAGCAGATTATTGGAAATTGAGGGGGATCTCCATGTGAGCCTGCTTCACAGTGCAGTGATCTGCTCTGATGGATGAAGTCAGCATTAATCCACTGCCGCTCGCCTGGGAGATACTTTGCTGCCAGCGTGGCGTGAGCACTGTCCCTGCCCAGAGACCAAACGAGGACCAACGGTGGCAACCAGGAGTAGACAGCAGGAAGGTGATGTGAACCGTAACCTCCAGAAAGACCATCAGTGCTTAATAGAAATCCGTGATGCCAGCTGGCACGAAAGCAGTGCTGCAGTCAGCCCGGGTCAGCTCTAGGCTGTACGACACGCTGTGGAGGTGAGAAGGCAAAGCATTTTCGAGTCTGAGGGATGGAGAAGACTGCTGCATGCACAGCTGAATCGGGGGGTCCCTGGGCAGGCTTTGGGAGCTTGTACAGGAGCGGTGGGCACCAGGACGGCATCGGCAGCCATGGCAAACCACCCTGAATCGAACTGAACAGCCGAGTCGGCGTGGCAGGATTTGTGATTCATAGTTAAGTTGCTGCGACCAGCTGCTCTGGCAGAGAGGACGGCAGCTCCCTCGGTTAGCAGCTCCCTCGGTTAGCAGCTCCCT
>JAVJGJ010000054.1:737315-750778 GCA_035590215.1 Microhierax caerulescens
TCTGATTTATTTCCTTGGTTTTTGGAAGTGAGTGCTTGAGAAATGCACTTACTTTAAAATTTTATTTTATTTATTTGCACTTACTTTAAAATTTTATTTTATTTATTTGTTTCCTTATTTTGGGGAGTGACTGCTTGATGAATGCACCCTTTACTTTCTGTTTACTTAATGTATTTCCTTACCTTCTAAAGGAAAAGATGGTTTTCACAGGATCAATCCTTTTCTTGCAGGTGCATGTAAACATGGTCCAGGAATGTCACTGCAGTGCAGTGACAGAAAGACGGAGGAGCCTTGGCCATCCCCTGGGCTGGTGGCAATCCCGTGCAGCCGCAGGGCACACGCAGCCGCGGGCTGCTCTCCTGGCTGGGACAGCCTTCACCTTCTCCGGTGGAGAAACTGCATTTTTTGTGTCTCGCAGCACCTGGGAGCTGTGTATTTTTGGCTCTGGCAGGGTGAGCTGAAGGTCAGGGTGCTGCTGCACTTTCCGGGGAGGAATCAATACTCCCGGCCAGCCGCACTCGCACGCTCTGAATGGGCAGCGGTGGGAGGAACGTGCACTAAGAGTGGTGGAAGGCATCCTCCGCTTCTCACCGGGCTCCTTCCCTCTCCTGGTCTGAAATTGGAAAGAAATGGATCGATTTTTTACTCTTTTCGGGGTGAGGGGAAATTGCAGAATGAAGATGACTTGAAAGAATGAGATGGATGGGAATAACTGGAGCTCATCCTCCACGAGGGAGAAAAATGCAGCAGAAACGATGATGTTAGCTATCCATCCTTCAGTCGGGGGCTTTATATGGAGGTCCATCACGGGGGGACCCGAGCGCGGGATGAGTGCGGGTTCTGCTAGCGCAGGTGCCTGTGCAACCTTAATAAACCACTGCCAGCAAATATTCGCAAGCGGTAAAAAAATTTAAATCCCCACAGGGCTGAGCGGGGAAGTGGGCTGACTGCTCCCGGTGCCCGGGCTCTCCCGCGAGCTGTCGGTGTCTGCAGCCAGGCTGTCACCCAGCCAGAGGGGACAGGGCCAGGGTTTTGTAAGGACCCATTTCGGGGGGTACGCAGTGCCACCACACCAAGCAGACGGGGGCCATTGCAACCCCATGCCAATGCACCCCCCTCCATTCAGCCCCAGGATGGGGAGGGGAATGCAATGGGCCACGGAAAGAGAGGGGAGGGGGCTGGCCGCCCCTGCAGCGCGCCCTGGCAGCCGGGCCAGCTGGCCAGCAGCCGTTCCAACCAAGAGCCATCAGCCACAGCCACCATCTCCCTCCCTGAGCACAAACAAGGGGCCACAGCCCAGCTGGCACTGCCAGGCGGGGGGGGGGGCTGGGGAGCATCTCCACAGCGCACTTTTCCTCTTTTTCCCAGGAGAATTCCCTTCCGCCCCTGGAGACAGAAAGGTGTGCCTAACGGCACCGCTCCCAGAGATGACCAGCTCCGGCAGAGCCTGCTTAGGAAGTCCATTGCCATTTTTATTGTCTGGACTTAGAGCTTCTTTGAGGGGGGCTGCGGGGGGATGTGCCCCCCGCGCGGGTGCTGCTCAGGGGGGCGCGAGGTCCCAGGGGCTGCCTCCCATTGCTGCTTCTGCAGCTCCTGCTGAACGGAGGGACGAGCTCTCCCTTGCAGAACAGTTATAAATTCCCAGCTTAGCAGGTTTCAAGCTGATTGCCTTTCCTGACGGTGTCTCTCTGTAAATGAGGCTTTTCACAGATGACAGATAGAGCTGCTCCTCCGGACCATAAATCCTCGCCAGCCCCAAGTACCGCCACAACCTGTTTAACAGCCTTGCTTCCCAGCCAGCCCAGAGTTCAACTCCTCTGGATGACACAGCGCTCTGATGGCAATTCCTCATCAATTAGCCCTGCCTGCGCTGCTGCAGTCTCTGCTTCAGGAGCTGCTCTGGTACTAAGCCCAGCTCCCAAATAAACCTCCTGCCTAGCGTTGCCCATCTCTTCCTCTGCCCGTCCACGCTAGCCAACCTGGAAGGATGTGGTTCCCTTCATCCCTGCAGGCTGAAATGTGGTTTTCCCCTTGTCTGTCACCTGTTCCAGGGCAGCTTCCTCCCCTCTTCCTCTCTCCCCTTGCAGGCTTTCAGGCATGCCATTTATATCCCTGCTGCCACCTCTGGAGATGATCGCTGTGGGATCTCGGTGCTCCCGGCATGCTGGGCTGAGCAGCCAGCCTCACGCCCCACCACCAGCACCGTGCAACGGCTGCCGACGCCTCCCTGCTGCAATTAGTCCTGCAGGCCGTCTACCCCAATTAGCCACCTCCTGCGCAGCACCAAGCCCCTCCATCACCGCTATTTATTTTCTCCAGCTTCTGCCTCCACCGTGCTCCCTTGCCATGGGGCTGTGGGGACAGGGACACCCCAGCCCTCTGACCCCGCAGACCCCGGCCCTCTGGATTCCTGCTGCATCCATGTATTTTGAAAGTAACCCCTGTCTGCGACTGCCACCTCCACCCCTCTGTCCTCCCCAGCTCCTCTATCTTTAATGCCTTCAGCAACACCCCTGGCTTCAGGGGACTAAGCAACGAATGACCGTCAGCCCTGCTCCTCCCCTTCACAGCCTAAGCAGGACATTAAGCTCAGTATTTCTTCACATTATGATTTACTGCCATAATTTATACAAGTTTCATCTTTTATTTATCGTTTGAGCATCTTTCCCCTGGAGGATTGCAGCGTAGTTTTAGTCTCAAGGTCCATTTTTGCAGGCTTTTGGAGAGCTTCCCCTGTGCTATTGGCTTCGTTTATTATCTTTGGTTCTTCTAGTGGTGCACGCAGCTTTTCCCTGGGGTTTCAAACCCAACCGTTGCAGGAGAAGCCTCCGGTTTAAGTGCCGGGGCTGCCACGCTCAGCGCAGGTGCAGTCTGCGCGGTGGCCAGTACGCACGCAGTGCTGATGGATGCATACGCAGCCTTGCACGTGGGGCACGGCGACGGGCCGCTGCTGTGATCACCGAGCCGGCTGCCAGCGCCGGGAGCTGTGGGGAAGGACCACTCTTCACCCACGTTCAGCCAAGCTCTCCTGCCCCACGCCAGCACCCGGGGAACCGGGCTCAGGGTGAGGGCCTGCGGCGCGCCGGCTGCTTGCCCAGCCAAATTGCTGTGATTATTTTTCCTGCTCTGCAAGACACACCAAGCCTGATAAGACTGGTGTATAAAAGCTCCATAATTGTTTTATAGCAGAAAAGCGAAGCGATTCCACTTTGTCTGTGCAAGAGGGTCTGTGCGTGCTGTGACCCCCGGCGCCCAGCCGGCGCAGGGATGCTCCGGGTGCTGGGCTACACCTGCAGCAGAGAGGATGGGCAGCGCCAGGGAAGGGCGCAGGGCTCCGTCCACAGGCAGTATAAATTGCTGTAGTTTACCTAAGATCAATACAGCTATGCTGATTTACACCCAGGGGAGTGTTGCCAAATATGTTAGATCAAAGGGCAACACATGGCATCCTCGCACCCCATAAACACAGAGCCCAGCCCAGCCCCGAGCGCCTTCCGCACCGATGCAGATCGGGCGTGATGCTGCTGAGGAGTGCTTTGGAGGAATTAATTTTGCCAGTGATTCAGCGTACTTCTTTCTGGAGGACCGTGTCACACGCAAAGTTTGCAAAGGAAGACAGACACTCATGAAATCATCTCCATTTTCAAAGGCGAGCTGGTTGTGAACCTGTTTGAGAGCGAGCCCGCATTCCTGCCGAGGCAGGAGACACAGCCCGGTGCTCATTACTCTGCTCCCAGATGAACAGTAAGTCTCTGGAACAGTACTTACAGCCTGTAATAATATTACTGCTCGGTCTGCTACATGGTCCCTCAGTCATTTTTTCAATTAAAAAAGGACCAATGCTCTATTAACCTTTTGCCTGCTACTCCATTCTTCATACAGCCGCTGGCCTGAGATTGCAAGCCATGTATTAAAAAAGGCATATATTACTGTAAACCATCTCCAAGTTTTCTGTCATTAGAAAGATGAAGTATCATTTTTTCATTTAAAAATATGAGACAGTTTATCAAATTCACAACCTCTGAACTCGCAGTGAAATCTCTTTGTTACTCGTGAGGCAGGAGGTAGCTGCTGGGAGCCTGCCTTGCGGTGCCGGGGGCTGCCCGCCTGGCCGGGGAGCAGGGGCTCGCGCTGGGAGCGGGGGCTACGGGGGCTAGTGCCGCTTCTGACAGCCTTTCTGATGCAGACAGATGCATTTTGCCTACAAAATCCTTTGGCCCAAAGTGTGGGCAGCTTGAGTAGGTATTATAAATAAATACACCTGTTTTCATCACGCTGCTGTATGGATCCCAGGAAGGTTTGCAATGGGGAGCTGCTGCTCCTGGCCATCCCTGGCAGTGGCGGCGTGCCCAGCCTGCCCCCCCCCAACCGCCCTCGCTCCCATCTCTGTGCCTGAAAAACTTTCCCTTGTGGTTTGATGGGGGGGTTACGGGGCACTTTGGCACACAGACCTAGGGGAGGGTGCTGCTGTCCCCAGGGCTGTGGCGGCGGGACCCCGATGTCCCATCCTCACCACTGCAGGCGAGCGCAGCCGAGCAGCCGCCCTCGCTGGGCTGTGAAGCACACTGGTTTTAATTTTGTTTCAAGGTTGATTTGTTGCTGTTATTCCTTTCTCAAGGCACCGGCTACAGGCTGTAACTACGGAGACCCATTAGACAACCGCTCGTATATAACAGTCCCAAATACAACCTCGCTGATATATCATCCCTCTGAACCAGCCCTGGGCAGCTGCAGGGCAATCCTCTCTGGCACGGCACGGCACGGCACGGCACGGCACGGCATGGCACGGCACGGCACGGCATGGCATGGCATGACACAGCACGGCACGGTATGGCATGGCATGGCATGGCACAGCACGGCACGGCACGGCATGGCATGGCACGGCACGGCACGGCATGGCATGGCATGGCATGGCACGGCACAGCATGGCACGGCACGGCATGGCACGGCACGGCACAGCATGGCATGGCATGCGTAGGGGGGCAGCTGCTGGCTGCACCGCAGGCCACTGATCTTGTGCCGTGCTCACCGGAGCCCATGAGCTGTCCTGCCGGGATGTCCCTGCCTGGGGACACTGCTGCCTGCCCCACAGCGGCCTTGCAGGGGTGCTGGGAGCCTGAGCTTAGGTCTTGCTGTCATGAAGTCCTAAAAAATACACGAAGAATTGATCACTGGTTTTTCAGAAAACACAGAACCTGCACTGTGGTGCACTGATCACATTGGACTTTTTGCTTGGCAATTTATAAGCACTTCATACACTTATCCTGAGGTTGTCTTTGGTTGTTTTATACTTTCCACGGCATCCAAAGTAAAGTGTAGGGATAAACTGTGAAACTTTGGAGGCTTTTCCCTCTATTGGCACAGGGAATGTCGGACGGTGTGAATTCCTGATCTGGGCTTTTCCTTTTTGCTGACACTGTTACACCTGTGTTTTCACCCTGTGTTTTAGAGCCTCCCCTTTTTGCTGCTGTAAATTTGTGCTGGCCTCTGTGCTGCCTTGCAGTGTGAAGCCCTCAGCAAGTTTTTAAACACCGTTGCGTGGCTGGCCTGGGGCTTTGCCGACGGGCGCAGGGCTGTGCCCCCCAGCCAGCCCAGCCGTGGGGCTGCCGTCTGCCAGGAGCAGGGCTGAACCCTTCCCCTCTGCCCTGTTCCTCAGGTAACTCCCAGGTCCATCCTGGGCACCGACCCACAGCCGGGGTCCCACTTTACCCCAAAGCCCAGTATCTGAGATCAAATGTCCCCCTGTTGTGTGCCACCCCCCTTCTGAAGTCCTGGGCTGCGCACCAGTGGAAGCACCCTGGCTGAACGGTGAGCTGGTGGCCGGCGTGCAACGACCACCACAGCGGTGGGCCATGGAGATGTCTTTCAGGTGGGAACATCAGGGGAAACCCCTTTTAAATTAAATGCATCATAAGACCTTTAATGCCAACACATGACGAGGCCCTTCTTTATGGCTCTTCCTGAGACCCCCGGGGGTGGGGGGATGCATCCAGGGTGGCCGTTCGTGGTGCTGGGGGCTGTGTGGATGTGTGCAGGGAGCACTGTCCCAGCACCTGTCGGGAACTGGTGCTAGAGCCCAGGATCCATCCCACCGGCATGTTCCTGCTCCTCCTTACCAGAGTCTGTTCGTACATAAACTGTACTAGCAAGACCCAGATGCTTCAGTTTGATTTCCAGGATGCACAGATAATGGTGTACAATACATTGTTTGCTATAAATTGCCTGAAGCTCAGCCCTTCTGAGATCACTGCTGTACAGAAGAGAGACCCTGTTGCAATCAATAGGCTTTGCATGGCCTCTGACTGTCCACTGGCCATTATTTTACTGGTTTTGTTTTGCTTACAGTCCCAGCTGCATCAATGTAAGTGTTCCAACTGTTTCTGGGTTTAATTGCGGTAGCAGTGATCAGGGCAGTTTGTTGGTTGTTTTTTCTGTTAAGCTCTAACCATCTCCCTGGCAAGGTTACAGGTCCTTCTTCTGAAGAGGAGGAGGCACTGGAAGATGGAGAGGGAGAACTGTGCTCCCTGACATTCATCCTGAGTCGCAGCGGTTCCTTGTTTCTGGAAGCACCAGCCTCCTCCTGCCACTGCAGCGCTGCACAGCTCCGGGCTCCTGCTCACCGTGTCCGGCGTGATTCCTCACTGCCGTCAAGGACACATGGGAGTGAACGAGCCAAGTATAGTTGGAAAAGACGATGCCCACACAATACAGCTGCATAATGATCTAGCTATCTGGGCAAAAATGCGCAGCTCCAACCCAGTGGTCGAGGGTACAAAAGAACAGGCAATTTGCAGCACCATCTCAGTTTTGGGCCATTCCTACGTATATCTGCTTCCCAGGGATATATGAAGTGACTCAGATTAAATGAGAGTCAAACCAGTCAATCTTATGCGCCATAAATCGGGAGATAACTCAATATGAATATTGCTATTGAGCTTTTATACTACAATGCCATATTGAAGTTCATAGATTGTTCATTTATGAAAGGTCTTTGAATTTCACTCATTAATCCTATGTCGTGCCCAATAGCTTGTGCCTGTGTGGGTGGTCTGTGGGGAAGGGCATCCAGCCTGCCAGGAGACACCAAAGCTACCACCCCCTTGGGAGGTTCACCCCCATGGCTTTGATTTGGGGGGCCTTTCCTTGTGAAGCTGACTTCAGGTTAAAGACATCTTGTTATTTAGGTTTGGGTTTTTTTCCTGCCAAAGTTCCCATATTCTGTAATCAGGGCATTTTCTACTCTTTTCTTGACAAGCTCAACATCTTTTAGCCAGTTTCTGTGCAGTGTATTTTTGGCTTGCAAGTAATTTTTATGGCTATTTTCTCTCCCCAATTTCTCAACATCCTTTTGAGATGTAAGTACCACAACAGGCTATAGCACTGCAGTATTTGTCCACAAGTGCCACATGCTGAGGCAGGAGCAGCTTGCCTCCTTCTCACCCACCACGTTCGCATTTAGCCAGGGCTTCCATTAGCCCATTTTCCCACAGCGGCTTTTTTGGGTATCATGTTCCATTATTTATTTGAGGATAAACACCTAAAAGCTAGATGGTTTTCAGAGCCATTGCTCCCCAGAGTAGTCTCCTCTCTGATACCCTCCTGCTTGCGCCCTTTGCACTAGATGGTGTTGAAATGCATCGTGCGAGCCGCCCTGCTGCAGCAGGAGCTCCATGCTCTTGCTCCATGCTCTTACGTGGCTGCTGGCCCCGGAGCTGTGCCCAGCACCCCTCACACCTGCCAGGACTCCTTGCTGGGGAGCATCGGGAATGGTTCATGGCACGGAGTGCTTGTTTTCATCTTCAGGTCTTGCTGTTTCCCTCCCAGCTCCTCCACTCTCTCCTTGCTTTTCTTCTGGCTGCCGGGGTGCCGAGCCTGCTGCCCCCCGCCGAACGCCACTGCCTCACCCCTGGCCGGGCACCTCCTTCATTTCTTACGTTCTGTGGAACCATCAGATGGCTGACGGTGAGGATCAATGTGCCTGAAGGAAATTTTATTTACTTTTTCTCCTGCACGGGCAGACGCTGTAGCCGATATCCCCGGCAATAAATTTAATTCAGGTGCTTGCGAGGACTAACAGTGCTCCTGAGAGGAGCGGCTCACACTGTGAGAGCTCAAAGGGCTTCTTTTAACTTTCTCCATTTGGCAGCCCCTTGCATCATGACATTTTACACCCCAGCATGACATAGAGCGATGCAGCCGAGGCGTGTGCAGGAGCACACAAGACCCTCAATAAGAGAGACCACTTCCAGGAGCTGGCAGCGGCTCAGCCCTCCTGGTCACCTGGCAGCCCCCTCCGCCTGCCCTCAAAGCCAGGCCCTCTGCCAGCCCCGCTGGGAGAAATCCTTCTTTCCTTCTTTCCTTCTTCCCTGCGCCCTGCGGCGCTGGCCCCTGCTCGCGGCTGGCTGGGGATGCAGCCCCGCTGCGGTGCCCGAGGGATGCTCAGCTCTTCCCAGACCACAGCCTGGGTACCACCTGGCCAGCTCAGGCTCCGGCTCCTGATTTCAGTCCTGTGCCCCATCTCCCTCGTGGTGCCCCCTCTCTCCCAGAGCTTATGTGGATTAACTGGACCCTTCACACTAGCCGTTCACTCCTCGATCCCCGAATGACTCCTCTAATGGGATTGCACCCACCTTTTGCAGGCTGGCTGTGTACCTTTTGTCTTTGGCTGCTGTACCTGCTGCCTGTGCCCGTGGGGCTGCCGGCGTGGGGACCCGGCTGGGCACGGGCTGCGGGGGCCGGGGGCTGTGCCCTGCGCTGCAGCTCACCCCTCTTCCCAGCTGCGTCCTCCAGCCGTGCCGTGCCGATATCCCTCCTTTTACTTCTTCGCCTCTAGATTTATTATTCTACAGTGATTGTGTTGAATTGCATTTGAAATCAATTAGCACAGGTACTCAAAGATGAATGTTCATGCTCTGAAAAAAGGTGATGAAAACATACCATTTAAATAGAAATCAATTTCCCTTTCATGTATTTCTTCCTAGCTGCTGCCCGAAATTAATAGTTTTTAGATATTTGTGTGCGAAGAGGAGACTCTCCCCTCGTAAAGCACTTCCCTCTCCTCCTCCTGCCTCCGCGGGCTCACGGGGCGCAGCCCACCGCAGCCCACCGCAGCAGCCTTTTATATCGCACACAGCAAAGGAGGCCGTTTTGTTTGTCTGAGCAAGAACAGCTAGGTCAGGAGCAGCTGTAATTGCCTCCTCCCTCCTCATATTTTAGTGACATCATTAGCCATTTCTCCATGGGAAACTATTTAATTCTAGCAATAATAAACACAGGAACTGCAGCAAATGAACCCCAGGCAGCTACAGTACTTGCCATTACCCGGTGGGCTTGATCTTTATCATAAACCTCGATGTACCAATTAGACTAACAATGAGCAGAGAGCCAAAAAGGAGAACAAGAGAGGGATTAAGCAGTCATCCCTCTGGATCTCAGCAGCAGCGGCAGCCTTTTCAGGCATGGCAGGCATTACGGAGCCCGCGGGAGCCTCCCCAGACCTCCACCTCCATCCGGGCACCCTGAGAGTGCGCTGCGGGGGCTGGGGCTGGGTTCCACCTCGGGGCTGGCTCTGATGACAGGCAGTGCCACTCAAGCCAACTCTTCACCCAAAGCCTGTGGCAAAAGCAAGGGAAAAAAACCCAACCCCCAAAGCATCTATTTGTTTAGGGTACCTCTGTGAGTGTAAAGACAGGGAACAGCCAGCCGAGCCGAGGGTGCGCTGTCCCTTCCTGCAGGCTCGCTTTGCGGGGTGCAGGGGTCCACAGTCGGGGCTCAGGGGCTCCACGCGTCCTCCCCCTTTCACCCTGGCAAGGTGTTCCCGTGCCAGCCTTACATGTACCCAGGCTAATGACTTCTACCAAAGCCCAAACAGCACACAAGCCAGCTAAAAGGAAGAAAGGGAGGCGTGTTGTGCTAAACTTTCCTGGAAAATTGTGGCAAAAGGATGCTCTTCCCATGCCCCACAGAACCCTTGAAGAATAAATCTTTGCTAGGCTAAAGGACCTCTCTCACACCTCTCATTTATTATTTTACTGTTTGCGTGAGCATTCAAAGAAGTCGCTAAATAAGCAGCTGCAGGGTCCAGCCCGTGCTTCCCGGTTTGACACATTCAGCTCAAACTGGTCCCACAATCTGACTTGTTCGAAGCCACAGAAGTGGCAGCATGTGATGGCTGTTTACGCAGCCTGACAGCAGCCCAGGGCATGAGCATCCTCCCCCTGCCGGGATGCCCCACTGGGGCTCAGATTCCCGGATTTTGGACGGGAGGTGCAGTGCGTGTCCTCTGGTGCCTGCTGAGACCCAGGGCCGGGCAGGAGAGAGGGGGCAGGGCTGGCTCCACCGCAGCCACAGCTTGCTCGGTAAGTCCCCGTTCAAGGCGGCAGGCAGGAGGGCAGCGGGAGGGTGCCTGGGTGCTGCCCCGGCACCGTTGCAGGCAGCGGGGAGCAGAGCCGGGGGCGCGGGTGGCTTCTGCTGTCCCACTGCATCTGCGGGCTGCGGGGCTGAGAGGTGCGGAGCAGGGCAGCACGGACAGCGCGAGCTGCCAGAGGCGACTCCTCTGTGACGGGGTTCAGGTTCTGCCACCATTCCCTGCCAGACGAGGCAGGGCTGGGCCGTGCAGGGGGGCGAGGGGGCACCTCTGGGCTGGGGGTGGCGGCACCGCCACTGCACTTGGCCGGCAGTCCCCCAGACCTCAGCCCTGCCCTTCCCAAGGACCTGTCCCCTCGTCCCCAGCTCTTAATGACAAGCGTCTTTCTGAAGTGCTTGTCCACTGGAGGACCAACATTTTAATACTGCAATAATTTCATTTATTATCTTCTTTAGCCTACAAAATGTAATCCCCAAATTTAAGCAAGCATCTGTCCTCCTCATTTACCACAGAGGCAACAAATTATTGTTCAGAGCCTCTGTTATGTGCTGATCCCTTCGATCTGGTTTTCTATGTGTTATTACTAATCTCCTCCAATCATTTTTCCTTACCATCTGTTTTACAGCAGGAGTCCTGTGCTCAGGCTGGGTCAGGCGAAGGACCGTGAACCCTGGGACTCCCCCGCTCTAATCCTGACTGTGCCAACACGGCACTCGGTGATGCTGAACAAGCCGGTCCCTTGACCTCCTTGTCACCCAGATGGAGCCAGCGTGGAAGTAGGACAGCAGGAAAACTGAGGTGCTGCATTGCTGCTGGGCTCCCTTGAGCAAATGAAGTGCAGGGGAGATTTTAGGTTATTTTTTTGGGAAATGTGGAGAATTTTCCTAATGGCAAGGCTGGCTAAACAGCAGTGCAGGTGTCCTGAAGAGGCTATGGGATCCCATAGCTGGAGGTCTGGAGCCTGCCATCAGCGTGGGGTCTCATTGAGATCCTCAGCATCTGGTAACAAGTCCTGCACTGCAATTATGTGCTGTGTGATGATGCGTCTCCTCCTGGTTTGAGCTCTCCCCTGCGCATTTCATTCTTAAAGTGGAAGGGATGGAAATGGTTGTTCCCTGTCCACTGTCTTCAGTGCTGCTCGGGACCTCATGGACCCGCAGGCTAATGATGATGAACCACAAGCAAGCCACAGCCGCCATCCCTAGGCATTGCTTCTTTAACCCGAGCCATATAGCCTTTTATGAAAATATATATGCTGTTGTCCTTGGCTCCACTGAGGCGATCAGTTCAGCACTGTGTTTCCCGATGTGCCCTGGTGCGGGTGGCCCAGTGGTGCTGTGGCGCACGGGCAGGGCTGGGTGGCCACGATGGCCCCAGCTGGCTGCGGCACCCCGGGCCTTGCCTGTGCTGGGGGACGTTGTGCTGCTCTCGCTGCTTCCAGGGCAGCAAAGCTGCCAGCCAGTCCCTGTTCTGGGATGGAGGCACGTTCCCCGCTCCCTGAGCTGCTCCGTGGGGCAGGCAGCAGAGATGTGCAGGGCCAGCCTTCCTCGTGTGCCAGGACCTCGGCCCACGCTCACGGCAGGGGTCTGGCGGGCTAAATGCGCGGGAGAGGTGCTGCAGTCGATGCCCTCATTTAAATCTGTTTCATTTTGTGACCGTGCCTACACTTTCTCTAAGGGAAAACAGATCTTCAGTTCAGGCCCCTGACTGCACAGCTCAGGAGTAAAAATTGTTTGCAGTTCTCTTTTTGGTTTTGGTCTTCAGCTATTTATCATCGTCGCCATTTCCCCCGCTCTCGGCTTTATTCCTGCCACCGCGTATTTTTTGTTTATGCTTCCTGCCAGCAGATCCTTCTGAAGCTTCTCTCAGGCTCCTGATCTGCCTCCCACCACCACTGCAGCACAGCAGCCCTTCGCAGGTCCCCCACGCTGGCTGCCCTGGCGGCACGGGTCCGGGCCCCAGACCGCGATGAGCTGCTGACTGGGCGCACTGGTGGTGTTGGTGCCACGGATTTGTAATTACTGCACAGCACGTGGCCAAATAGCCTTTCATATTTTAATCCAGAGATTGAATTCATCTTCCAACTAAGCCCTCCGTATTGCCATTACTTAGATTTGTATTCTCTTTTTATTTTTAGATATAGGTATTTGCAAAAAGTATAGATTTTTACCTTGTAGTTTTACATGGACTGGTGATCACTAGTGGGTTGGGGCAGGACTGCAAAACTGACTTATTGAACCTTTGTATACCCACGGTGACACGCCAAAGGATATTTTTGGGTAATCAGCTGGGTTATGGTTTTTTATAGGGGTGTAAATGTCAAACGGGTACCCAAATCTCTGTCCTCCATCCCTTGTACTGAGGGTGTGTTTCATGCATTTGTTTTCCCATGACTGTAATCTCCTTTTTGATTTCCTAATTTTCCCTTCTCTCCTCTGAGTTATTTGTTACCATCTTCAGCCGAGCACAGACTGGTAGACTCAGAAATCAATTCAGCGCTGGAGTTTCAGTCTCAGAAGAGCTATATGGGAAAGGCCTGCCACCTTCCCGGGATAGCCTGTGACAGAAGATAAATCATCACAGATTTTTTGCCAACATGCCATATTTCAAACCCGTAATCAGTCCACTATCACCCTTAGGTTTCCTTCAGTACTGTGAGATCTCCTTCCAACTCTGTGATTTATGTTCCCAGGTACCGACACCAATTGTACATTTCTAATCCTCTCTTGTATAATTTCTCTTTGGTGCATTTCCTTAATTACCCTCTTTCTGACCTTCCTTTCCTTTCCTTGCTCTCTTTCCAGCTTACTGCTGGGCTTCCTTGCCCTCGTTTGACTCCTTCCCTCAATTTATGGTGTGAGCAGGGTTTATGAGCACCCTCGAGCCCCGGTGACAGTGGGGCTTTGGGGGGTGGCGCGTTCCCGAGGCCGGAGCAGAGGCAGGAGCAGCCCCTTGCCGGGCTGGAGCCAGGCACATTGCTTGGCAAAGACCCACAACGAAGGATGTGAAAAACCACTCACTCGGGGTGTTGAAACCACCACGGCATCCCTTCCCTGTGTCTGAAAAACTCCTGACCTTGGAGCTGGGATTTGTCACC
>JAVJGJ010000054.1:768256-779103 GCA_035590215.1 Microhierax caerulescens
ATCTCACACCCTCCCCGGGGGCTCTGGTGCTGCCTTTCCTGGAATTTCCCCCCACCCCCCTCCCCGACCCCTGCGCTTTCACATCAGTCCATAACTGATTCCAGGGTGTGACTTCTCGCCCGGAGGTGCTGAGGGTCCTGAGCCGGGCTTTGCTGCGTGTGTGCTTTGGAGAGCGCGAGCGACGGAGCGCATCCTGCCTGACCCCAGGGACCACCCGCGTCAACTTCCCACCCTGTTCGTCTTGCAGACGCGGGTCACAAGCGCGTGCACGTGGCGGTGTAGAACCTGCCTCCCGCGTGCTTGTTACTCGCGGGCTGGTGGGAGCGATGAGGCTGGGGGATGGGCACCGCCGTACCCCGGGGTGTGCACGTTGGGTCGCCAGCGAGGGAGCTGCAGGGAGGGCGGACATGGTGGTAGAGCCTCCAACGTGCCCCAGGGACCCCGGTGGGTCGGCGTTTGGCTTTTGTGGTTCATGTGGTCCAGGCAGACAATCCAGACCCGGGGATGCTCTGGGAAGGACCCAGAAGGTGCTGGACACGGCAGAGCTGGCGCTGTGGGGAAGAAGGGCCTGGCTATGGGGCATGGTGTCCCAGCATGGGGGAGGCACAGGGCAGAGGGTACCCTGCTGCTGGCCTGAGCATCAGCACCGGGACCACCGGCGGCTACGCCTCACCCTGCAAGGGCTCGGGGCAGGTAGCAGCTGTGAGCGAACACCGAGACATACTTTTTTCACCCTGTGCCTAACACAGCCTTGGGTCACTTCCAGGGGATGTTGCGGCAGCAAAAAATGGGGCACCGCCATCCCTGCGCCAGGGCAGCTGCCCCCCAGTGCCACTGCCCCGCCGGGGAGCCCTGTCCCCGCAGCCCTACGTCGCTCTGCCCTCGCCTTAGGACACACGGCTGGCAGCACCCCAGCTGTCACCTTGGAAGGTGGCCCTGGGGACAAGTCCTCCTCCGCATCCCCCTGCCAGGCCTGCCGAAGCCTGGGCCCCAGCAAGCGGCGCCGACGGCATTTGGCCGGGGCAGTCTGAGCCAGCCAGGATTTCGCTTAACCCAGAAAGAACGGCTGGGACAAACTGGGGTGCTGCAGCTGGGAACGATAAAGTTTGGTCTCAAAAGGAACGGAGTCACTTGGCCGAAAGCGAAAGCCCCCACGTCTGGCAGACCAGCCCCCCTCTGTTGGCACCCCACGGTGGGGCCACGCATTGGGGTGCTGCAGCTGCTGGGGGGTTCAGCCGCGTGGCCCCAGTGCCGGCACCGCGCTGCAGTCGGCGCTGCCTCAGCGCGGCACGGCGGCACACAAGCATGGGTGGCCACCCTTGGAGGGGCCATGGGCACCCCCCGCCGCTGCGACTCCCGCACGGTGGGAGGGTGTACACGGGCGCGGGGGGCGAGCGGGGAGCCGTGCTCTGGCCTTTCCGAGCCACGTCCCTTGTCCCGAGCCCTCCGAGCAGCGCGCCTGCCCCAGCAGTAACGCCGGGGGGGCGGGGGGCCTCGGGGCTGGCACGGAGCATCGCCCGCTCCCCGCAGCACCATCGTCCCCACCTGCCCCGGCACCGGCTGCAGGGCTGCCCTGCCCGAAAACAGTCAACGTGGCTTTCCAACCGGCTTCATTGCTGGGCGTTCCCCCCCCCCCCCCAAACCTGGGTCCAGATTTTGCAGCTCCCTA
The DNA here is from genome assembly GCA_035590215.1 of Microhierax caerulescens. Taxonomy (NCBI): domain Eukaryota; kingdom Metazoa; phylum Chordata; class Aves; order Falconiformes; family Falconidae; genus Microhierax; species Microhierax caerulescens. The sequence goes on from JAVJGJ010000054.1 coordinate 769,926, forward strand.
TATGACTGGAAATGGAATTTTGAGCCATGTCCATCCCTTGCCTTGCTGGGAAACCTAATATCCCAAAATAAAAATCTGTTTAATACCCTAAGCACATCCAACAGTTACATAATTCACATCTATTAGCTAAGTACAGTAATGAGTGCTCTGCATTTTTAAAACATCAGTTAATTGTCTCCCTTCTCCCTGGCAGCACAGAAGAACAGACAGAAAAGGCACAAAATGAATCCCACAAAACCACATCTGACAGGTTTAAAAATCTATTTTCCTACCAGGAAATATGGGAAGGATGGCTGATTAATGAAAGACTATGAAGAAAAGGTTTTATCCAGCAGATTAATTTCCACGTGTGTTTAAATCCTTAACAGAGTTGGACAAGATGCTTGGAGCGGTGGGGGCTCCCGGGGGCTGAGCAGACGGCCGCCCTGCCTGCCCCCCGTCCTGCCCCGCTCTGGAGGGAGACCCGAAGGGGGAAGCCCCTAAACGTGGTGGGGAGACAGACCCCACCTCTTGTCAAAGTACTGGATTTCTTTGAGAGGTCTGGGAATGAAGCTCAGTAAATCTGAGCCACGCTGCATCATATTTCTCTCTGGATTTGTGTGGGTCGACAAGGTGTGTTTCGCAGCACGCCCTCCCCGCAGCGCCCAGCATCCCAAACCAGGCGGGCTCCGTTCCCGGGGGCTTCTCTCTGTGCCCTTCCCTGGAAGTACCCCCAGGCACGGGGTCCCTGTCTTTCCCATACCAGCCCTGAGCCGGCAGCCCTTTGGGTGGAATTTTTCTTTTTTTCCCTGTGGGAAGAGGTCTATGAGGTGCAAGGGTGCTGCTGATGCTGGGGAGGGTGGAGGGTTCGGGTGTTCAAGGTGTCCCCCCCGGCAGCGGGCTGCGGGCCTTGGCCCTTCGCAGGGCACTGCTCTGCAGTGCTGCTCCTCAGCAGTTTGCACAGAATTTGTAGGGATTCTTGATTTTAAGCATAATATCGATTTACCTGGAAAATCAAGTAAGCGTAAGTAGCAAAATTCTAACTTTCTGGAGTTGGCCCCTGTTCTGAGCAATGCTGACCGTGTTTTACAAAAAAAAGAAATATTTTTTAACATCCGCATGTGTTTTTCCCTGCAGAGACAAATAACGAGGGCAGGAGAATGAATCTAGCATATATGGAGGGCAATCATTTAAAGCTTTCACGTTTAGGGAGCAATTAATTATCCAAACCTCCAGTTTTGGAGAAGAAGATATTTAATCTCTTTGAATCCCTTGTGACTCGGACCTCTGACCTGAAAACCATGACCTTCGGCATCCCACGCTGCCTCCCTTGGGACAGAACCGAATGAAGGACCGTTGTTTTGTAAACAATCCTTCCATAAATCCCAGGGAGCGTTGCCCAGGAAAGCTTTGCTGTCGGCTGCCTCACAAGATGGGCTCTTAAAAATATAAGATGGAAGCGAGTGACGCGCCTCAGCACGGACCCTGCCAAGCCCCGGAGCCCCCGCTGCCGGCACAGCCAGGAGACGTGCGGGCTGGGGGCTCGCTGCTCTGGGCATCAGCCACCAAACCCCCTCCGAGCAACGGCTTTGGAGGATTTGGAAGCTGATGGGTGCTGCACACACCCGGCTCGCGGCATATGATCAGCTGCGTCATTGACATCAATTCTAATGACTCGCATCGTCCCGCAGCGACGCAATTCACGGCTGACATCGCCTTGTGCAAAATAAACCCGGGCACACTTGCGCGGGGGCTGCCGCGCGCTCCCTCGCGTAGCCTTCTGCTGCCTTCTGCTCGCTCGGCTAAAGAGCCGGGGACGGGCTTAGTCCTTGCAGCCGGCAGGACCCAGGCTTTGATGAATGATCGGAAAAGCTCTGACCTGTCCGTTCCTCCCCCCCCCCAGATCTGGAGGAATCACTCAGATTTTAGGCTGATCTCTTTTAAAATAACAAAAGATGGCGCAATCTGGTTTTTCTCCCACAGGTTTGTTCCCACATGCTCTTGACAGCGCGGCATCCATCTGAAGTCAGGGGACAGGGGATTTCTTCCAAAGCCGCTGGTAGAGCCTGGCCCGTGCCCGGCAAGTGTTGGGGAGCGGCGTGACAGGCAGGGACAGAGCCGGAGCGATCGCTCCCTCCCAGACAGAATAATTACCAGTCATTGCAGATGGAATAAATAAGCTGTCCCTGGTAGGCGGCTTGTGGTTCCAAGTTCACAAGTCCCATTTGCGCTCCTTCCAAGTACCCTATATCATTTGTAAGACAGCAGACCATTAGGGAGTTGATATTAGCCTTACCTGCAGGCTTATACGCGAAGATGAATTGCTGAACATAGTCAAAGTATCTCTTCTGCAGGAAAAACAACAGTGGGATACAAGTGAGGAAAATGAGAACGCTGAGCAACGCTTTCATTTAATTTATCCGCGGATGGTGTGATGTGCTGCCATTAACCCTGCGGTGGGATACGTACGTTAACCGCGGCGAGGGTCGCGTGGGCTTTGCTAATTCGTGTTTGGCTGATGGAAGGGAAGAATCTTCCTCCTGCAGCCAGAGCTCTGCGACACTTCATGAGCAGGTGGATGTCTTCAGTAAACTGAAAAGTACAGAAAACTGACACAAGTAATCGCGGTGGCGCTGGCTGAGGCTCGCCCTGCTTCCCATTCCCCATGGTAAGCCTTCCCCCGGGAACGCGTGCGCCTGACCCGAAAGTTTCCCCCTTTTCCAAGCCAATGCACTAGATGGGAGCTCACCTTGCCGCTCTCCCCGTGATTGCCTGCCCCGTGGGTCGCCAGGGCTGGGGTCGCCGCCGATCGAGTTGGCTGAAGCCGTTTCGCTTGCTGGGAGATGGGGCGGGGGCCGCGGTGTCGTCGTGCTCCGCCATCCCTTGCAGCGCAGCCGCCTCGCCGCTGGGATCGCCGCCATCCAGCGTCGCCCTCGGAAGGCGCCTGCGTTGCGTTTCCTCCAACGCCAACCCCGCGCCGGGGAACGGCTCAGGAAACGCTGCTCTCGCGCCAGCTCTTGCAGGGCGTTTGCTTCCCCCTTTCAATTTTTAGTAAGCCAGAAAAAATCAATAGGCCCGTGTTCCCATCTGCACGCCACCTGACACCCCCTGCGTGGTCAGTGGGGCTCACGGAGGGTCTCTCAGGAAAGCCGAGGGCTGCGGCGGCCGCGGCAGGCTGAGATCCCGGCACTCTGCCTTCCTCCTCTCCCCGCCTCGCTCTTCGGTGCCATCAGGCCACAGCGCATCCACACGAGGCCAGCCGCGACACTGCCGGGGAGGACGAGCAGGAGCCGCAGCCCTGTGACACGGCTCCGCCGGCAGCGCTCCAGGATTCCCCAGGAGCAGCAGGGTTCGCCGGGGCAGCGGTGCAGGCGAGCTTGGCGGGTGGAGGCAGGTCCCCGACCGGGCAGAGCCCATGAACCTGAAACGGCACGGCAAGCTGCGCGGTGCTGAGCATCGGCAGAGCCACCGGGGCTCGAGGACCTGGGGAAAGCGGCTTTCCAGGTGGGTGCTCCGGGAGCCGGGGACGCTGCCTCTGAGGAGGCCAACTGCGGCGAGACCCTGCCGAAAGCACGACCTCCATGTCAGCCGGGGCTGAGGCTCCCGCACCGCTGGGGACATGGCAAGGGGTCTGGGGGGGCTCGTGGTGCCACTGCCCAGCCAGGGCTGGTCCAGCAAGGCACCGGTGGGAGGGGGGAGGCATCCCTGGCCACAGCAGCAGGGGGTGGGAAAGGCGGGAGCACCTCCATCTCACCTCTGTCCCTGCTGAGATGAGCGGAGTTTTATTTCTGGAAGCAATTTAATGGTTTGCTGATAACTTTGATTGGTTTCGTGTCAGGTTAGCTTTTAATCTCTGCTCTGGTCCACTTCACTCTTTAAAATAACTGTGATTAAAGGATGCTGCTCCAGCCTCACACACGCTCACGCGTGTGACAGCGCGCAGGCAGATGGCTCCTGCCTGCTGACCCTCCCTGCCCGCTGCTGGCGCGCCTGGGAGTCAGGCTGGGACCACGTCACCACCGCTGCTCCTCCGGAGGGTGGGGAGAAAACAGCCAGAGGAAGGAAGGCTGTTCGGGTGGGAAAGACGAGGACACACTGACAGCCACATGCAGCACATGGGGAGGTGTACCCCCACCTCACCACCTTCCCCTCCTGCCACCCCTGATGTTGCCCCTTCTGCCCCATCCCCTCCACCATGCATGCACCTCTCGCCCTCAGCCCCCAGGCCCCTTTTCCAGCACCAGCCCAGAGGCCTCTCACCTGCTCGCGCATCCCCTCTGACTGCCGCCGCACAGCCAGCTTTGTTTTCCAGGCCCCTCAAGTTAAGCAGATGGGATTCGCGCTGTAAGGCAGATGATGCTCCCTCGGCTCTGCTCCCTGCCTCGTTCCTGACCACCCCCATCCCAGGAGCGAGCCTTCCCATCCCAGCCAGCTGCTTGGGCCTGCGGGGGTCCCTGCTCTGTGTTTAAGCGGCTTTTCTGGGGCCACCTGCAGCCACGAGGCCGGATGGGCGCGGGGATGGGCTTCCCACCTTGGACACACGCATGGCTAAACCGGCACGCACTGGGAAGGGTTAAGAGTGATGGTTTCAGGGTGTAAGACCCCCCTGCACCCCTCAGGTAGTCCCTTGCTCCCTGGGGCTGCTGAGCAACCTCTGGGAGAGGGGTGATGCTGGCTGCTCTGCCTCTCCTCAGCCCCTCGAGTGGCTGAGACCCCCCAGCGTACCACACCTTTCACCCCCCCAAACAAATTTTCTTCAGATGCAGCCTCTGGGCAGAAAACGGATCTGTTCTTGAGAAACACCCCAGGAGGGGAAAGAAAACCCCAACCTGCAGTCCCTGGGTGTGCTGATGGTTTCCTTCACCGGGGGGCAGATGCAGATTTTAATCAATGAGATCGATGGTGAACGCTTGCGGGCTGCAGGAACGGGGAAGGGGCTGCTGGAAAGCGGCTGCAAGATGGATGACCAGCGGCGGAGGACCTGGGGGAGGTCAGAGGTGACCGTCAACTTGAGATCCAATCTGCAGCTCGACCCCTCCATGACGGACGCTGCCCGGGCTCCTGCGGCGGCTCCTGCCCTCCCACTGCCCAGCCACGGAGCCCTCACCTGCCCTCTCCGGCGGCCGCGCTGCCTGACGCTCACGCGCTGCTCCGTGTCAGCGAGGGCTTCTCCTGAGCCAGCACCCCGAGCCATCACCCGCGGAGCAAAGCACGTCCTCACCCAGCAGCTGCCTCGTCTCCTTCTGTAGCCTGCCTTTACCTTGCCCATCCCGCCGGGCACTGCCAGAGACCCTTTCCCGAGGGCCAGCTGCCCCACATCCCAGCACCGGGGCCGCCTGGTGTCACCCCTGTGGGAGGCACGGCCGGTCACTCAAGGCTGTGGCCAGCTGGGTCCAGAGCATCTCCAGGGATGGAGAGAGCATCGCCTGCCAGGGCAGCCTGTGCGGGGCTTGAGGTCCCCCACAGCCACCTCCTTGCCCTTCACTGCCCTTCTGCTACCAGATGCTGGGCAGAGGCTCACCTGAATGTGACACCTGGGCTCAGACCCCCATGTCCCCTGGCGGGGGACAAGGATGCCTTGTATTTCTGAGCAAGCACTGGGTGAGGTTTTCCCTGAGGTGGAACCTCTGTCTCCTGAAAATGTTCCAGGCACATGAAATGCGCGAATGCCCATCAGCTCCATTCCCACCTCACTACATGGCACGCTGTGGTCCAAGCATCCCCTCCAAATTCGGGGGAGGCTGAGGGCTCCTGTTCCCAGCGCCCACCCCGACCCAGAGCATCGCACCTGCTCCCGGTCCCATACCTGCCCGGCACAAGCACCCCGTGCTGGCGCTCCTGCTCTCCCCTCTGCCGTTGGTGTCACTGCTCTGCGCCGGCAGCGTCACCTTGACCATCTCAAGCACCTGGCTGCAGGGAACAGCGTTTTCCAGAAAAAAACCAATGACTTCCTGAAATTACTTTGCCTGGCCGGAGTTCTTTGGCAGAGCGAGCAGGAGGCCGCTCGCTCACCCGGCTTTGACAGCGCGGCTCGGCGAGCCCAGGGAAATGGCTCCGCGTGGCCGGCAGGTCGCCGTGGGGGTTGGGTTTGGCCCCGCAGCATCAGGTGCTCGCTCCAAAGGCTCCTGCTCAGCCGCCCACGGGTCGTGGTCGTTCTCTGATCGTTTGGCTCCCTCTCACAGAGCCTTTGGCTCCCGGGGTTCATGCTGCTCCCCGTCCTCCCCTCGCCTTCCTTCTCCTCGAGCCGGGCCGTCAGGCAAGCTGGCGGAACCACGGTTGCATTTGTTTCCTCAATAAATATGTGACTGCTCTAAAATGGATTTTAATCCACTTTCTGGCTAAACTGCAAACACGGTAAGAATATGCAGCCTGTCTTAATACTTCTCTGTCCTTAAAGCAGAAATAAATATTTTTTGTCACTCTGCAGCAGTGCTGTGCATCGCTGAGCAGGCTCCCGTTTGGCTCCGTACCTTTTTGCATTTCATTGCAATTCATTACCATACAGCCTCTGTCTTGAAATATCATAAAAACCACCTTTGAGATCCTCCTGGAGTAACAAGGCAATTAAAAATGGGTCAACATTATCCTTCAGAAAGGCAGAAAACAGCCTCTTGCCCAGCCACACGCACTGCCGGGTGGCCAGCTGACTGCAAAGCAGCCAGCGCAGCAGCACTTGATGGTCCCATCTCCAAATGTCACCCCCAGAGCCCCTGCCCCACCAGCCCCCAGGTGACCAGAATCAGCACGGCACGGTGTGGGGTGGCTGCTCAGGTGCATTCAGGGGTCGAGGTGACCATGAAACTGGACCCAAGTGCTCGCTGTTACTGCCAGACCTCGCAGGCTGCTGGAGAAGACTTTTTTTGGTGAGACCTGAATGAAAGAAGCAGCATTCCTACTAGAATCTGGGCTAAATTTATAAATGGTCTCACCCCAGTGCCTTCAGTGGAAGGGGATGAGGGCTGGGGTGGGACGCAGAGCCTCCGCTGGGTTTTACAGTGTCACTATTTAATAAGGTGACACAATATTTGATAATATAGTCTAAAAGCAGTCAGGTGCAGCAAGAACTGCAAAACGTTATCCTTGATACTCATTAACCATCAAATGCACGTCCATGAACTTGGCCAGCAGCTACAGCGGCAGCAACCCCAGCTGCGGGGAGACTTCTGGTCATCCCTTTGCCTCGGGCAGCGCGGCACCGGTGGTCCGATGGCGGGGGCAGTGGGTGTGCTCTTGGACAAAGCCCCCATCGCGTTTCAGACAGGGTGGGATGCTCCCTCAAAGTTCCTCTGTGGCCCCGGGTACCTGCGCACTGTTGCCATGTTCCTCGCATTGCCGCCAGGTCTCGGCTGAGAAACGCGGGTGGCACGTACCTAAACCGCGGCGCAAGAACGTCGCCTGTTAGGGAGTAACAGAAAAAATAAAGCCGGAAATCTCTGAGATACCGAAGGTGTAAACGCCATAACACTGCGTCAGGCCCCGAGTGGGTCCTTGACGGGGACCTCGGGTATTCCGGCAGTCGCAGCCTGGTTGATCCACCGCCACACGCCGAGAGCTCTGTCACTTGAAGGGCTTCTCACCGGCCGTGTCTGCAGATGGGGCTGGTAAGCGATGCCAGCAGTGTGCCGAGCCGGGAGCCTTCTGGAGCCTTCTGGGCTGCCGGCACCGCTGAAGCTGCAGCCGTGCAGGAGATGAAGACGCTGTGGATGAACGCGCCGTGGGCAGGACCAGTGCGAAGGGCGGTACAGGCAGTCCTGCAGCCAGCTCCTCTCCCCGTGGCTCTGCGGACACTTGCAAGAGAAATCCTCCTGCTGAGACTCACCCAGCCGTGCCTGCGAGGTCTGTGTGCCCACAGGGGAAGGCTCAGCCTCAGTGGGGCCACGAGAGCCGCAGCCTTCCCGGGTGGCCAGTGCCACCGAGGCACCGGCACCCCTCGGCTGCGCCACGGCGCCGGTCGCAGGAGGGTGGCACCGAGCGGTGACGCTGCCGGCGCGGTGAGCCAGGACACGCACCCGAGCAGCGACGGGCAGGAGGCACGCCTTGAGGTCAGAAGGGTGGATTTGGTTTTGTTTTGTTATTTTTTTTTTTTCCCTAAATAATCAAATCTAAACTTGCAAGGTGTGCGGATTCCACCACTGTTTTTATGATAAAAACATCAGTTTTCTTGTACTGTATTCTAAATTGGCAGTAGCTCTACAGGAATGAACAAACGTCTGTTTAAAGTTACTTCAGTAAATAAATACCTACACCCCCCACCCCCCCATTTTAAGCTATTTCAGTCCTTTGCAAATAGGTTTCAATTTAAAAAAAAAAAAAAAATCAATCACAGTCATATATTCTAAATGTAACAAGCAACAATGATCTTCCCGTAGACATCATCCAGCCTTCATTTTAAAAACAAAATCAACATTCAAAAAGCTATGCTGCTGCAGCAGAAAGTTTCACCTTTTAATTTTTTATACAGGATTAATTTTTAATTTTCAGACATCAGAGATAAAGGGAAGTTCCCCACGAGCTCTCCTGTTCAAAGAGCACTCCAGGCAACTATTGCCATCGAGTCTCAGTTTATCACACTGGAGGCTCTGACGCATATTTTTGCTGCTATTTTTCGTTCAGACAAAAGCATTATCACTGGTAAAGTTTTGGAGTTTGCCAAAGCCGGGTCTGGCCAGCTCGGTGGGAGCCCAGGAGAAACCCCGTGTGCTCCTCTCTGCGTGGCGTGCTGAGCGCTGGGACCTTCTGAGCTCCCTCGCCACACGCCGTGCCCGGACCCTGGAACGAGGCACCGTGAGCTACGTGCCCCTTCCTCGCGCGCCCAAAGCCCCGACCGCGCGCCCAAAGCCCCGACCGCGCGACGCACCGTCTGCAAGCTCTGGCTTACGAGTCGAGTTACTCGAGTGTCTCGCGCAGCCCGTGTCCCACAGATCCCGCAGAGGGTCCTGACAACTTTGCAAACCTCAGAAATGCAGCTGGGGGCTGCGGCCCTGCGGCAGCCCACCCTGGGGGGCCGCGCGCGCCCCGGTGCCGCCGAGCTCCGTGCGGCCCCGCTTGCCGCCCCTGCGCGGGTGGGAGCGCGAGGGAGAGGAGCCGCCGCTCGTGCTCTCGGGGCGCTGGGAACAGAGAGGTGCAGGGGCTGCCGCCCGCCGGGGGTCTCTTTTCTAGAGGGAGAAGGAAACTCACGTGGCTTCTGGAGCTCGCAGAC
>JAVJGJ010000054.1:781080-792174 GCA_035590215.1 Microhierax caerulescens
CGCCGGCAGCGCCGTGCACGGCAGAATCGCTGCTGGCAGCGTGGGTGGCACGTGGCTCCCTCAGGCCCAGCGTGCCGGCAGAAACCGCCGGTGCTCAGTGCCAGCGGAGCCTTGCTCAGGCGGGAGGAGGAGGAGGACGGGCCGCAGCGCTGCTGGCTGTTCTGCGTAGTGCCCCAGGATGCAGCCAGAGAGCTAATTATCAAAAATGATGCTGCATAAATGAAAGAAATATCGATCTTTTTGCATCAAAATGCAATCACGCCAAACCAAAGCCAATCAGTGTCCTCGAACGCAGACATATAGCAGGAAACAGGCAGATACTTGGTATAAGTGAATTGCTTAAGGTGTAGGCTAGGCTTTAGTGTATTTTCATTTCTATTCAATGAGATGGCAAACGCTGAGCTCGCTGCATTCGGCCATCTCTCTCCACAGATCAAACAGTTTATATTTTGCGAAGTAAACAGCAAAACCAGCGTGTCTGATTTTTGAAATTCTTCTGGCTTTTCTTTTTGACCTTTGGTATTTGTACATATCGATGCTCTCTCTAAACCATTGCACAAAAACACCTTGAAGTGTCAAGCTTTAAAAATGAGTCTTCTTTTCTCTTTCTCCTGTGCAGCCTGGATTATCTTGGCCTTGTCAAAATACATTCTCTAGTTAGGGGTTGGAAATATTTCCCTCCTGGCTCCCAAGTATTGATTTTTCAAGGCTCAGCTCTGCTTGTCAGCCGAAGAGGGGAGAGGTGAGAGTTCGCCCGGCGCTGCCGGCTGTGCCTCCCGCACCGCGCCGGCCGCATCGCCCACCCAGCTGCTGCCTTACCTGCAAGGAAATACCGCAGCCGCTGACGCCTTGACGCATTCGTGCGCTCCCCAAACTGGTGGTTTGCACAGGTCCTTCGTGGGTTTTTCATTCTGAAGAGCAATCAGGTCACGCGTGACCCGGCTCTGGCCGCCCCGGCTCACCCCGCGGCACGGGGCTTCCTCTGCAGGCAAACACAGCTGCCACTTAAACAAAATAACACGTACCGCAGACTGCAACCCAGACGCGGTGTTACATCAAATACCCACGGTAACCCTGCACGCCAGCTCAGAAGCAGCTCAGCGTTTAATTTATTTCAATTACTTTCTTTGGGGGAATGCAAACCACAGGACAAGGAAAGAGCATTGCCTGGCACACGGCGGCGGTGGGGAACTTCTGGAGGGTTTCTATTCCCCTCTTTGCCTGGACACGATGTTTTGGGAGTTAAGAGAACATTGTTCCCAGCACCCTCCTTCCTACCTTCGTCAGTTGTAACGGAGGCTGCAGGCCCTTTGCCAGGCCCCCCACCCCTCTGACGGTGACTCCCCCCGCTCGCTCTCTGCTGATTCTCCAGGGCAAAGGAAGAGGTTTCTTAAACACTGGCGAGACCTCACATTGCTGGCCGCTAAATCAGCAGCAGGGAATTATTTACACACCGTCAGGCAGATGCCACGAGACCGACACTCTTCAATACAATTCAGTTTTATTTCACAAGCATATTTACACGGGGAAGTCGAATACATACAGAGGACGGGGAGTGGATTCGTCGAGAAGCTGCTGGAGAGGCAGACACTTGGACCGTTCACCGTACGTGGCGACTTCAATCATCACAACATTTCCATACAGGTGGCTCATCATGTCATCTTTCGCTTGTAAGCTGCCAGTGAAGCCACATGCATCTCTACGTTTACAAGGACAAGCCCAAACACAGTGCTAACAGATCGATAAAGCACTAAAAGCTTACACCGGAACGACAACACACACTCCGCTGCGGTGCTGAGCGCGCGAGGCCGGGCAGAAGTTCGGGCCGGGGCTGCGGGGGCGGCCGAAGCGCACGCGCCGGCCGGTGGGAGGGCATCGCCGCCGGCCCCTCGCCAGCCCCGCCGTGCCGGGGGCGCGCGACTCCCCAGCACACCGACCCCCGCTGCCAGTGCTTCGGCTCTTGCTACGTGAACTCGCTCAGGACCGCGAGGCGTTTACCAGCTCGCTTCTGCGTCTGAGCAAATCCGTTACACCTCTAGCTTGAAACAAACGTTTTAACGCATATATAACTGAAGATGTTTGTGCACTATACCACGAAGGAAATCACTGCAGGGGTATGCTCCACACTCCTACTGGGGCTGCATTTTGTCCTGGAAGTGAACACACACACACACAGGCGAGATCTACCGCAAGCCACCGGACAGGATCCCGGGGTACGGGGGGAGAGCGCTTACAGGGTACATGGCGCTCTCCTCATAAGCCTATACTGAAAATTACAGCATTTCATTCTACAGATGGAAAGTCTCCGCTCACTCTCCTCTTTTTGTTTTGTATGTTTTTGTGTTTGTTGTTTTTTAAATCTCCAAGGTTACATACATATCTCTATAAACACAATGTACATGCACATTGCATTACTTCACTTAGAAAAGACCCTGATATTCTACTACAGAGTTCTCCACTATACACTACATTCCCGCCAGAGAAAAGATTAAAACTTTACGGCAGTTTGTGTTAAACATTCCTAATGGTCTTAAATTCTTGGTTTTTTTGTTTTTTTTTTTTTTGGTTTTTTTTTTAAATTATTTTTAAACAGCAAACAGATATGTAGCATCAGGACTGTAAATCTCAATTTCATGTACACTGTACTACACAGACCACCTAAAAAAAATAAAATAAAATCAATGCTTTTTATATTTAGAAGCCATTTTTAAAATTCATTTATTCCTTTTTGGGGAAGGGAAGATTCTATAAGTACCATTTTTACTTTATTATGTAAAGACAGCCTTCTTAGTTCCATGAGTTTTCCAGACAGAAATGACAAAGGAAAAGCTATACAAACATATACATCAATATGTTTAAATAAAATAGCATTTTATAGATTTTTTTCTTTACTGTGAGCATAAACCAACATACTTCCACACCATTAAATATTTCACAAAATCAGATATGTAAGAAGAGGAAAACACAGTCACTGCTAATGTTACCACAGGAATATTCCTACTGAAGAAAGTGTTTCAATATATCCATTCAAATAACCTACCTTCTACACACTTTTCATCATTTTTCCAGCCAGAATTGCTCCCCACCGATGCCATTTGTGCTGCCTCCCCCCAAGGCCCGTGTCCTCCCCCCTGGGCCCCCAGTGAAGGCAGCGCAGGGCCATGGCTGTGACACAAGCGCGGGTGGCACGGCGGGGTGCACGCTCTCGCTGCCACGCACGTCCTGGCACAAACGGGAGCGGCTTTAGGAAGAAAAAGCTTTTTATCTTTTTTTTTTTTGTCTTTTTTTTTTTCAAAATAAATACCTGCATTGGTAGCAAAAAACACCTTTATATATAAATACTCCTTTTTTCAAGTTTGCTATTCCACCTTAAAGAGATTCTTCTTTTTTTTTATTTACATGTGGACTATTCTCTCTTCCAGACTACAGCAAACAGTGACTGGGCACAGCAGCACTTCCCAATTCTCTGGAAAACCGAGACTCTGTACGAGGAAACATCCCCTTCAGATCAGAACACAGGCCACCCCCCGCCCCAAAAACCGGTCCCTCCCCACCCCGCGGCAATGAGCCCCGCACCAAGGGACACCCGTGCCTAGCTCTAGGATGCGTCACCTGCCATCATTCAGCGGTCACTAGGAGAAAGTACATGTAAACACGAGCCTTTTTGGTAAACACTGAGATTCTGCAAGAGTCTCCAAAGGAAAAATGTGTTTAATGAGGGCTGCTGCGTGAACTCAACATCCAGCGAGGACGGGGCCGGGCTCAGCCCGGCTGCAAAGCCTGGTGTGATCCCTGCTGCTGCGGGCCTGGCCGAGGAGTGCCGTTACAGTGTCACCGCTCCTGCTGCGCCGCGCCGGCAGCGCCTTCCCCAGAACCTTCCTCCTCCCGGCTGCAAGGAAAGAGCAGCCGGCGTCAGCGCAGCCGCCTGGCTGATCCCACCGCGGTGGTCTGCAGGCACCGCCGAGCGCAGCCCGTGTGAGGAGCCCAGAGACACGAGAGAGGGGGAATCACGAGGAACGGCTTTCTAGCACGGGGGATTTACCCTAGACCATAAAGCGATGCTCCTTGCCGTCGTGAGCCATGAGGATGACGTTGCGGTTGGAGGTCCAGATGAGCCGTGCCAGCCTGAGGGCGTTGTGGGAGCCCGGCGAGGCTGGCTGCACCGGGGGCACCTGGTAGGTCTTGATGCAGCGGAGCTGGGGCGCGGAGTTCAGCATGCCGATGCTCCCCAGGAGAGACGTGTTCATCTGCAAAGACACCCACGGGTGACCCACCCCGCCTGCCGCTTCTGGGGAGGGTCGCCACACACAACCTGCACCCGGACCTCCTCCCAGACTTGAGCATCCCCGCGATCCCCAGGACCAGGCTTAATTAAAACTTCCTTGGCGGCAGCGTTCGCTGGCAGGGCAGGAGCGTCCAGGAGCGCGCCGGGTGCTCTGGCTGGCGGTGAGGGACCACGACACACAGCTGTGCACGAGAGACCCGATGGGCTCAGCGGGCACCTTCCCGCGCTCCCTTCGGGACCCCAGAGAGGCGCGCTAAGCGTAAGCACACACGAGCGGAATTTAAGGAAACCCTAAGAAATCAGTAAGAACATCTTTGTGCTAGAATATTATCTATCAAACCCATGAAAAGCGCTAGAGCTGATGCTATGCAGAATAAAGCGCCGTCGTGGTGGTAGGTGCAACCAGGAAAAACCCAACAGCACGAGGGTTTTATTAATTGTCGGGCAGAGGAAGCAGCCGCTCAGGAGAGATCTGCTGAGCGACACCCTTCGGAAAGCAGGCCCGCTCTCCCTGGTGCGCTCTGTCTAGCGCCGCGTTTATAAAAATGAGATTCTCTGATCTAAGCCACTGAGATACACAAAATCCTACACACGCTTGCTGGAGCGCTGCTTTACTCTCGACCCCCTTCCTACTCACACGTATCTCGGCCCTAGGATTTCCGTCCCCGAGACGTGCCCCGCGGAACCTTGGCAAATCCTGGGACATTTAAGGCGCGTTATTGCCGATGCCACGTCCTGAATTCTGATCAGTACAAAGTACAAGCCATTACTTTTTCCTGGCTCTCCTCGGCAGCAGAGCGGTGTCAGAGAGTGTAAATCATGGCATCTCTAGCAGGGAGCAGGCAAGCACCACTGACATTTTCACAATTTAAATCATCTTGAGTAATAACCCTTTTAAGATGACTAATGTTACTGATTTTCCTGCATTAATAATAGTGCCAAATAGAACACAGAAGGGAAAAATCACTAGTGCACGAGGTCACATTTTAAAACTAAATGCGTAGGTATGTTTAACTCCTTATGTAAAAGCCACTTTAACGTGAACATTTATACACCTGGAAGAGCGTGGCAGATCACAATTTAAAACTCATGCCTGACTTTTTCCCCCTGCCAATTCTAAAAGATCTGGCTTGATTGCTTTCCAGATTTTCCCTGAGCACTTAAATTGAATAAACGTAACTGATGGATGAAGATTCTTGCTGCTCTCATTTACTGTTTCAGAAAGCACACAATATAGTGATGGGTAATAATTCAGGAATTTTTTACGGCACCTGTAGAACTACTGAATGACACAGAAAACTGTGGAAGTGTATTAACAAGTGTAACTGGCACTTATGGGCATACCGAGCTCGGTTTTACAGTCTCGTTACTGTAAGACTCAATGATTTTGATAGCACGCATCGCTTGATCAGGTCAGCTGCTTCCAAGTTAAGTATTTTCTAAGTCTAAAGCCATTTGAAGGGAAAAAAACAAAAAACAAAACACCCACAAACCAAACCTGCTTGGGGAACACAGGCAGCTGCCTACAAGTGACGAGACGTATTCCTACCGAAGGGAGATTACAAAGCAAAAGGTTGCTTAGGTTAAAGAAAATAAACCTCTAGACACTTCACAAAGTGGTGGCCTGGCTCTCAGCTTCTCCTCACGTTCCAGACCCTCTCTATATTTTTTCCTATCTCGGCTTTCAGTACGGTCAGGGAGAGCGAGGGTTGCTCCTCGTGGCACAGCGGAGCCCAGCGCGGGGTCCCCGTGCTGCCACCACCCGTGGGTGCGGAGCGGAGCTGGGTGGGGGGCTTTGGCCCTGCGGCCTCCACATTTCATCTCGTGGACACTTTAGGGTGTGAAATTGAACTATTACAGCAGTACCATACCCCAACTTTGAACAGAAAGTTTATCATTTGAGAACGTTCTCTGATCAGCCAGAAGCGACGCACCGATGTGCACTCAAACAGCCCCCGCGCTCACCCAGGGGCAGCTGCACAAAATGCTGAAATAGCAACGCCAGCAAGAAAAACGCGGCCTCGCAGGGCTGCCGCTGCTCAAAGCTGCCTTCACAGGTCTGAAGGGACGGCGAGGGAAGGGCTACACAGCAGAGAGGGGCCGGGGGCACCGAGCCTCAGCCCACCGGCCACCCCCGACGGCGGAGCAGCGCGCTCCCTTCGGGGCGAGGGACCCACGGCGCGTCGGGCTGGTGCGTGACAAAGCTGTGGTGAGGTTTCAGCTTCTGCCCGAACTTCTGGGACTCTCCGGTTGCCACATTTCCTTACACCTCACGCCATGGCTGAACGGTGTTGGGAGACAATCCCACACGTGAGTTCATTAAGGACGTGCCCGCTTACGGATGGATGGGAGCGTACCCTTACCTGCCAGAAGGAGAGGTGGCTGTCAGAATTGGAGTACGTAGCGAGGTACCGGCCGTCGGGAGCAAAAGCCACTGCAGTTATCGGTCCTTTATGGCCATGGATAGTCTAGCAAGAGCAGGAGAGAACAGCAACACAGACGATTCACCACGATGATGCTGAACACACTTTCAACTAAACACAAACATACATGGACTTCTAGAAACCCTTCTTGGAAAAAAGAAAGGAGACCACTACTGCCAGCAAAAATTAAATGCTATGTGGAAATACCTCTTCATTTTCACCTGCACCTTCTGTTATTCCAGCACTCGTTTTCCGACCGTCACCGTGTCAGGCGGCAAACACCCCCGAGCAGCAAACCCAGGCTCTCGTGCAGCGGCTGGCTCCCGGTCGGGGAGGACACGGAACGTAACCCCAGCCCCCCGCCCCGGGGGGCTGCACCCCGCGCAGAGGGTGCCCTGTCCTCGGGCACTTCAACGCCTCCGGACAACCCAGAACGTGAAAGCACACCGCTGGAATGTCTTCTCACGTGGGACTTCAGCATGTGCTGCTCAGTATTAAATACCACAACAGTTTAAGTGTTCTAATTGCTGTCTAGCCAATGAAACAGAATTAAGAAAAAAAAAAAAAAAGGTAATTTGTGTCTTGAATGGGAATTTTTTAAAAACGCGATACTTACGCTCCCAGAAGGAGGCTGTAAATTGGATGTCTACCCAGCTGGCTGGGCAGCAGGCAGGGAAGAGCAAGAAGCACAACTCCCCTGCCTTCACAAACAGTCTTTACAGGAACATCACCCCACCAGGGCGCTCAGCTCGCCGCTGAAGGCCGGTGCGGAGCTGGGCAGCAGGCACGGCCGGACCCCCGCACCCAGCACCCACGGCCGGGCACATGGGGCTTCGGGCTCCCGCGCTCACACCGCGGCTCCTCCTTGCCCCTGCGCACAGGAACGGTAACGAGCAGACCACAGCCTGGGGAATTCCAGCCACCCTTAGGGCCGCGGCTCGGCGTGCGCGGGCGACGTTCCACTGACAGAGCCCTCTCTCCTCCGACCACCAACGCAAACGTTTCCATTCAACCAGAAGCGTGCCGTTAAAACCCTTGTGGCTGCTGTCACAATATATATAATTAAAAGTTCAAGCCTTATGTTGTAGATGAAACACAAAGGTGGGTTTTTTTGGTTTTTTTTTTTCAGAAACAACACAACTGGAAGGTACTTGCTATTGTCTCAGATTAGCGCTTGAGCTGTTACTCGAAGCGCAGGCGCCTAGGCACGCACCACACATTCCTCACGCACACGTACAATTTTCCAAGGCCAAGTCCTGGACCCCTGGATCTTCGACAGTGTTTAATGTTACACACCCCACTAGCAGCCCTCCCTGAGAGCACCCTCTCGCGCAGCATCACCCCAGCACCGGGACCCCGCAGGCATCGGCACCCACCCCGGCTGCGCCAGCACCTCGCAGAGCCGTGTGCTCACATGCCACGCTTACCGCTACGGTCTCACCGGCGGTACGGATGTGGGTTTTTTACAACATCCAACAATGTAAACCTGTATGTCAGAAACACCCTGAAAAACCACACACTTATTCCATGGTCAAGGTCACTTAAGATTTTAATTACTCATTACCTGAGATTACTATTTAGCAGCTGCAGAATAAGCAGACGCTTTAGGCATTTGTCCTGCATCCTCCGATGCTTTGGAGATCTCAGAATAGGCAAACCCAGGCAGCCCACCTACCCTCGCATCTTATACCCCAAGGGTACAAACCTGAGAGCCCCTCTTGCGGCTGGTACCCCCGCCCCAGTGAGCACTGGGGGCTGGTGTCTCCCACCAGCCGGGGAAGCTCGGCTTCCCGGGGACCCAGCGAGCACGGCAAGCGGGGCAAGACAAGAAAAAGAAATGCAGCCAAGGAATCGTGAGCACCGAGGGTAGGGCCAACCAAGAGAGGGTTAAAAAGCCAGAATCTGTATTTAAATTCAGGCTGACACATGAATTTCTTCTCAAAAATACTATTTTCTATTAGATTCGCATTGTGAAAACACTAGTATCAGAAGCACACAAAGTATTTCTTCAAAAATACACAACAGCAGCTCTTTCTGCATTAAGAGGCTCTGGGCCAACTCCAAACTGGCAGGGCTTAACCGTGTGAAAAAAGACTTTGTAACATTCATGGAACAAAATTAGGCTGTAAAAATAAAAGTACTGCTCCTGTACAAGCACCAGGACGTCCCGAGATGAAGACCTACTCAGAACAGTACACCCCATCTGAAGTTAGCCTTACATATTAAGAACCCATTAATATATTCATTTCTTGTTTACCACCTAAAAGGTGAGTGAGCTCCAACAGAACCTCAAACCTCTCTCTTTAATGTAATCACCACAGCCTAGGATGAAAGTTTGAAAGGGCAATTAATTAGATGATCCAATGTTTAGGCCCATCAAACTCTTCAGCACTTAACAAACAAGTAATACTTGTCAATAAAATATGTTTTGGTAATACAAAGGTAGAAAATCAATAGTACTAGTGCACTTGTTGCTCTTTTTACTACTGAAAATGTGTTCCAATAAGTACAATCCTTAAGGGAATTTATCTGCTTTGTTATTTAAAGGAAGTGCTTCTCTAATTGATGCTAATCCTTTCAAGCCAAGTTTTTTGGTGGCTGTCTAAAGTGTGCTTTGCAATGCCCATCCAGCGTTTCCCAGGCCAGCGAGTTAAGCGTAACAAAACCAAATTATTGCTGCTCATTCAAAAAATTCTGCTTGCACCCATACATTTGGTGCTCAGAGTCCCCCGGCTGGCACCGTTTTGCTGCGGTGCTGAACACTGCATTAATGGATTACGGCACTAATGCCTCAGCAGAGAACGCATGCCAAACGTGCTGTCTTTTGGACTGCTTTCAAGTTACTATCCGCAGTTTTTCTGCTCCAGAGCAGTTATATTAGCCCACAATGAAAAGTATGCAAAAATCTGTGTGCCACTGGTTTGGGAATGGTCTTAATTCCGGACGGCAGAGGCGGTGGGATACAGTGCAGCTGTCTGCAGCTTCCCTCTGCCCAAGCAATTGTTTTTTAATGGGACGATGCTCCTGGGAGACTATTTGACTTCTGCACCTGCCACCGTCGTCCTGTAACACATGATATACTGAAGCTATGACAACCTAATACCAAGTCCAATATTTGGTAAACTCTACACTGAACTGCAATATTCTGTTAAAGGTGACATAAACCCCAAACACTGTACCCTGCAGTGGTTTTATTTTCATAAATATACCGAAATGCATACTTTAAATTGATAATGTAACTTATGTACTCCTAGAGAGAGACACTAATATTTTATCACCTTTATTATTTGATATTTATTTCCCCAGTCTCTAGGGGTACCTTAACCAAAGGGGAACAAAAAATTCACTTGCTGCGGAAGCCTCACGCCTAACACATCACCCCCGAAGCACTGCCCTTCCAGTGCCCATCACGTGAAAGACACACAAAAGCGGAGGTTTGCCACAGCTAAGCAACACCCCTAAAATGATATGCCTGCTTTTAGCTTGGAGCAGTAAGAAAATATCAGCTCCAACTTCTGCACGGGACACAAATCATCTCTGGGCAAGGAACAGTTATTTGAAAATTAAGGTGGAGGCGATTCTGTAACTCTTTCATGGATCAGTGAGGAGTCACTGGCAATGGCTTCATGGGCAATTTCAGCAACCGAGCCGGGGTGATCTGCCACAGCAACCATCTAGAAGTGTTCTTTAGGCGTAAATGCAACATGATACGAGAAGGTAAATAAATCATAAACATAGAACTCGCTATGCTAAAGGCAAAGTCTAACAACAGATACTTAACAACCGAAACGTTAAGCTGAAAATCACTGGTGTTGACGGCACCTACTGAAAAAATGCACCTCTCCCTCGGCTTCCCCCTCCCAACTACACAGAAATAACGAACAGGTCTTAATAAATACAGCTAGGTCTGACAGATCAGTCATTCCTAGAGGTGGTTTGTTGTTTGGGTTGTTTTTTTTTAGAATCGCATTACAAATAATATAACCAGAAACGAGCCACAAAAGAAGAGCAGGTTAGTAGTGCTTTACCTACATGGATATACCTCTCTGAGGTTCCCTGGCAGTGGCACTGACTGATTCCACGTCACGGAAACACAAATTTTCTTTTTTTTTTTTTTTATATATTAAAAAATTAGAAGATGGGTTTTAATGCTAACGTAGAGTGCAAAACCCTGCAGAACATACACAGAGCCCAAACTGCGCAAAGGAATAAATACCGGCCTTAGAGATAACAGTAAAAGTGCAGACCTACGAGGTGAATATATAAAAATAAATACTCGGGATGGCCGCTTCAAAGGTAAACACGAGCCCCTGCAGTGCCTGCTCGGCTGCTCTCACTTCAGTCCCCAGGAGATTAACAGCACCTTCGCCAGGCTGCGATGTACTA
>JAVJGJ010000054.1:792274-839482 GCA_035590215.1 Microhierax caerulescens
GGCTGCGATGTACTATGCCCGAGACCCATTCTTCTTTTTTCTTCGGAGATTGTGAATCTTATCTTTGTTTGCAGCAGCACTCCTTCCCGGGCTCCCGCACATCTGTCTTCTTTTGCTCTATGTTCTTCACATCATACCGTCGTGTGACGGATTTCCTTGTTTCACAATATACGGCTGTAAGATCGGTCGGTGCCCACAACGGAGGGGGTACCAGGGATTTTCAACAGATGGTAGGAAGCCCCCCCTTGCCCTCACGTTCCTGACGGTGTGCTTCCAGCGGCAGCTGCTGCAGCTTTTCTCCCCTTCTGTTAACCCGCGGCCGAGAGGTGCCCGGGACCCACGGCACACGAGACGGGGCACGGCGGCGAGCGCGGGGGCACGGCAGCGAGCGCACCAGCCAGCACGGACCCTACCCATGGAGGGGTGTAGAAAGCCAGTATTTAAACACAGCAGACAATCTACTCACGTGCCCCCAACACAAGTTTCTGTAACTTTTTTTATACGGAAACAAGGGTTTCTGTAACTTTTTGTTATATTTTAATTCCCTTATATAAGTATGATGGATTCTGAATAAAATGAAACTTGAAAGTCCTACGCTTAGAAGTGTTGAATAATATAAAGTATACTAATCTTTGTGTTTAAAACAGAAAAAAATGAACTTATTTACATCTGTCCTCACTGAATAAGCCAGCAAGCAAAGTCTTCCCCTCCAGACGTGCGCTGTCCTCGCCAAGGCTGGCTGCCCCGGCCACCGCGCTGGCCCCCACGCACGGCCACGACCATGGGGCAGGCAGGGGCCGGGCCCCCCCGGCTTTTGGGTTTTGTAAAACAGGGTTCTACAAAGCTAAATGGCTTCGCCTGAAGAGTTATCTAACACATTGCCTCATCTTTCATACCAAAAGTAAATTCTTCCAAGATAGTCTGTCAAAGTTTTTATGAACACTTCAAAAAATAGAATCTCTACTTTTTAAGCAATTTGGTGGAAATATCTAAAATACTATTAACTTAAGACAGTTTCAAGTATCTTTACTAATTCAATTTCTATGGTAGTTCCAGTAATACTAACAATTGCAGTAAAAATTTCAGGACTGTACTGAGAAAAAAAGTATATTTGCATCCTTAAACTCATTTTCTTCCTGTCCTTCAAGTGGCTGCTCAATAATACCGCGATAAAGTCAAGGCGCATGTATGACATTTTCTAACTTAATAAGATATAGAACTTGATTTTTAACCTTACAGCAATCCAATTTTGCATCAGCCATTAC
The DNA here is from genome assembly GCA_035590215.1 of Microhierax caerulescens. Classification (NCBI taxonomy): domain Eukaryota; kingdom Metazoa; phylum Chordata; class Aves; order Falconiformes; family Falconidae; genus Microhierax; species Microhierax caerulescens. The sequence continues at coordinate 793,540 of JAVJGJ010000054.1, forward strand.
AATTCCTCCGCATTCAGATGCGCTGCGCACGGTCTGCGCGCAGGAGCCCCGAGCGCCTTGGCCGGCCGTGCCCAAAGCCCATTAGTGGGGGCGGGCGGCGCGGTGCCCGTCACTGTGTGCCCCATTGGCAGGAGCTCCTCCTGCTGCGCGCCCCTCATTGCGATTCGCTCCTACGTCCTGGGCAAATGACAGCCGCAACACGAGGCGGCTTCTTTCTCCACGAACTTAAGCCAGAGAAAAATGAGGTGACGGGTGCTACGGGACGGTGTCAACCCCCCCAAAGGGCAGGGCTCCAGCCCCGCGCCGCTGCACAGCACCGCACAGGGAGCCCAGCACGGCCCCCCCTCCCCAGAGCCACGGCGCCCGGCGCCGCCTGGGCTTGCACCCCCAAAAAGCCACCTGCCTTCCCAACAGCCCCCACTTCAGCCACGCGCTTGTCACCTCCAGATTGGCACCAGCTCCCCCGCGGTAATTAACTGCCCCTGGACATACGGAGCCCCAGTCCACGATAGCAGCAGCGATTTTTCCTCTGAAACTAAAGCTACTGTACTTTATTTAAAGGTTCACAATACCGTAATATAACCTCAGCATATCTGCGTAAGTACATGTTAGACAACTTGGTATTATTAAAATTTGTATCTCCTTGACAATTACTGTTTTAAAAGAGGTTTCAACAGCTTGTAGGCTAAGCTTTATGCTTTAATTTCTAGGAAAAGAATTTAACGTACGAATTCTGAGTGCAGTTAGGCTATCCTTACCAATGAAAACAGAAGAAAGCGTTTAATATTCTTTCTGTATTTTTAGATAGTATTTTTGGAGATATAAAATATTTAAATCGCTATTAAAAGGGGTATAATAACAATAATTGCAAGTGGTTTGTGTAAAAAAACCCCCAAAGCACAGATAAGAGTTCAAACTGGACAACACCGGGGCTCTGCGCTTGCTAGTGCTCCGTGCAAAACCCAGTCAACCCGTTAGAGCCACGGGAGAACGAAGCCCCGGACACGAACAGGCGGAACGGCACATCCTGGCTACCTGATTCAGGTGTGATTTGCCATTTTCAAAAGTGAGAGTAAAAGTAAGTATTACTAAAACAGATTTCAGGAGCAGACAGGATAGGCAATGTTATTTTCTTAGCAAACCCTTAAGTCCGATACTTGTGCTAGCATGGTCTGAAACAACCACATTCATAAAACGGTTGTTTTTTAAACATAGGAAACTTAGGTAAAGAAATAAATAGTCACCTAGACAACCCTGTATGGCTCAGAGCACCAGTCAGTGACAAGAGACAGAACGTGTGCTCTTAGAGGTACTGTTTGTCAAACCCACTTCATTTTCATCAAAGATCAGTCTCTATTGAAAGAAAAAGCTATTTAAAACTTTAACTAGACTTAAGAATTGTTAAGCGAGTTAAGAGGAGACAGGAATGCATGGAGCACCCCCTCTTCCTATGTAATTACTTACTATGAATACTGTTTATTAAGAAGTTCAACCGATCGAAATTCTGCTTTTCACCTGCCTACATCTGCTGACTTCTATTTGACAGCCGATCATCAGAGTGTGCGGTGGCTGGAGCGCGAAGCACTCCAACCTTCAAACTTCTCTGGCAACGCGCTAGATGTGGTCACCGCAATCCCATCCCCCCCCCCTGGCCTGGTCCAGTAACGGTCACGGGCTCTGCAGCCGAGCGCAACGCTCCCGTACGCTTCCCACTCTTCCCAGTCCAAGTGCGGTGCCCTCTGGCTGAGGTGCCGCCCGCGCTGGCTCGGTGCAGGCGAAACCCCGAGAGCTGCGGGGTGCTCGGCACGGCGAGGAGCTCCCGTCCAACAGCTCTGTTAAGGTGCAGCTCTTCCCTTTCAGCTCCGGCTTTACTCACCCAAGTTTTAAAGAACACTAGTTCGAACAATGTCGCAGACCTATTTAGAGCGCCACAGTATTTTTAACCTCTGAATTCAGAGCCTTCAATGCACTTGCAAAACACAAATCCGTAACTCCCAAGTGACTCGAGACTTTAAAGAAAAGCGTTCAGCAACTCCAACGGAATAGGAAAAGCTAATGAGATCAGTGCTTCCCGCCAGGTCGGTGGGGTTTGGGGACTTAATTATCCTTCTAGAAGTGTCTTCTGCCCTGCGGACTCTCAGAAAGCAACTCTGCTGTCATTTTTGAAGCCAGCCTTCTGATTCTCGCTGCTCCTCGCTCTCATTTTCTTCTAATCAGCGCCAGCCACGTTTCCAGATCTTTAGCAGTTCCTGGGCAAACTGTCACCTGCTGCAGAACTCCCCGATGCTGCTTGTTTTTTCCACAGTTACCACCCGCATCCTCTTCCAAAGGTCACCAGCATCAGCATCAAAATTACCAAAACAAGCAGAAACTTGCAAATTGCAGTCCTCAATTCTACAATTTGTGGAGAACATTTTCTTACAAGCCTGAGCCTTTCTTATGAGTAGTTTGAGTATGATGGTTTACACTTGGTGATGCAATGTCATTGCATTTGAAAAATGCAGCAGCTTTTGACCCTTTTTAAAAAATAATTAATTTGTGCTTCTTTCGAGACCCACCTTACCTAACTGGGAACACTGGCTAGACCCACATGTGCAAATACACACGTCCAGTGACCCTCTCGTCACCGCCAGCGGTGCTAGGTAGGACCGCCAGAACCGCAGCGTGTAATGGCTAGTCCTCCCTGGTTACATCCCAGCTTACTGCAAAACCAGTCCTCCACCTGACAAGAGTTTTGCTTTTCTCCCATCAAACAAGCATATCTTTTTATATTATGCAGATCACAGACATCAGCACGCTCCACAATATTCTGCAATTAAAACATCACTAAACAACGGTTGGGACGGGTGGAGAGAGAGAGTGAAGTGCTCTGGGCCTTGTGTTCAGAGTGTGTCTGGGTGTTCACAAACCTTGTGAATAGTGTCAGGGCCACTTAAAACACACAACTCCTCTAAATTTTTTAATTAAAAATTAAAAATTAGTTCACAAAATAGTAATAATACCCGGAGCATTACATACCGTTGTACAGCTATAAAATCTCAAAACAAATTAGCGATCAATCATTACTCAGTAACTGACAAAGTATAAGAGATGATGTGTTCCCAAGTTTTTCTAAGTTATTTAGTACGTTAGGGATACAGATTTTCCTTGCTTGGTGTTAACTGTTTCAATTCCTTCCAAAACGTACTCTAAAAGCTTTAGTTTCACTGCAGATAGTTTCACTTTCTATCACAGCCATTTTGCAGCCGCTTGCAGCAACGTGGGGGCTGAATCACAGGCAGCCCCCCCGATGCCTCCAGAGAAAGGCAGCCCCCGCAGCAGTTCTCCTTTGGATCCGGCAGGTCTCACCTCCCTGCTCCATCGGGATCCCAGCCCTTCCCCGTGCTCCGACACTACAGCTCCCGCGCTTTCGGATGCGAGAAGCAAAGCAGAAAGCGGCTGGGCACAAAGCCTGAGTTCAGGACCAGGCTTTGTTCTTCCCTAACAGAGAACAAACCCCCGAAAGCAAAAATGCATTCACAAAGGTCACGTCTTGATTGGAGACACAGGTCAGTTAAAAAAAAAAAAAAAAAAGTGTTAGCAACATGATTTAAAATAGTTCTGTACATGTACAGAGAGAGAGAGCGGTGTTTAAATACGTGCTGCTTGGCCACGGGCAACCCTAAAGGGAGAAACCCGGATTTGACCATCACCATTTAATGCATATTAGTGCTCTATTTCTGCTTGAAATATGGAATATAAATGTGATTTTGCAAGTTATGAGCTGTAAGTTAGACTTAACATTTGTTTTTAAAAGGTATTTGCATACATTCTTGTTTCAGCTTTTCTTTAACGGGAGTGATAGTCCCTTAGGGAAAAGGATGACAGCTCTTACACAGAGGTGACTGACAGCTGTTTATCTGGCTAAACACTGCCAGATCTGTCCGGGGTAACCTAGGCTTTCTCTCTTTAACAATAAGGTGTAAGAGCAATGTAAAAAACCATAAATCCTTACTCCTCTTCCCAGCTGGGTGGTTCCCCGGGCAGCTCCAGAAAACTGCTTTAGCAGCATCTCAAGAAAAAAGCTTTTTATAGAAGGGAAAAAGCAGCATTGAGGCCACTTTTGGTGTAGGAAATAGTGTCTGAACAGGAAGCAACAGCTAAATTAGATACAATTTTAGATACATGGAAACTCAATTTTCTTTGCAGATCTCGGAATAAAATCTGTATACTGCTTTTCTGTCACTGCTCCTGGGGATGCTACTAACTCAGTGCTGTAAAAAAATCTGTAACTCAGCAGGGGGCTTGTGGCCTCCGAGGCTGGTCAGTAAGTTTAATGTCTTTTCCCAGTCTATTTGACTTTCGTATACCAAATTGTACCACTTCAAAAAGGAAAAAACCCTTACTGGAATGGATTACACTGCCAGCTCTCCACTTTGGAAGCTGACAGCTGAGGCATAAGAGTTAAGTAGGGAGGTGTAGCTGAATCAGTTTTTAATTTAATTTTTACTAACTTTGATTATTCAAGAACAGTCCTGACTTCTGCTCTTGGGCTCACGCTCCTCACTTGGCGTCTTCCCTGCCCTCCCACAAGATGTTCCCCTATCTGCAAACGCAGCACGCCTGCAAAGGCGGACTAGGCGAGTTCCTTTAAACTAGCCTCCAAACCAACTAGAAAAGTAGTACAGAAAAATATATAAATAAAAAGAAATAATCTGTCTTTTAGCAAACCAGCACTGCTGATCAGCGTGACCTAAAAAGCAAATTTAGTGATTCCAGAGGCCTCATTACTTAGCCTCCTGAGGCTGGGAAGTTGGCATGGAGTTACGGTATGAATTTATGGTGCACTCGCGAGGCTGTACGTGAGGACTTTCAGTTTGCATTTGTTACTTGTAGCTTAATGCATATATTTATATGTGCAAAATAGATTTAACTGCAACACACAGAGGCAGATTTGGTGCAGATCAACAATATTCAAGTGAAAAGTTAATGCAGAGAGGTTAGCTTGCTGTAAATATGCACCTTGGTTAAATCCCCACCACCAGCCTTCCATGTAGAAGCGTATAAGGACATTTTACTCTCATAAAATACACTGATAAATTACCACCAGCCAATGAACTGTGCATCATTAAACACTGGTTTTAAAAGAACTTTTGAGAAACTTGGAAAAAAGTGACTATTTTGTTACTGCATCTCTAATATAGCTGGGATTTGCTGTCGATTGGCTACAATCATTTCTTGTTACAGTAAAAATGAATGAAATCCCTCAACCGTATTAGTGGGTATATTTACAAAAACCAGCTCGGGGTAAAGCCAGCGCAGCCTATAAGGAAAACGGGGACGCATCACACAGGTAGCCTGACGCCTTCTGTACGGCCATCTCGTACTGGGAACGGAACGTAAACAGAGCTCAAGAGCAAGGCTTGGATCTGTATCCATGAGGATGAGAAAGCGCAGGTCCTGGTGCAGCCGAAGCACGTCCCCTTACACTCCTGCCCCACTTGCCAGAGATGCACTTACTACTACCCTGTATTACATCACTATGGATTTTCCCTTGTGAACTTTTGCTATTGCTTGTGTGAGTCAGATTCTAAACAAAACCAAACGGAGAGCACACACACACACACACACACCCTGCACCTTACCGCGGCTGTAGCACGGACGGGGCACATCAGAGTGTTTTCACAGCCAAAGAACACTGCACTGAATGTGCTTCCACACGTGCTACGTGCTGGGATGCCAGCAAAGGGGCATGTGCTCTGCAGCCTAACAGCTTCCCTTCCTGCCTCCAGTGAGAAAAGGCCGACAAAATTAAAAAGATGATTGATACTCAGTAATTATCTTTTATCAGCAATTTGAGAATGTGTGTTTCTACTACCAAGTTTTCCTGCCTCATCGGAACTTGTCGGTGCGACAGGGTCAGTAAATGCACATATAGTTCAGATTCCAGGATAGCTATCTTTCTTCTTCTGTCTTTAAAATACTGTATTTGAGTACAGCGTCTTTTATTCAATAATCAAACTTAACTGAAACAAGCCATCTGACATCAGCAACTATTCATTCCAAATATAATACAAAATAATTTTCTGCCTTACATAAGAATAAAAATTTGCAAGTCACCTAGGTACCGAAATAAAACACTAACACTCTGCACAATTCAATTACTGCTTTGACTGCTAAAGCTCCAACGTTAATTCTGCAGCGAGCCAAATAAAAGCACCTCGGACCAAACAGCATTGATTCTAGCCCATGTTTAAAAGCATCTTTTGCTTTGAAATAAACTGAACCAAACCTCAGACATCTCTTTAATCTTCCAGTGAATACCTCAGAGTTTTTACTTATAAAGGCTCGTATCTGCATCACCTGCAGATTCCTCCCGGGGAGGCACTCTGAGGTGGCAAAGCACGGTGATGCTCACGGCAATGATCCCACGAAGGGGGCTGGGGGCTTCTCTGGCTACGCACCCACCACTGGCTGTACTTCCCATGGACACTCACCTGGGCAGGAGTAAGCACCAGGGTAAGGGAGTGCTTGCAGAGGAAAATAGCTAAAGAATTCAATACTGCTCAGCTAAATGAGCCATTTGTATTCATGACGAGCCCCTTACACATCCAGTACTACAGGTTTACAGCAGGTTTACACTGAGCACGGCTACTTCAATATCAGTTACAAGTATCTCTATGAAATGCAGTTCTAAATATTTATGATGAAAGCCAAGATTTAATCAATGAAAATAGAATATTTTATGGCTTCCTTGACTGTACCGTGTGCTTCTCCCCGCATGCACTTTATCAAGCCATCCTCTACTCGCAGGGAACGCAGACCCGACTGCAAGTCCCAGCTGGTGCCCAGACCCCGGGAACCCCTCGGTGTACCGGTAAATGTATCAGGAACAGCAATGACATTGGCTTCAGCAGGTTCCTTTCCAGGAGACATGGTTTTCATAAATTATGCATCAAAATATACAGCTGCATATAGAACCCTGTATCGTCTATAGCTCAATGCTGGGGAAGGGTTTCTGTTTTCAGAGGGAATTCTCCATGCTTCCAAGATTGCAGCCACCAGCCAGCAGGAACACGCGGACAGACATGCAAAATACCCAGGCTGAAGTCAATGGCCCAAAATCCCCTAAAAATGAGAACAGCACTGGAGATACACTGATATTTTCCCATAAAATTCATGGACTTGCTCACTTTGAGCCCTCTCGGTGGGAAGAAGAGATATATTTTCTGAATGAAGCTCCACCTCTTACATCAGTAAGGGGCCCAGAAGGTGTAACGGCAGCAGGCAGCTTCAATTCTCATGCTTTAACGAACGTCTTTGATTAGTGACTCTGTAAGGGCCAGTCTCTCATGACATACCCCAACACGTTTCTACAGGAAACGAAAAATTATCAAACAGCTTGTGTGTGTGAATTAATGGGGGACTTTCGGACTGGACTCTGTTACTCAGCAAGAGTTGACCTGTTGTAACTTTCAGCAGAGATAATCACACCGCCCCGGGAAGGCTCCTGCGGGAGCGCTGCGGCACAGCCCCGAGCCGAGTGCCGTGCCTGCTGCTCACCCGCACGGTGAGAAACGCCCCAAAGAAAGAACGTAGGTGAGGTAATTCTTATGGATTAGCATGATCAGAATTAACGAATAATGTCACTACATCTGTTCGGGCTATAAAACAGTGCTAGAGGCTCTGACGAGCAAAATAGCATCAAGCAACTTTCAGACATTAGTATTTTCCCATCATTCTAAAGTCGACAACAATCACATATCCCAAAATCCAGTCACCTGAAATATATCCCTACAGCCTGCCGACGCTGATTTAGCGTACAATTTTAAAAAGCAAGCAGCAGAGTATCATTCTTTTCTGTATTACTGCACCTCTAAATACAGGAATTTCAGCTGCATGTGGATGATAATTTACAAGCTTATGCAAAATATTAATCATTTGTTTTGAATTTAACATGAGCCTTTAACTGCATCATCCAACCTGCTGGGACTGCTTCCAGCCTAGCAAAATGACTATGCATTTTTTTTTGCACCTTGTATTCCTAATAAATATATTATTTTAAAAACAGAAAAAGAGAAGCACGTCTCCTGGGTCATGACTTTGCACAGTATGTAAGTCACTTCAGAAAACCTCAAAACTGTCAGTTTGTAAAATCAATGGAAAAGATGACGTTTGGAATGGGAAGCGTAATTCAGCCACGCCGGCAGCGGCAGGAGCACACTGCAGCGGCATCAATGAGCTGCAATGTGGCACATTTATCATTAGATAATCACTCCCCCAGAGGATTAGCAGCACACAGGTGAACCTTGTGCCACACAACACACTTGGGGTGTCATTAGCTCATGATAACCCCACTCCCTGCCATCTCCTATTGCTTAATTAGAGGTTACAAAGGTTATAATAGGACTAAAAGAACTTGGGCGAACGCAACTTGCAATGAGTGATACCTTAATCAATTCAAAACCGGGGGCTGCACATGTGTAGTTAACAAAGGCGTAGATGGGGGACCGCCAGCACGCATTATGTTTTCAATTAATGAGCTAAAACTTCAGGAGAACAAAGAAATCCAGACATACACTGGGCCATATCTTCCCCGGACAGCTTGCAGCTTTTTCAAGTAGCGTTTTGCCCGATTCAAATGCCATGTGTAAATAGTAATGAAAACACCCCAAACAACCAAGAGAAGGATTTTAGGATACCAGCTCACCTGAAATAAATTAGCAAGTGCATCCCAAGCAGAAGCAGCAAGATCTCCAGGGTGTCTCAGCAGAAGCACGCTAAGCTACATACACCTTTGAGAAATTTAATTGTGACTGCAGAATTACAAATGGCACTTCTCCATTTAAGTGGTTTATTTTTGGCTAGAAATTGCCAGCCATGCTAAAGCAGTGCGCTCGGCGCGGAGGTTTGACGGCATGTCTTCTGCTGTGTTTTGTAAACAAAGGCCACATTTGCAGATGGAGCGGCCACAGATCTGCTGCACTCGGAACTGTTTTCCAATTCACCGTGAAACATCAATTATCTTTATCAAATAACAGTATCTCATCTCAGTCCATTATCAAGATGGAGTCTTATTTTAGCTGGACTGCAGCCCTATCTGTATATCAAGGCTGGCCGCAGTGCCAGAGTGAGTGAAAGGCTGTGAAATAATCAATAATCATCATCAAATTGTGGTCGACAGGTTGTGAGGATGGAAGTTTTTGATGAAACCTCAACCTTTTTTTGTGCAGCTGATAAAGCTTAACCTTTGCAATACCTGATAACCGTGACTCAGTTAAAGGCAGCTCTGCATACACGTAGGAGCTCTGGCTGCTCAAAGCCCCCTGCAATCGCTCGGCTGGAGGGGACCGCAGCTCCCTGCCCTCAAACACCCCCGGCACACGCAGGACCACCCCAAAGCCGTTCTGGGGATTTTTACACCCCCCCACCCCGTCTTCCAAGAAGGCTGAAGCCCGCTCGGCCCTAAAGCTGTGCCAGGAAAAGGTCAGCCTAAAAAGGACGAGCTGTGCATACCAACCAACGGGAAGAAGGGAAAAACTGCCAGCAAGCCTCTGCCTGTTCAAACGTGGGCAGCTTTCTGTTATCCAGAGTGAAAGTGGGGTGAGAGCACACGGATAACGGGGGGAAAAGCATAAAAACATACATGCATTAGGCTAATTGCATAGCAGCCTTTCCGTTAAAGTTGTTACTCAGCCCTTTTCTTATGATAATTTCTTTTCAAAATAGAATTAAGGGATAGAAATAAGGTTGTAAACGTTTTGTACCAGGTTTTCATTTTTGAGCATAGCATGAGTAATCTGCAAGCTGAATATAACCTCCCTGTGAAGAACGGGGAGGTGATTCAGCCGTACATTTTCCCTTTTAGCTATCCTTCAGTTTCTGTAGAAATAGAAACTTGAGGAAATTTGTCAAAAGTCACATGAACAAGCAGAATGCGCGTTTCAAGGAGAACGTACATCTCTAGTATTTTGGGCAGTGCATGGAAACAGAAAGGGCACCAGACAAACCACGTGCAAGCGTGAAGTTATGGCTGTGTGTATGGTCACTACCCTAAAACCCCCTGAAACACAACCAAACGGAACCAACCCACTGCCCTGAGCAGCTTTCTCACCATTCAAGGCAGCTGTGGAAGTTCACTGCTGCTCGGACTGAGCACGCAGCACCAACGCGTCGGGCGTGCTGCTTAGCCAGCTGGAAAGCCGTCCTAAAAGCGCAACACGTTCTGGGGGAGCCGGCAACCCCCTTCTGCATTATCACGCAAACGGTGTTTAGCTCATTTCAAGATCTCCGCGTCAACCTCCAGGAGGCTCACGAAGGCACTGGAGGATTAAAAGGATAATTAATGTCTATTTCCCGGCAAAACCAGAACTGACATGCAAGGTTAAAGACTTATTTATACCCACGACCAGGCATTTTCAGAACCTGGCTTGGAACTGTTGAAATTTCTCTTCAGACCAAAGAATAAATCGCAACAGAATCATTTGCTTTTCCAAACGAAAAAAATTCTTGAGTAAAATGTGCACTGATTGAGTAAAACGTAGCCAAAAGTAGGAGCTTCGAGTGAAGCAGCCAAAGCGCTCACAGCTCGTTAACACGACTCCCAGCAAGCGTTAGAAAAACGAGGGTGTTCTGGGGCAGGGAGGGAGCTCATGGCATTAGTTACACCGGAGTTGTACCTTGAAGAGCAAGGAGAAAGACCCGAGTAGTTAAAAGCCCACCTCCCTGATGCAAATCTCTCCAAAAAAAGGTATGTCTCATATGAACTTGGCACTACTAAAACATTTACATAAATACAATATACCCATTGTCAACAATGTAGTTTTATAGGAAAGAGGTGTTATCGAGCAAGTTTACTGAAACGTACGGTTTTGATGATAAAAGTCAAAACCCTCCTGTGGCAACACTTCTGAAAGGTGTTCGGTGCAGTCCTACACATTCCTGGGAGAAATGAAAGTGATACATAACGAACAGGTTGGCTGTGAGGTGGATTAAATATTGGCTAATCGATGCGGTTTGGAATGCGGCTGTAAACAGAAAAAGTGCTGAACTGGTGCGTTTCTCCTGGGGTCCCAAAAGGGCCTGTCTAAACCCAGAAGCTGCGCCAGAGCTGCTGCTGCCGCAGCTGGAGGGAGACCCCGAGGGTCTGGGCCTGGGGAGGGACAAGCCGAGGGGCACGAGCCTGGGGAGCACCCCGGGCCGGCCAGCCCCCCGGCGCCCCGCAGCAGCCTCAGCTCCTCCGTTTGTCCAGTGCGGTGGCGCAACTTGCAGCATGTCCAGAGCACTCGCACGCACCAACAAAACGGACAACGTCTTATGCAAATGAACAGTTAAACGACAAACAGGACCTACTGGTCAGAAGCTGAAGCTAAAGCAAAGTCAAGCTAGAAACAAAATATAGCTTTAATAATGACAATTATTAACTAATGAAGCAACTTATGATGATTCTGGCAGATTTTCCACTACTGGAAAATTTCAGATCGTGGTGAGATGATCTTCTGAAGACGCACGTTGCCCAGTGATGCTGGATTTAAGCGTTTTGCCCCCCGCAGGAGGTCAGACCTGATGATCACAGGGATCCCTTCTCACTCCTCTCCTGCCCTCCGCCGGGGAGCCGCCAGTCATCGGCTCCCTCCATTTACAATTTTGCTTTCCTGAGAGAGCCATCACCCATGATAAATACACACTGAACTGCTAAATGCTGCTCTGGAGACCGCCGATGTCACTCTGATGGATGTGGCACCAGGCACCATTAAAAAAAATAAATAATAATAAAAAAAAAAATCTGCTTTTGCAGGGAACTTGGGTCCTCCCTAGGTGTGGAGGGGGCTCAGCATCTCCCGAAGGGCTGCTCCGCGCACCGCCGGAATGGGGAATCCTCCTCCAGAGCCTTCACCTCCCACCGCTTGTCTCTGCACACTTTGTTTTGGAAGGATTTAAAAATATTCTGGTCACAAACCCACTGCTTCTCCAACAACAGAAAACGCTAAATGGATTCAACAGTAAATACTGTATGAATTGATATGCCAAAGTTCAGCCAGTGTTTTAAATAATTCTAATCAAGCTTCAGAACGGAGTTCCTTGTGCAGTTTAAGACTAGAAAATTGCTTATTGTGGAACAGTTCTATTTATGAAAAAAAACCAACCAAAACAACCCTGTAGCAGCAGTTCAGAGAAATAATCCAAAGTACCGCACAAATACCATTAGTGTAAAAGACAAAACTATTGCAAAGGAGTAATTCCCATAATTTCCCCCGACATATGGCTACTTTATAGTAAAATATAATTAAATGGATTTGCAAAAAGCCCAGCTAAACTGATATTTCTATTTTTCATGAATATTTTGGAACTTATCAAAGCACTTAAAATTTTCAGAGTGATCTTGCTATTTTATATCACTTTTCCTAACACGTTTTTTTGTTGGGCGGGCTGGGGTTTTTCCTTTCCTTAAAAAAAAAAACCCACAACTCATTAATTCTTTTGATTATTCAAACATTTCAAAAGCCGTGCCGAGAGCGCCTCGCATAACCTTTCTCTGAGATCTGCAGCAACGAAGCACAACGAGCGCCGTGCAGGACACAGCCCGAGCGCAGGGCGCGGGACCCCTCGAAACGGGGTACACAAAGACCACCCCAAAGGGCGCCAGCACCTTGCCGCCCACCTAATGACAGGCGCTCCAGCGAGGCAGCAGCTGCGCGACGGGCAGGTCGGTCGCTCCAGAGCCACGCGGCAATGAGACAGTATGTTTTATTGTGAGTGTCATGGAGACGGTGTGAAAAATCAAGAGCCATAGGCAGTGAGCGGCAATGGGTCAATACTGTTCACCGAGACATTGTGTAGATAATCAACAACAAGGCCCTGGGTTCTCTCCGCGCTGCAAACAGCTGAAGGGCAAATCAATACCGCCATGGGAAGGACACTGCCCGGCCCCGCTCCCCGCAACGCGCCGCCGCCACGGCAGGAGAGCACCCGAAAAACCACATGAATTCCAGCTTCGCTCGTGCCTGACGCTGGGCGCTGGGAATACAGCCTAACACTCAGAAAATATTTAATAAATCATTTAATAGGAAAGAGAGAGAGAACATCTAATCTCTATATTAAATTAGGGAAAAAAACTAGATAAAAAAAGATGCGTACTTGGACTACTCATGATACGATACAAAGGGGCTGCGATTTTCATTCCCAGTTAATGTTTTGAAAATAAACTAAAATCCAAACCCCCAAAACCAGTGTTTCCTTGAAAGTAAGATTAAATGTAGAACATTTAACTTTTTTAAAAAAAATATTGTAATTAATAATCTGTCTTAAAAAAATACTAGGTAGAATTCAGGTTAATATGCCTATCTTCAGAGCAGCAACAATGCAAAACAAAAGCAAAACACTGAAATGCAGATAACTGGCTTTGAGGCAACATGTTACTGGTAGTATTAATAATTGACACCTTGTTAAATAAGTGATACTAATATAGTATATTTTTACTGGAAAAAACCTATCATATATAAATGTTGATTTATTATTTGCTAAAAAAGGTGATGTTTGACATCCATCATTCTATTAATCATTAGGTGTAATTTCTCAGTCTGCACGTACAACCACCTTTCTTGTAAACAAAATAAAAATGTGCTGGAAGTAAAAAAACCCCAAACCCCAGAAAATATTTTCATTGCCTATTATTACAGTTAAAATGCCTCCCTTTTTTCTACAAGGAGATCATAAAATCCAGGTCATTAGCACCCTGTTTCACCTATAGCGTAAAAATAAAGGAACCACATTCAGGGTGCATGTTTGGGCCAGCAGTTTGCTCTTCTGCTGGTAATTACTACAGATTTTTTCCACCAGCTATAAACTGTGTTAAATCTGTGACACAGTTTCAGTAACACAAAACCCCACGCCGCTTAGATCCTGCCATCAGCTGAACTTAAAAGGGACTTTTTTTTTTTTTTTTCAGCATGGCTGCGTGATATGAAAAACTAACATTTTAAGCTTTATTTTCATCACCATAACTATGTTAGTATGCACGGTGCTAAGTTGCCAGATTATAGTTTCATGAATTATTCAATGCAAACATCACAAAATCAAAAGCAATTGCAAAGCAAAGAAATCTCCTTCTTTTATGGGGATTTCTGATATTTTCTTCAGGCATCTCCAGAGCAACGCAGCTTCAGCGCAGCGGGGCAGCACCCTGTCAGCACCAGCGACACCCCGATACCTGCCTGCTTTGCTCCCCCGTGGGGCCTGGGCGCAACGATCTCCAAGCGAAGAGCTCATCTCACTTCTGCCCCGAGCCGGCGCCGCGGAGCCTGCCTGCCCTCCTGCCCGCCGGCTCGGCCAGCTGCTCCCACCTCCCCAGCCGGCGCGGGGCAGCCCCGGCAGACAGGGCTCAAACACCCCATGGCAAACAAGGCTGCCACGAGCTCTCACAGCTCACCTGAGCCTCCCTTCTTGACCTCAGAAATGAGAAACGTCGCCCCCAGAGCAGGTTTCCAGTCTGAAGCACCAGGGCAGAGATGCTGTGCAGACCAAACAGGAAGAAAAATGTGCAGTTCCAGGAAAAAGGGAGCGGAAAGCCCTTCTCCATCTCCAGGAGGGATTGCCTGCTTTTGCATGTGACCCAAAGGGATGGGAGCGTGCTGGTGCAGGCACGGGTGCCCCCCCCGAACAGTCTCGCACCCATCAGCCGGACGGCTGCTGAGCACGGTTCTCTACTGCACAGCAAGCCCGTAGAAGCACCCAGCCCATTTTTGGGAAGGGTGAGCTCAGAGAAACCCACCGTTCACTCAGCTTTTTCAGAAGCGTGAAGAACAACGTGTTTTCAGTGGGAACACACCGAACTCTGGCTTCTGCATGCACAGTGCACCGAGTTCACTGCTCCGTAAACGCTTCCAGCAGGTGCCCTGGTGCTGCTCTCCAGAGGCGCCTGCGGAGCCCGGGGTGGTGGGGCTGGGCAGAGGGGGCACTGAGCCAGGGGACTGCGCAATGACACCGCCAGCCCTCCCGCTTGGGGGCTGGGTGACACCCGGCGATAGCACTGCCCACAGCCACCAACCGCCGGCTTCAGCGAGGCCGGGGCAGCACACGCACGCCCCGGGCGGAGGAGAAGGATGCTGGCTGTCTGCAGCGCCTTCTGCCATAAGCCAAGGCTTTCATGTGAGCTGCAACGCCTTCATTTATAGGGAGCTTCTATTCCTGAATGCTTCTCGGAGCTGCTGCTCCCCGATAGTCCCTGGGAGCGCGGAAGGTGACGGCGGTTTAGCGGTTTAGACTGGCTTCGGTGTCAAAGAAAAGAGAAACTCAGAGGTGCACCTCCCCACGCAAGCTGCTGGTCTGCGGGGGCTCGGCGAGCCGAGACCCACGGCCCCACGCCAAGGGACGGCCTTTGCGGTATCGTAGTAGCGACCTCCAAACACCACATCAGCAGTGAGTAACAAAGCTGAAGGGAGAAGAGGAGGTTCTGCATGACAGAAACACGCGCAACAGGGTGTGACAAGGACCTGCCAAAAACGTGAGCTCTGACGTGCAGTTGCACCAGGCGAAACGGTATCAGGATGAGAAGCCTTTCAAAGTTCTGCTTTTGTGTGGTTTCATCGAAGGTGGGAAGGAAGGAAGGTTTGGGGAAGCTCTGCAGCAAGACCGAAACAAACACTGAAGACAGTCTCTGTGCAGCTACAACAGAAACTGGTGTTTTGCCTAAGGAGGATTAAGAAAAACGGGGAGTACATCGCGGAGAAGGAGTTTTGAGTCCTCTGGTTTTTTCACCTTTCAAAACAAAGGCTGAAAGCGAGCATTAAGGCTGCCTGTAAATAAGGCACAAGTGCAAAAACAAAGGAGAGGAACCAGTTATTTAAGCTAAAGGTCAATGGTGGTACAGAGACTTTGTGACAGCTATAACTACGTCAGTGTGGGAATAAAAAAATAAAAATAATATTTCTAACCCATGATATTTTAACCCATCAGTACTCTGGAACAACGTGCTACTGAGTGTCGAGAAAGCCAAGGCTTTTTCGGATGCTGCTCGCTCAGGTGCTACAAGAGAAGACCCCACGCCTGCTGCAGCAGGGACAAGCCTTCATGTCCCCAGGAGGTCCCACCTGCAATACCCACACGTACCGCTCCTCTTCCCTTCTGCTTATCTCCGTGGCAACCTCACTTAACATACACCCTTAATGAAAGGTATGACTGGGGAAAGCAGCTCCCCCTTTTCTTACCCAACCAGTAATTCTGATACCCGACTAAAACCAGCTTACGTGAGAGCTGCGATGGGGCAACTAATGAAACTTTCATATGCATTTCAAACTTCTACTTTCAAAACACTAACATATTTACTAAACGCAAAATCATGTTTATAGCTTCAGGAAATGATTCAAAGAATCATTTATTTTTGTAAATAGTGAACGACTAAGCAATTTTTTGATAGTGTGTTTCTGGTAACATTGTTCAACATTATAAACAGAAGGAAACAGAATGAGCTTAAGCTAGATGATGGCTTGTGTTAGAGAAACGTTTTTCTCAGTAGAAATGAAGCTAGTACAGAAAGTGAGAAGGTCCCAAGACGAGAGCGGGATGGAAGGCGGCTGCCCAGGGGCTCCAGCCACTGCCCCAGCGTGGGCGACTGCTCACCCACCGGCTCTCGCTCTGCCTTACAGCAGGGCCCTGACCTCATCAGTGCTCCTCAGGCACGTGTCCTAATGTGTGCTCGACTTAACAACCAAGGCAATCAAAATATTCTGATAAACATTTTGAAAGGCTTTAACTTCTATAAAGAAGTAAAAATTTGAGCTTTTTTCCGATTTCAAACCTTTTTCATCTATACAATCCTGAAGCTATTTCACATCATCTGAGCGGCTGAAATCTGCAACTGCGAGAAATAACTTAAAATACCAGATTTGGAATAAGAAACCTCTATCCAATAGATGGCGTTGCCCCCTAATAATCACTTATCTGGCAGTCACCAAATTTTTCTATGTCATTAATAATAATAAAACCTGCAAAGGACCCTGCCCTAATTATCCTGCACGCCTGTTCAGTCACACCCATCTCTGCTTTCCATGATCTCCGTGGAAGCATATTAAGAATGTAAGAAAACGAGCGCTGTGAATATTCACCAACACATCAAACTACGCAAGCAAACAATCTATTGATAGAAAACCGGACTTGGTTCGAGGTGAGACTGACGTGGAGCACGGTGCCCTTCGGAGAAAAGGCTGGCAAACATCAGCGATGCACAACCCCCTTCAAACAGCCAGCGGTCATTACACAGAATTCACTTTAAAAGAACCAAAGGAGAAGGCAAAGAAGAGAAACCCAGGGTATTTCAGCCGCCCGCCAAACCAAGGGCAAACCAAGCCAGCTGGGTGATTTTTGCCGGAGGTTTAGCCCCAACACACGTGCAGCTGTAAGCACCCTCGCTGTCCTGCCCACCAGCACCGCCGCGCTCCCGCCGAGCTGCGCTGGGTCGCAGGCTGCGGACGAGGAGTTACAGACCCAGCTGAGGCTGTGCCACAGCCAGCCACGCCAGAGCTCCCCGCTACCTAACAGCTCCTCTGCCCACCCAGCAGCCAGCTGGGCGGCTGAAGCATGCGTTAGACCAAGTTAAAAGCACAAGGATGACAGCACTGGTTAAATGCTGCTGCGAAATGGAAGGAGGGGGTTTGTCACCAACGCCCCTTGTGCGCTGAGAAGAGATGTAAGGCAGCGTATGCGTGTGCTCTTTCCCTCTCCCCCTCCAACAGCACCAGGAATTAGCTATTGCTTTGAGATGCCAAAGCTTCACAGACGTATTTGGACTTTGCGCTCTCTATTTTCAGTGTGGTGATGCCCACCAAAAGGAATTGTGAGCAGGGGGATGTTCAGCTGCGTCATCACACTGGCTGCTGAAGGCAGAAAAAAAGTCACACAACACGTGCAGGCCCCTTGCACAACCGAGGACACTTGTTTGGAAAGAGGGATGCGCACAGCTCTGCAGCATCGTGGTCATCTTGGCTAGGACTGCAGGACAGCAAAGATGCTCAGTGACATCGGATATATCAATACACAGCTGTTCTTGTGGACCCATTTTGTTGTTCAATTAATAAATCATGATCCAAATGACTTCAGATAAAACAAGACAGAGCATTCCATACTTCCTATCTGCCTGCATTATACAGCTATTTATAAAACAAATCCGGCCATCTTAGCTTCCATAGGACTGCTGTCTAAACAAAATATACCAGAACATACAACGTTGTCAGCTACCAGATTTGGGAAATAAACCCCAAAATTTCAGAACAGGAAGTGAAGCAGCCACATACACCTAAGCACACAGTTCTACCAACGGATCTAGTAGGAATGAATCTATGCTGCCTTCTCTATAGTGCAAATTTTCTAAGGACTAAAGATAACAGCTTTTAGAAACAACAAAAAAAAATTATATGTACACACACACACAAAGAATAAGGCGGATTAAAAATACAGATATTTTACCCAAGCTTTACATGAGGACTATTGAAATTCAATAAGAAATAATAGCTGACATGTAGTACGAGGAATAATAAAGAACATTACCAATGAACTTTTCTGAAAAGACAAGGCAAATACTTTGTCATTTAAACATTTGTTAATTCCAGGCACTCATTTCAACATTCCTTAAGTATATCCTCTTCTAGGTCACTGGTAACTGGTAAGAAAATATGTATCTTATTTAACATCAGAAAATTGTAAATACCTCAAATGTAAGCATCACGGCATTTTGCAGAAAGGAGTTTTAGGAAAAGAAAACCCAACCCCTCAGTGGACTTTCTCTGTAACTTCTACAGTAGGCAAGTATCCTGCTATAAACCCTAACTTCAAAAAAAATCAGATTTTTCATTTATTTCAGAGCAGGGGTATCACCTAACTTTGGGCTTTCGTTATTAACCCATCTGTGGCGCTCATTCAGTTGCAGTGAATGAAGACGGTAGGGCTCTATATACTTTGAGTCCTTCATTAAACTATTGATCCCCTCAGCATTATCCATAATGTTCCAGCAGCTTAGCATGTCAACTGATGCAGAGCTTGCTGCTCTCTCCTTTCAATAACTTCCACACTTTATGGCGAGGAAGTCACAATGATTTATTTACCTGACATTTCCCAGTCCGGATGTCGTAGAGGGCCACTGAACCATGGCGAGCTCCCACTGCTATTCTGTGACTCCGCTCGTAATAGCTGACCATGTAGAACCTGAATTGAACATTATAACAAGTAACAGGTGAGATCTGACCTGCCTGCATGATGTTCAAATTAATTTGCAATACCACTGGGTAATTAACATTAGTGCTAGAACGGAGATTTGATTCAAAAATCCATCAGCTGCCAGTTTTCATACTTGGCATTCAGCAAACAAAGCCAACTGATGTTTGCTGCAACACCGCAGAATCGGATCAGATTTATTTATTTTTATTATACAGCATTCAACACTTCCACTGTGTTTGGGAATAATCTGTGATAATCACCAGATTCCCTGAATGTCCACGTGCATATCTTCTTTATAGTGGAACACCACAATAATGCTGCAAGTCAAATGGTTAAACAAGATAATCTAACATCCTGAATGACTTCAGAGCACTTTTCCTTGAAAATGAAATGAGAAAGACTGAGAGAAAGTGTAGGGAAAAATATGCAAACTCATACATTTTTGATTGGCATTAAAAAAAAAAAAAAGCAGCAAATTAAAATTCATCAAATGTTCTCTAATCCAGTAACCTCCTTCAGGTGAAAAGGATCCGAGAAGCCTGGAATTGTCCTTAACGTCCAGCGTGGCTGTATGACATCGATTTGAATTCAAACAATTGCAAAATTCAAGGAATTTCTACACCCCGAAGCACAAGAGTGTCAAAATCCTTATTTCAAATTCAAACCTTTGGGAGGATCGCTGTGCCTTTCTTATAAAAGGGAGAGCAGACCTGTGAAAACTGCTGACCACACTTTCAATTACATTTTCATTTTACAGTTAAATTTTCCTGTAATAAAGTCTGCCTGAGATTTCCAGAATCTGTTTATAAAAATACGTTGCTGACAATATTTATGGCTTCAAACAACAAATCCTGCAGTGATCCATCTCCCTGTTCTTCAGGATTCCCAGAGTACCATAGCAACTGCTCTCACACAGGTGAGACACTTGTTTCTACAGTGCAGGATGGCAGTCAGGAAGAAAAACAGCACAAAACATGGTGTTACAGGGAAAAAAAAATAAAAAAAAAAGAAAAAGAAAAAGAAAGAAAATCAGTTGTTGCTGTGTGGGAGAAAGGGCAAGAGTAAGTAGCTCAGATGCACTTTTGCACCGTGCCCCTGCGCAGAGAAGCTGCGGCAGCAGAGCGACGTCGATGGCTTCAGGCAAGACCAACGGGAAGGTGCCGACCGTGAGAGACCTGACCGCTCTGCGGTAATCCCCACCCCAGAGGACACGAGAAAGACAAACCCCGCTTGGGCTACACCACTTATTTCATCTAACTCTTACCCTCCCTGGAAGGGCCAGGCAATGCTGGGTGTCAACGGTGAACGTCGAAGCCCCTGCCGAGAGCCTAGAGGCCAGCAGACGCGCTAGCCCGTGTGGCCGGCACACAGCCCCCCCTTCCCGCAGCGCACGGCGACGATGATGGGCAGCTTCTTAACGCTCCCTCTTCTTGGGACACGGAAATATTTCTGGGCCACAAACCATCTCTGCTAGCTTCTTTTGCAGGCAGCATCTACCTCATCAATCTGCTTTTCATGTTCCTTCGGTCAGTGGCACCAACACAGCTTACTTATTATTCAATAATAATAATAGTTTCTCATTTATTATTAAGATGACAAAAAGGAGCGCTTAGAAAAAAAATCAAAAGCTGTTGGCAAATAGCCTGGGAGCAGGAGAGGCAGGAGCCAGGCGTGAGCACAGCGATAATGCTGAGGGCAACCAGGTACAGACAGGAGGGTCTAGAGCCCCCCCCCTGCATGGTGAATGAGGCGTGAGGCCGTACCAAGGAGCGTTCACATTTGTCACTATTTCACGTCAAACTGCAAACACCCGCACAATTAAAGTGGTGCCGCAGGTGAACAGGGAGGGGGCTAAATTTTTAAGGCTATTTTATATACCCAGCAAACTCAGGATTTATCTATACACTTCGAAAAAAGCCTCACACACTGCTTGATCATTACAAGTAAAATGGATTACAACAGAAAGTTTCTATATGAGTTGTTTTATATCCCCATTAATTCTATTACACTACTGAGCGGGCACAGTCTGCTTGTCTCCTCCAACAGATTTAGAGAGAATATCACATACTATTATATGTAAGCAAACAGCATTTCTCTCCTTACTGCATTTAAATGCCCATTTAGACAGAGCGCCGAGTCAGTATTTTTCTTTGAAAAGCAGAATCCATCAGACCACATAACAACAGAGGGTTTGGGGGGAAAAAGGCTTCAAGGAAATAGATGCTTTTCAGTTCAATTTTCTAAAAAAAATTAAATAATTTACTCCTTAAATTGACATACGCTTGTCAGCTCTTTAGCTTAATTCTTTATCTTTTACTTAGCCTAGCGTTGCTACAACCACACACATTGAAATATTTTAAGCCCCTGCACCCCTTTCTAAACCTCCATATGGTAGAGTTCAGTCGAGAACAACGTGCCAGCATATATTTAGCCTATGCTACAAACTCATTTTTGCAAACCTGGCTGGCGCACCCACAGCCGCTGGCGGCATCGTAGCGGAGACCTGGCCCTGGGTGCTGCCCCGTTACTGCTCTGCAGAGAAACTTGGTGGCAGCAAGCTGCGTTAAGGACTTTGTAGGAAAACGATGCTACTTGTTCCTCCAAATAATAGTGAGCGCGCTGGGCAGTCGGGAACGGGGCTGCTCGGGCTGCCTGGGGTTTACGCTGGCACTGGAGAGCCAGCAGCAGCAGCACTGTGGTTCAGCGAAGGCTCACCAACTGCTCCAACACCTGAATTAGCGACTGCTGAAGTATCGAAGAGGTTACACAACATTTCTTTTTAAAATTAATCTTCTAAGTTGAAATGTTAAATGTTCATTAAAAGGAATTTGTTCATTAACATCACAGCTTCATTAAATCTTAATTTCAAACTTCAGTATCTTGCAACAGGCAGAGGGGTTCTGGATTAAAATTTTGATACTCTTTCATCCTATTTCGCATTTAGTTCTTTTTTTTTTTTTTTTCCTTCTACAGAATGATGTTTCAGGCTCACGTGAGCATTATCACAACAGCACCTCCAGCTGATGGACCCCAATTCCTTCAATTAAAGTCTCCAAAATCCTAGAAATCATCAGGGCATAAAAATTTGTTGTACAACCTCACTCTGTCTAATCCTCAAAATCTGCGCTCTTCTCGTAAGGCTATTCCCTAGTAAAAAGACATATTAAACCCACTTGTTATTTTAAACTTTATCTACCTTCCCGTATGAGACTGCCGTTACGCGGACCGCTTGAACTCGGCAGCCTGTACCGAATACAGGACCCGACCAAGCAGAGTCCATCAGGGACCACTCAGCTGCAACGCAGCTGCTGAATCTGGAAAACGCTTGAGTCAAACAGGATTCTGCAGCCTTCCATGTCACCCTTTGCAATTTTAAAGAAATTGAGAAAGATTTCATAGTCATTGCATTGTACTTCAGCACTTATTTTGATAAGAAATGGGTTAGTATAGCACATGCCACGAGGCAGTACAGTTCTCTATAAAGAATAACACTTAAGGGAAAGCCAAACAGACACCATAATCCTACGCTGTAAGATACGGTATCCAAACCCATCCGCAGCGATGGATCTACCTCAGCGCCACCCATCAGGACCGAGGCAGTCACGCTCACAGCAATTAGTGGCATGACTGCTACATTTGTACAACAGTGAAAAAAAGCTGAAAACCCGAGAGGAATGATAATCAGGTACTTTAACCGAGCACACTGCTGCTCCCAGCCCTGGATTTAATGTTCTGCTGAAATGGGAACATCGCTTCCAAGAGACCGCAGCGGCACAACAAACGTTTGCCATTAGAGCCCCGCGTAAGGCACTTGCACAACGTCCTCGGAGGGAGCGGAGCCTGCACTGCAAGCACCAAGGCACCCGAATGATCTGGCCACAACAGGGGCGTGCAAAGAACGCAGTACAGCAGAAAGGGCACTGGGACATTAAAAGAATTAACAATTGGATTATGTCAAAGTACTTCCACAGGGAATGTCTCCAGAGATTCAACCATTTGCTAAATTCTGACGAAAATTTCCATTGGGCTGAATGATCGCATTGGTGGGGTGCTGCATCATTTTTACAACGGCTATAACTATGTAGAATAGGAAATATTACTAGTACTTTAGCAAAACTTTAAGATAATGTATCGCTATAAAAATACACCAGAACTAGGGAGATTTTTGCGCTAATTCCCACTTACGCTTGCATTTATGTTTTAAGGTAAGCCTTTTAAAGCGTCAGGAAGAAGGAAGATTACCTCTATCAGTATCCTACCCGTCAACAGGGTAATTGTTCTTTTCTTGAAACTGTTCAATATTTTAATAGCTCATTAAATTAAAACGTAATGGTCGACAGATGATTATTATAATTTATTGGTTGTACCAGTTTAATAGTATAACTGGGACATATATTGTAGTCTAAAGATACTGTAAATGTTCCCATTTTATCAATCACATTTTATATTTGAAAGTACCATTTTAGGAGTGGATTAGAGCTAGCCCAAGACAAAAGACAACTGATGGTGCTCCACTCCCAGTGAAGGTTAGCAGAGGCCAGCATCTGAAGAGCCCCTCGTGCCTTTCGGCACCCTCCGAACTGCTGGGTCAATCGACAATGCGAGCACAGGACAGCCCCTGTGCTTCTCTTTCCCTCTCATTTTGTGCAAACTCATCCTTGTGATTTTACCGAGCTGCCCGGCACCACAGAGTCTGAAGCACTGCCCAAGCCATTTCCACATGCTGCGAAGTGCAGGGCAGCTCTAAGTCACCAGCAGTGCTCCCTATGCTTTGTGAGGTTTAACTTCAATTGAATCTCCTGCATCCAGTGTGAGCATCCAAAAAGGTTTCTAAAATCCAGGGAGAGGGCAGCCCCCTACCACAAGGGCGAGGGCGCTACTCGCTGCCTACAACAAAAGCTTTTGTGTGCAGCCCCATCCCTCGGAGGATGCCTGGGAGACAGTGACAGGGCAGCAAAAGCAAGGCTCTATTCCACAAAGGCATTTGGTGCTTTCTTATCTCCATTTCACTGACCTTTCCTACGGGATGACACTGCTATGCACCTGTGCAAACAGCTCAGAAGGACTCGGAAGGGCCCGCTCAGGAGATGGTCTCCTCCGATAACTATGCCCTACTGCCGGCTACTAGGCGGATTACAGCAGTTAGCGATCGCCACAAAGGAAATCATATTTATTTCCAAAATTCTGCATTAGAAGATGTTCCGGAGGACAAAATGGAGTTAGGCTTAAGCTTCCTATGAAGGAAAAGTATTTGTTATTTGGCTGAACTCCTGGTACCAGAGCATGCTTTGCTGAGGCACTGTGCTCCTGACAACAGACCTTGAAACACAAGTGGAGGGCTCCAGCTTTGACAAGCCCTGGGTCCTCAGTGCACTGGGAAACCTCCTTTTGGCACGCAGCTTACACTGGCTGCTTGTGGCTTAGTCTGGATGCACTAAGGGACAGCAGCTGGCTGCAAGGCCCCCCGCTGCAAGCCACCCCACGGGGTGTCTCTCCCCAAACCACACCTTTGTTTTCTGCTCTCACTGTTTTCTATTTTCCCCCTGTTGCTTTGATGGTGACAATTAATTCACCCAGGCAGATTGTGCATATTGGAATCTAACTTGTTACTCAAGTACATTATTCTCATTTTTGTAACAACACAGACTAAATCCTTTGTAGGAAGCTGCTCAGCTTGTGTGGCTGTTCCAATGGCATAGCTATGATGTATGGAGCAGTAGCAGGACAGAGTTTTTCACAAGATCACACAACATTTTCCTCTTTTTGGACTTTTTAAAATATCCAGCTTCAAGGAGTTGTTAATGCTTTTCTTTGCTGATATGCATTTCTGTCAGATGTGGCAGAGAACTAAAAGCCTACAAAAGCTTATAGGTGAGCTAAAAACACTCTTTGCATTTGTTATTTTAAAGTGCAAGCATCACGTGTAAGATTGTTTCATTCTTAAATAAGACATGCATCCTGCTGGTGACCCTGCAATTTATTTCACAGTATTCTCGGAGGAAGAGCTCACCTGCAGATGGCTGGAAAGCATTCCTGAAGACCCTTTTTCTTAACTAAAGATCCTTCAAGGCAATACATGATGATGTCCATAACCTTGGAAACAGAAGTTAGAATCATTTGATGTATTTTGATGGTATTTTATGTTTCATAATAAAAATTCTAATAGGCAAAAATAGAGACTTTTTGTGCCTCACTGCATCTTTGATACCTAACTTTAAAATCCAGTTGGGGTGAAGCAAACCAGAACTGTCCTGCACATGGTAAGAGTTGACAACAGCAATGGTACTGGCAACTGGAACCGTGCAGAGTACCCACGAACAGATATAAACCAACAAACTGCCCATAAACATGAGCTATTGGAGCTCTGTAAGTACCTCTGGTGTGAAAAAGGCCTCTGGGCATCAGTATCAAAGTTACAAACCTGTTACGACTTCTGTACCTTTCTTCAACAATACTCATAAGCACCAAGGAACGCAACAGATAAAATCATCCAGCGCGTTCAAGTACCAGGGCAATGAGCACAAGCTCTCTTGTTTGGGTTGTTTTCCCCAGCAATGCAATTTAATGCAATTTAAATTCAATTTAAGCTTTTAAAGTTCAAAGAAATGAGCTGAACGGTGTAAAACAAATCCTCTTCACACACAAAAAGGGTTTACGGTCCACCCAAAGAAAATCTACAATTTGTCTCCAGGCTGATACATTATCTACTGTTGCACCCAACCCACAAGCAGATCCGGCGGCACAGCCTTACCTCCACCAGAAGGTCCACGACATCGGTAGGCATCTTCTCAATCAGTATCTCGATGACTCTCAAGATCTCTCCTTTAGCCCGAGCGAGGGTGGTGGTGTGAATGTTCTGCTGCGACTGCGTGTTTGCTGCCAGGGCCGTGTGCCTGTGCACCTACCAAAGAGCACCGTTACGGTAAGGAAGCCTGCGCCGTGCAGAATGCTTGGCTTTAGTTTGACACCCGTGGATTATTTCTCCCTCCCCTGTTACTCATCATCAGTAGAGCCACCAGTGGTTATCCTTGAAGAAGTTTTTAAACAAGCACTTATCTCCTTTAAGTCAATCTTAAGCCCGTAAAACTAAAGGCCAAGATAAGGAAATGCTTGGGTCCTCACGACATCGTTTCCATGCACTTGAACATCTTTTTTTAGGTATTAGGTGGCTGCTTTGTAACGGGGTTCTTTTTGGCTGGCCACTGACCATCTCCCACCCTGTTGCTTTAGCTCAGCCAAAGCTCCAGGCTGTTCTGGGTTACCGTGCCCAGCCAACACGACCCCCACAGCAGTGTCCCCCCCTCCTCACCCCACAAACCCCACGGCTAAGTCTCCACTCAGTTTGAGTTCATACTTAACGGGGTCACGTGTGCGCTGCTTAAAGGAGGCAGGGCTTTACAAACGGCTATTGGGAGTTTATATAACCAGAATACAACAACGACAGAACTCATCGCACTCAGGTAAATATTGCTCCTGGTGCAAATTACGGGCGATTTCGACGTCTGCCGGCACAAATGTATTACACTTGCTGGTTCCCTTTTTGGGGAGGAAAGGGGAGATTTGACTCTCTATTGCTGTTCATAGGCCTGGAGCCTGGAAGCTCGGAGGAGAAGCTGCTGCCGAGTGGCCCTGCTCACCTCCTTGGCGATGGTGGTGATGAAGGCGGGTGGTCTGGCGGTGGCGATGAGGGAGAGAGCGTGCCGCGCCGAGCGGGCAGAGTCGGCCGCCGGGCTCAGGGGCAGCCCCATTGTGATGCTAAACGGGCACCAGACAAAGAGGGGAGAAAGAAAAGGAGCATTAGAAATATAGAGTGAAAAGATTAGAAACAGCTTATAATGTCAGTTCAAGGTCAACGGGAGCACTCAAACAGTTAGAATATAATGGACTTCCAACAATGAGCTGTGATTAGGAGTCAGGGTGTTCTATCATCAAATACAAAATCGAATAATTAACCATGAAGATTGAAAACAGTATGTGCATCTGTCCAAAGCGTTAAAAAGGCCTTGTTAACAAATTATCTGTATGTGCTGAATACATATCACCCAACTGAGGACAACGCAAACACAGAACGTCTTCCCAAGAATTTATGGTTTATTCTTTTACGGTATTTTAAACACAGGCTGAAAAATACCCCGCTCGTAGTCCTTCCCCTTAATTCCGCTAAGCACTGCTTATAGGGGAGGAAAGCAAGAAGCTTCCTGAAGAACTAAACCCACCAAATCTATTCGGTTTGATTTTCTTCACTGCACGACTCAGTTACAGCAGCATGATGAGATGACAGACAGCCCCGTAGCTTATGCTTCCTAACGGCTGAAATTATTCAAAAGCTCTTCAGAATTTCTAACACTGAGGTTTTAACAGCAATTCCTTGAATAACGGGAAGGGATCGAGCGGCACCTACATTTTCTGTACACAATGGTTACCATTTGCTATAACAACATAAACACAAGAAACAGTAAGGAAGCACCCAGTAACCGCACCGAGCAAAAATACAATCGGGTACTTGGTAACTGGGAGCATCTGTACCTGACAAAGACACCACATAGACTAACTTTTGTCTGAAAACTTCCTTTCTTAAAATCATACTGGTTTACCTGTCACTGTTGTATACATCACAGCAGATGTTATTTATAACGGGTTAAAAATACCCGTTTTGTTAGGTTAGTTGTACATTATCCAGCAATTCTACAAATCCTTCCTGCACCCCCTCCCACGGCCACCCAAAGCGTCCAGCCCGTGGGCCCAGGACACAGGTACCTCTCCAAGCTAACAACTTTGTGCCTTCAATAAATTCAGCTCACACATACCGGTACATCCGATGTGCATCTGAACGTGAGAGTAGAGAATTCAAGAGCGCTGCCAGGCCCTCGGAGCCGAGGGATACAGGCCTGGGAAGAGCAGCACGGTGGCAAGGCCGTGTCCGAGCGCTGGCTTGGACGCGCCGCAGGCACACGGGTCTCCCCGGGAGGGGACATTTCACCGAGGGGAACTACAGTGGGGCAGGGGGAGGAAATGGTGGGGAAAGAGCTATGGGGAGATCGCGGTGAACGTGCTTTGATATGGAACTCGGCTTTTACAGGAGGGGAGGCACACGTGGGAACCAGCGGGTGTTGGGATTAACCTGATGTGCTCAACCTGCCCCGCAAAGGAGACGTTCTCCAACATGACTCTTGCAGCGTAGAAAGAGAGACCACAAACCAGTGTGCCAGCTCTACAATATTGTAAAGCGGTCCTGTAACACATACTCTGATCATCCTGCTGCCACGACCACACTTATACCGAGCAGGAGCCCTAGAAGTGTTCCGTTCTGTTTTTTTAAATAAAGACAAAACAAAAGAAAGGCAAGTTTCTTTTGCTCAGCCCTGGCATCAGTGCACCGTTTGAGCACGTGGCAATTCCGCGTGGATTTTACTACGCCATGGAAAGCTGCGTTTGGGAATGCACTGAAAGCCCTCCTTCAGCGATCCTTTCTCTTTGCTATTTCACTTAGAGATGAAGTGACGCACAACAAAAGCATTAACCCGTAAACAACATCTATCGGTTTACTCTTTTCCTGTGGAAAGGGATTACTTTTCTGCAGACAAGATGGGCAGCAGCTGCTGTTCCTGAGGCTCGGGGAGGGAGCAGATCCTTCCCCGCTGCACGGGAAGGTTGTGCTCCCGGACACGTGGAAGCGAACAGCCCTAACCGGCCAACACACAGAGGCGTCGAGTTTTACAGCCGTTCCAACATCTCAGCTGGTGATACTGCAAGTACACGTGAATGCTGAATGTTAATAGAAGTGAAGCTTTTTGCTAAAGCAACTATGTCATTCAAGCACACGGTAACAAAACAAGATAGTTTTATTACATGAAAAAAGATAGCATCTGCACCTTTCTTTGCTATCAACGTGATTTCAGATGCTTTAATACTTTGACAGATGTGCGTGAGATAAAAATACCTTCAATACAATGGGTACTAGTCCGGTGAAATAATCTTATCTAGAATCTGCAGTTCCAGAGGAACACCACGTGTTTCTAAACGCCGCGGCCGGTCAGCTACGGCCCGTTGCAGCGCACAGCGCTGCCAGTCGAGCCGCAGGGAGGTGAAGCTGCGCTGCACCGCCAGCACCCACAACCCAGCCTCATCCCGCAGCCTGCACGCACCCGCGCCGGCCCACCGCTGCCGGAGGATTACTCGTTTGAGTAAGAGCTGCCACTGCCAGCTCTCCTGCTGCATTCACCTGAGCTGTGACGCTACTGGCACGGCTGAACGGGAGCGCGCTGCTCCACACCCCGGCTTGCAGCACCGGAGCTCGGGCGCCGCTGCTCGGAGGTTCGGCTGCGCCTGCTTCACTCGGCGCACCTGAGGGGCCGAGGGCCAACAGATCTCTCCCTTCACTCCTCCGGACCCACTGGGCTGGCAGGCTTAGCCCTCACGTGCACCTCAGGGCATCCTCGAGACCTCCGAACCAGAAAGCTGCCAGCCACAGGCAATAGCAGAGTCACGGAGAACAGTGGAATCACTCCACGCTTCTAGCCCTTCAGCATCTCTATGCGCTTTCAAACCGGTAAAAACCGTTTTACCAGGGTCAACAATGTTCATCCTGCTCTGGAAACAAGAGTCAGACACAACTTGCTCTGAAAATAAATGAGGGAAAGAAGAAACTGAAACAATGCCAAAGACAGGGAAATCACAGCACACGTCTTGTACTCCGGGCACCCCAAACCACACCGCGCGGCGTTTCCATCGTGCTGTGCCACACAGCCCCGGTGAGGTCCAAACCCCCTAACTCCAAATGGCAAGCAAAAGCATCAGTTACCTCAAACTCCAAAATTATTTGAATTAATCTACCTATTCACCTTGTGACATTAACATTTGAGAGCTTCTCTTCTTTCAGGCTAAACCAGAAAAAAATTATTTATCTTCAACAGAAGTTATTCTGATGTTTCCTATGGCAAACTCTATAATGACATTCTCTGGAACTGAGGTAGAAGGAAATCTACGTTTTCAGAGCCAGGATGGAGAGCACGAGAGGTGGTGGTTTCCCCCCCCCCAACACTTCAACATGAGACCACACGTGCAAACGCAAGTAAGAGAAAATAAGCGTGGCACGGTGCTTCCTGGGGCACACTGAGAATCTCCCGTCAGCCACTATTTGAAGGGGTTCCTCCTCCCCTGTACCAAGAAATTCAGTAGAAGAGCAGAGTAAGAGAAGTTACAAAGCCAACTAGCTTATTGCAAAGCCTATTTCAGGTTTTGTAGAGGATTTAGGTAGCACGTGGTAACTGAACAGTTACACTACTTCATTGAGAGATAGGTGTGTGTGTGTGTGTGTCTATAGAGGACAACACATTCTCTTAATTTCTTTAAGTGTCTTTAAAAATATTTCTATATGCAATATCTGATTGAGTATTGTGAAAGCTTACAAATTGAATCCTTTGCAACAAAGAACTTCGGGATGGTTAAAGCATTCTCTGCCAAATTAACCATTTTTCCATTCAACAACAAGATGAGGTATGGATCAGTCACTGTTCTACAGACCTGAATTCACATAAATACAACCCAAAGTTTACTATGATTTTCTTCCCCATTCCTCACCTCCACTGTATGCATTAAAACTACCAAATTTGAAAACCAATAAAGTTTCTGCAACAATAAAGATGTCCTCCTTGGCCTTTTACTTGTAAAACCATATTTGCATATAACTTTAAAAATCCCGTAGAGATGTTACAGACACAAGTGACGAACTGGGAAGGAGGTGGTATCGAAGTCAGGCTTTCAGGGGGGCTCATTATCTCCCAAAAGCAATAAATCCCCCAGCGCTTCAGTCCTTTTTTTCTCTAAAAAGGCTTCATGTTTCTGCCAGCAGTATTTTTCCTTACGGGGTGCTTGGTAAAGCGTGCGTGTTCCTGAAAAGCAACAGGCTTTTTGTTAATTCATTAGCACGGCTCAGCAGTGGTAGTATGTGGGCAGAGATTAACCCCCCCACACACACCGCCCCCCGGGCCGGGCCAGCTGCTCTGCACAGCCCCTTTCAGAGCAAAGCCCTGCGCGATGGGACAGGCACACCGAACCCCAGAACAAAACCAAAGCAGATGCTAAAGTAACGTACGGAGGGAAATGCTGGCTTTCACACCCAGACCTCGATTTGTACGGACCAGTTTTAGGACTTCTGTACGTGCAGCAAGAGCCGGCAGCACGTGTTGTGCCTCTTGCCCTCATCCTGCCCTCTGACTTCTCGCTGCACTGTAAGCTGACATTTGAAGAATCGTTTCTGTACACGTAACACAAAGTGGATGCAGCTCGTCCTGTAACGGTGTCTTTAACACCAGAGACAATATTCTACCTGCAAACAGCAGTAAAAAGCTTGGATTTGTTCTGGTTTTATTTGTGCTTTTCATTTATGCCTTTTAGCTCATTTCCAGAAGGCTGATTCTAAGTGGCCAGTATCCTGCATCACCAGGGAATGATGCCCTCTCCTTTCCCAAATCCATCACCAACCTCTCCCACACCAGTGATCTGAACCCCTTCAGTTTTTTGGAAACCAATACGCTATTTGAATAATGCTTCCAATGAAATACAGACTTTTAAACCAGGTAACTTGTTTACAGGTCTAGCACAAGCTATTACAACTTCAGAGTCATGTTTATGTACTTCACCACTTACAAAAAGTAAGGAAGGTAGATTTAAAAAGCTGTTTCTTAAGTGGCAAACAAGCAGCTACCCACGAAGAGCTGAAGGTAAATAGAAGAGATTTTAACGGCAATGAATAGAAAATGCAGCGATTGGATCTCTACATTTCACAACTTCCACAAAGCCAGATAAAAAACTTCACGGGATGAAGAATGTGAAATTTCAGTATGTAAGTTAACGACTGTGATTAGGATCTCTTTGCTAACTGGACTCAAAGCAGGAACCTGGCCCAGCCAGTCACAGGGAGATGCAAGAGGGAACTCACGAAGGATGTGATTCCACAGGGACCTTTTGAAGGGTGCAGAGATGGGGCCACCTCACCTTTCGAGAAAGCCGCTACTCTGCACAATGGACATTCAGCCCCTTTTCTCTGCTCTGGTTGGCGACTTTGCTTTGATGCTCTGAGGTGAGCAGAAGAGGAGGGGGGGAGGGGAGGAAAGGTGGCTCATTTCACAGAAACCTTTACATCAATAAGCTTCAAACCCACCCTTGTTTATACAGGCAGCCTTGCAGTGATGGCTGAACGAACGGGAGGAACCGAAGCCCCTCTGTGGCATAAAGCCAGCAAGCACAGTACTCCTCCTGCTCAGCTCCCGGAGGGGCTGTGGGTGCCGCCAGACCCCTGCCCATCGCGTGATACAGCTGCAGGTCACTCCAGCCTCCTGGAATCCAGGGTCTAAACCAGAACTGACATGGACACACAGCCCTGCTGTTTCCAGGTTTAAATCATTTCTGTATGGCAGCATGTCACATCACCTTTAGGACCAAGTACCCAGCTCACATTTCTCCTTTAAACCCCTCAACTTCAGCAACTGTTTAGGCTGTGTTCTAAAAACGTTACTCTGTATTGGAAGACTAGGGATGTCCCCACTATATATCCTACAGCTCCACAG
Organism: Microhierax caerulescens; assembly: GCA_035590215.1. Lineage (NCBI taxonomy): Eukaryota > Metazoa > Chordata > Aves > Falconiformes > Falconidae > Microhierax > Microhierax caerulescens. The sequence continues at coordinate 826,293 of JAVJGJ010000054.1, forward strand.
ATACAATTTGTAAGAACATAAAAGTACAGGAAAGTTTTCCTACAGCCTAATCATTTTAGTGCATGCATATATGTAAAATCATATGGGTCAATGAGAACGCAACTTGCCAGTTGTAGCATATTATATCATAATCTATATCAAATTGTAGCTTGTAATTCAAAGAGCAAAAATAATGTACAGCAATGATCCATACCGTCATCCATGCCAAGAAATCAAACCCTAATAAATGCCAGAAAAATACTCTTAATCCTCACAACTGAGCAGTTTCACTCGTCATGGCTAGTACAGTATAACCTTCAGGGACTAGCATCAACTGGGAGAGTGGAGGAGTTATAAATACCAGAGTTTTGGATAACAGCTCAGATATTTAATTCTGAGGGGAAAAAAGAAAAACACTGCTTTTTTTTTGTGCCAATAAACGTGATTTAAAAAAAAAAAAAAAAAAAAAGCAGAAGCTTTGACATAAAAGCTCTTTCATAAAACATTCTTAACATCAGAGAGAGAAGCCAGGCAGCTGTGCGCTGTTATTGTGTACACGGTAAATCAGGCACAAAAAGGGGCAGCTCAGCAGGGCACCGGGAGGGTAAGATGCACACTTAACCCCCTGCACACATTGTTGCTCTATTTCTTTCCATCTTCGTCCGCCTGCAGTCGGTACTGTATCTGTCATGAATGTAACAGGCCATTTTCAATCTAAATCTTGTTATGGATTAATAAGCAAACACTTTCTCGCTTATTATGCAATTTATCATGATGAAAATTGCATTGGGCTCCTCAAGGCTACATGCTGATACATTCATTTATTCAGTGCTCTGTGGATAGAGAGCCATACTAATCTTTATGACAGCTAAGGATGTAATCGCAAGATGAAAACGACTTTCTGAAGAACCGTGCTCACCTGCCTTCTGTAAGTCTGTATTTACATACAATAGGGCTTAGGAGATTCTCTGGCAAGGTAACACGTTTTGGTTTCTTTTGCCACAAGCAACAACTGGAGTTCAGACAAATAACAACGTTAATCCAGTTTGTACATATTTCTCCATTAACACACACCCCCCCCAACACAGCAATCACGCATCCTTTTCAAACCTCGAGGAAATTAAAACTGATACATAAAATGGGTAATACCTGCTTTAGTATCACATATAAGAAAGTCAGAAACCTTAACACCTCCACAGATGGATGATAAAACGCATACATCGTACTAAGACAACCCTGGTCAGTTCCTTACTGCACACAGCATTTAAAATGCGTGTGTTAATAAGCAAATATTTGTAAATACATTTGTAAAATAAAAATAATTGATAATAGAGCAGTTTTCAGAACTGTAAGATTTGAAACCAAATGCAAAGGTTAAATGCTACAAGCATGTAAAAGTGCTCACGGCATTAAATGCCATTGCTACCAGCAAAACAAATCCTTGACTATAATAGAAAAGTAACTAAAAATATACATACATTATTTAAAAACCTCACTGTTTTCTAATTAGAAGGGTATTTGACAGTTTCATGCAGCGAGATATAAAAGAACAGTATTTACTGTGATTTAGCAAACAATAGCCTTAGAACAGAATGGAAAACCGGCTAATTGTTCAAGGATTAATATTTTAAATACCTAAAATGGTATTATTGCTGCAATGCTGCAAACGAGAACATCTGTAAGCTAAGCAAAGCCCCTCCTTCTGCTGCGCTCGGTGTTTTACACGCAGACGAATATTCACCTGACCACTGAAGGCCTAATGCAGTTTTAAAAGAGTTTTCAGGTCCCGCGGACATCTCCTGCTCTAACGCAACGCCCTCCTCTCCCACACTTCAGGCTACACCCAGAAAGCACGACAGATGTTAGCAATGCCACCAAGGAAAATATTACTTGCTGATAAAATGAGCCTCTGCGTTTTATGAAAAGAAATACAGTAAAATTAATTCCCAAAGAATCAATTATGATGACCTTGGCAATTTCAGACATTGTTTCAGACCTCCCCCAACTCCCCCACCCCAAGCAAAAACCTTGCAAAGGAAGTCACAGACCAGCCAGCCCTCTTCCTTTTGGAAAGAAATTGTTTCGCTATTAATGAATTCTTTATCAATTACCCAGTGGTTTACAGATTAACTCTTAAGGAACATCACTAATTAAAATATTACGTAGAAAGCACTACATAAATTAAAAACTAAGCACAAAACATGTTTAAAAAAGCTAGGGCATATTCACACAACACTTGGGATGCCAGGCCGAGAAAGCACTGGGACTGCGCGTGGTGCGGGTGAGGAACGCGCTGCAGGACTGAACGCCAGCGGCACGATCCACCCTGTCGCTCGTGTTTGCATGGAAACGCGCTGCATCAGCACAGATGCAGAATGCAGGACTGAGAAGCTCTAACAGCCTATGCATTTAAGAACATAAACTTGCTTCACAACAAAAACGTGATGAGGTCTCATTAGAAAAACCATCAATATTTTCTATATTTGATGTGATGAAAATTATTATTAAATTTAACTATTGTTATTAACCGTCATATTCCAAGTGGATGTCTGCAGAACTTTAATACTACAGTATTAATCCATACTGACAACAAAATAAATGTGAAATTTGTATTTGCTCAAGGCAATCCTCCACCTAGAGCAGGAGCTACCTGTTTTGTATGACCAAACGGGGCACTAATTTGTTCCTATGCAAGAGCCATGTACCTAGGAATGAAATTTTTGTCTCAGCAGCACTAACGTATGTCCACTTATATTTTTCAAGGTTTTCCATTAAAAGCAGAAAGCTTGAAATAGCTTTCAAAGCCAATTACATAAAGCATAGTATCATTGTTTTATTTCATATAAACAGCCTACTATGGTTGCTTCTTACAGTGATTTTTCATTTGTTCTTTATTTATACACAGAAATCAGAGCCTCTCCTCTTGCATGTTTAAGTGGTTTGCTTTTTTATGAAAACTAAATACAGAAAAATTTGTTCAGATGGATTTAAACTAAATTTCAGACAGGATGATCAATTTCACAACAAACATTAATAAAAATAAGGACTATATTGCAAAACTCTTTCCTGTGCAAATAGGCCTGTTATCATTAATCAGATTAATGGTGTGAGTAAAGACTGTTCACGTGAGAATCGGGGCCGCCGTTGAAATTTATTACATTTAGCCCTCAGATCAAAAAAATCACAGATACTCAACAAAAAGGCCACTCATGCCCTGCAAAGTTGCAGACATTGAATAAATCCCAAGCGCTAATATTCAAGAATCCCATTATCTCAACAGCAAACACATTTAAAAAAAGGCAAGACGCTACCTTTATTACACAAGTCATCTTAATGACTTCACTTACCCATTTAGCCATAATTATTTGATGGCGTGATTGATAGTACGTGGCCTGATCAAGTGCAACAGCTTGCGTCCATACCCGTGTACACATAACTAGCAGTTGTACAGTTACAGTAATTTTGAAGTGGAACAAATAGGTACTTGGAGTTCCATGCACAAAAAACTCTGCCAAAACCCAGCATTACCTTTTTGCTGTGCATTTTATGTCAAAGCACCACCCTCCCTCATGAAATTTGCCCCCCACCCCAATTCCAAATACCTAATTGAAAGAAAATTTTATTTCAAGGAGGTTAGAACAGAAGTACAAGACAGCATACCATATAAAACTTGAGAGACTTTAGTGTTGTTCTCTGATCCTAGAGACAGGCTGTGGTCTATTGAGTTTATGATTTCTTAGCAATCCCTGAATCTACAGGTTACCTTGACGCTATTAATAGCGATGCTCCGATAAAATTTCCAAAACAATTCACATCCTGATGGGACGGCTTGTAAAACCACGGGAGGAAAAAATATCCACATATTCAGACACACCAGTGAAAAATACCAAATACCTTCTGAAAATACCATTTTTTACCATTAAGAAAGGGTAAAAAAAATACGTTCAAGGGACAGACATATTTTGGATACAAAAATTGTTTAACGCTCTTCTTTTCTCAAAATCACTAGCAATATGACCAGAAGATTAACGCTGTGTAGCCCCAAGCAACACCTACCAAGTGTTTGGTGTCTCCCACTTTCAGAGGGGGTGACCCACAGCGCCAGGAGAAGCCAGCACCGCCGTGCTCCATCTCTCCCGCCGCAGCGAAACCCTTTTCTCCCTTCCGCGGTCGCCCACAGGAGCTGCCTGAGATGCAAACTGAGCCAGGCTAAAGCCAGCTTGAAATCGTAGTTTACATGGTACCGGTTCAGAAACTAAACTTGAAACAAGAATTTATTCCTTGTCCCACCTCCTTGCTCAGGACCACAGCCACGGGGATTTGAAGCAACTGCTGCAAACCTGAGATCCACAGGTCGGAACCGACACAAGAAAGTGTTTGTAAGTCACTGAAAGCAATACCTACTTAGCAAGCTGTTTCTCCGCATCCGCGCAGAGCTCCAGAAGGCCCATCAGCACGGCGGAGACATCCATGTAGGGCTCCCACACGGTAAAGCCGCGGCCGATGAGGTCGATGGCGGTTCTGCGGATGGTGCTGTGCGCGGGCAGCTTGGGGCTGGGCGGCTGCAGCAGCAGAAACGTCAGCGCCTTGCCTGTCGTGCAGAACGGGAGAGGATGGGACAGTGAAAAGAGTTGCAGAATGGATTTGGCCTTGTTTGCAAATACTCACTGATAAGAAACACATACGAAAACCTGCTCAAAAGTTACAGTATTTTGGCTTTATGCCACCAACGGCCAGTTTGTTACTGGAACGAATTGGTCTGCGTGGTACAGTGATCTGAACCAAACAGTCCCATGCCAATATTGCCAGCGGCGAGTCTTTAACACAGTGTTTTCACTACAAAAGAAACAGAACTAAATGTATTTTTGTAAAAATGTAAGTTCTCTAACGTGCCTAAATATTTCTGCCTGAAAATTCTGCAAAAAGTGAGAACAAACCAAACCATCAAAATCAAAAGGAAATTATTAAATAAAATTCCTCCCTTAAGTAGACACTTGCTAAGAAAACCCTGAAAACCTGTAGTAATATTAACATATGTAATAAAAGTTTTCAGAAAAAAAGGTAGATCATTTTGAAATGGTGTCTAAGAAAAACAAGCTTAAAAGATTAATCATGGGAAAACATCAGCTGAAATAAACCATGTTGAGATTACACACTTTTTCATCAGGATCTCAGCTACAGCCAGCAGCAGTCCGTGCTAGACGTGCTTAAGTGAGTGAGAAACAGCAAAAGTCAGTCAGCAAAGTTGCCAAAACAACTAAAACAACTCCTCGTTTCCAAAGCGCCACACGCCTGCAGGCGCAGGGCTCGGAAGAGGTGGCAGTCAGCTCTGGTCTTTAATTACAAAGTCCTGCGCTACGCTACGATGACATCACCTCAGTAACTGACAGAGGTGCCATGTAACCCAAGTGAACTGTCTATCCGGGGACTCGTGGTGACTAACGCTGCAGGAGCGATGCTGTGTGCCCCCTCCCCGAGCCCAGGGCGAGCACGGACCCCAGCAGCGTGGCCGCTTGCCCACGGGAGAGCAGCCACCCCGGCGCTTCGGCAGGCAGCTCCGGCCCGCCACGCGGAAAAAGAATCACACATGGACAAGCTGATAACCTGGGACCAGGAGCTCCGGGGATTTGCCCACTTGTCCTGCTCTTGGCCCAGTACAAGCTTAGAGGGGGAACGGCAGAGCAGAGCGCACTGGTGACAGCCCAGCAAAGCTCCTCGGCCCATCATCGAGATGCTCGGACGTGTCGGCTCCCGGGTGCGGGCGATTTAGGAACCAGGTGCCCCATCTTACAGCAAGGGCTTCTCTTCCTTGCAAGATGTACATCCTGCTGGCACCTCCTCCGCCACGTCAGATGCATAGGGATTAGGAACGCTGGATTTGGGAAAGGGAATTTCGTAAGGCCTCCATATCACTCCATCCTGGGATACGCGATGGGATGTTTGTGACCACTTCTGCTCCCAGACCCCAGCAGCTCCAGAACCGTGCCTGGGTCTTCGGCTACGGAAACACTCCATAGCACTGAACTGCACCCCCCTCCGCACCTGAGCAGAACCCCCCCGAGTGGGGCCCACAAATAAATGTTGAGAAAGTTGCCTGAAAGTTCACAAGATGTATCATTTTCACCACTGCAGTGTCTCACCTCACTAAACAAGCATTAGACATATATATATATAAAAAACCATTAAAACTGAGAATTGGCTCTCAAATGGGAAAGCGTGCTTTAGCCCATTTCTTTACAGGCCCACCGCCAGTCTTCTCACACATGTCCTACACGTGGCGATTTAATTACTGCCGTGGCCGACGCGGTGCTCCCAGGCGCTGGGGCAGCACCGTGCTTTGCGCTGGCGCCGACGCCGAGCGCTGGCGGGCAGAAGGGGCAGCGGGCAGAAGGGGCAGCTCTCCGGAAAGGCCGGGCAGCGGCCGGTACCAGGGCAGGCTCCGCAGAGCTGTGCTCGCTCTGCCACCTCTGAGTCGGTTCTTAAAGAACAGCCCCGGCGGAGTTTCAGCGGGAACTGCTGGACACGTCTCCCACCTCTGCGGGACTCGCTGTTTGGTGGTTAAGGTCCGTTAGAGATGCAAGCTCAGACATTTATCTCTTGCAGGTGAAGGAACTGAATTTGGGGTCATTTGTGTTGTGTTTGAGTGTCCTGGCCATTCAGACATTTGTGTTAGAGACTGCCATCAGCACTGTCCCCTCAGGTCACCTCTTTGTAAATCGCTGCCAGCTGATCCCCCTCCCTACTGAAAGTGGCAGCAGAACCTAGAATAACAAGACAAATGAATTCCCCAAATCAGAGAGCAGAATATTCAAACAAACATTGTATTTTTCCCCAAGGGTTTGTTATAATATTAGATCTGTAATTCCCCCCTCCAAGAGATTACACAACACCCCCTTACGATGGCTGCAGAGGACCACAGGCAGCAAAGGGAGCTGGTGGGGGCTGGGGGTGCCCTGGAAGGTACCCGCTGCATCCCCTCCCTTCCCAGGGCTGCAGGCCCAACTGCTGCCCAACCTCAGTAACTCTCTCCCTCCTCCCCACAACACTTTTTTTTTTTTTTTTTCTTTTAGCGAGAAATATAGCTTAAAGGAGTAGTGGGGAAAGAGAGAAATGATGTCCCCAAAAATGTCAACATACCTGAATTCTAATCCAGGTTCCACTTATTGAGGAAATGTGACTAATAATTTCATTTAATAGACTATTTTTGAATAAAAATAATTATATAAATGGGTAGGAGGGCAAAACCAAGCAACACTTCAAGATAATTTACCATTATCTCATTCCAACCTCTTAATAATGTTCACTTAGCTTGCAATTGTGATAATTATTGATTTTAAGAGGTTTTTCTTTAGTCTTCAGAACTGTCCTCTACAAGTTGCTCATTTTGTTTATTTAATAAGCCAGCCACCTGTCATTTTAAGCATTCAGAAAAGCCAACGACTGACAGGTTTTTCTAGTCCATTCACGCTAACCTCTTATACATGTGTAACAAAACCTGAAAGTTTCTTCTTGAAGTGGACAGCAGGCCACGAAGCTCTAGTTTGTGTGAATTTTATTGTCTCAAATATTAAGAACCTAATTAAAAAGTGACTACTCAAACATTACTGCAATGAAACATGCCTACCTATTTCATAGGAATCCTCCTAGCACTGCTCCTGCTGAAACCCACTTTGTGCGAACTGAGCTAAGGAAGAAGATGAACTAAACAAAAGTAATTCTGCTGCCCGTTTCTCAGCATGGACATCTTTGTTTAAGCTTTGACTTGGCTTAAATGAACGAATTAATATTGACAAAAACATCAACTAAGCTAATGAGTTGTTAGTTAAGGCAATAAACATGTCACATTAGAGTCAGTGCAGTAAAGAGGTAATTAGCCCTGGAAAAGCTCTGCTGATTGGGGCTGCGGAGACCCTCTGCTCTTAACCTTTGAGTCCATTATGCGGAGCAGGACCAGGAGCAGCCACGCTAACGCGTCCCGGACCCGCAGCCTTGCCTGCGCTGCCAGGGCAGGTCCCTGTCATGCCCGGTGCTGATTCAGCATCTTTTAGTGAACCTACACACCCGCGCTGCCAACAAACGGGCAACGGAGGTATTTCGGTAGAAGCCTGGGCCCACACGGTGACGTGGCAGAACAGATCCTACCAGAGCAGAACGCAGATGTGACTCTGCTCGAGCGTGCTCTCGAGCGTGCTCCTCCTGCTTTCGGAAGGGCTCGGCTCTTCAACGTCTACCGAAATTACCGTAAGCAGGGGGTGCCGTCTTTCTTGCTGGAAATCTAAATAGTATTATCCTCTTTAAACAAAAAAGTTTTAAAAATCTGCCTTAGAAAAACACTAAGCTTTAACGATTTACTGTTATAAAACGTCATTAAGAAACAAACCAACAAAAGCTCCTCTCGCTGAAGGCCGGGGCGTGACTTGCTAGACAGAATTACTTCAGGCAGTAACTTAGCAGAAACATAGCTTAGGAAATGCCATTCCTATATAAATGTGTATTGAAGTAATTTTGTTCCAAATGTTTCATTCTGCATTGGTACACCTATGCTACAAGCATATGGAAATGAATAATAAAAAAAAAAAAAAGCAGCAGAGGAGGTAACCCAGAGTGCAGACTTTGTCCCTGGACCGAGCTGACCCCCATGTCAGTACCAGAACCAGACTGAATTTTTCTCAGCCAGTGGAGAAGGATAAAATTTTAGACACAAATATTGAAGTACTTTCAACGTTTAGGATAGAGATAGCAAATCTGCCAGTTCCCTGAAACGATTTCTGGATATCCCCACAAGAAACACCCTACGTGACAGCACACAGACACCTGTACAAAAAGCTGCATCCAGCAGACTGAGGCGGAGGCACAAGTCTGCCTGCTATTTCATGGGTTTACTTGAACACTAAAATAAAGGTTTGAGTCATTGCTCCTTTTGTCATTTTTATTAATGAAAATGTGACATGAATACTAAAACTTGTAAGTTATTTTCAATGCACATAGCCCCTCGGATTTCTGAAATGTCTTTCCTTGCTGAATCTCAAGAGCTTTAACCATATTACATCAGTCAGCATTGTTATCCCCATTTTGCCGATAGATTTAAAAAAATTAAATAATTTGCTCAGGAAAATCAATAGCACAGGCATGAACGAGACACTGATAACACTGATGCCCATTCTCATAATTTGCCACGAGATCAAGTATCCAACTAAATAAAAATGATGGACTCCAGGCATATGATTTAACTTGCTTTGCATCTTTTTTCCAATTTTATGGAAAAAAGAAAGAAGTAAAGAATCATAGCCATTTTTTTTTTTTTTCTCCATCTACCTTCTCTCCCCATATCTGTGGGTAGAATGTTTTTCTGCAAGAATATAAACCAAATTGTGACCCTTTCTGGATGATTTTTTTGCTGATTTGACATCTACCTGTAAGAAACGTCCACAGAAAGACAGAAATAAAAATTGGATAGCTGGGTTAAAAATCCGTATCCCTTAATCCCTTCCTACTTCGAGTGCAGTGAATTTTTATTACGTATCTTCTCTCATCTTTCAAGACAGGTATAAACACCAGAGAATGATTAACTAGTCATGTTATTTGAAGATTTTTTTCTGAAGTTTCAATGACGAAAAGGTATTTTTTTTTCCTCCTACCATACTGTCAAACTTCCTAATTTTTACAGAATCCATTTTCAGCATTTTTTCTGGCCTTTAATGTACTTTTGGCCCTCAGGTTTTTTTTCAAGGGAATGTGGGCTAGGAGAGACTTCCTTTTTGTTGTTGACTTCAAGTCATTTAAGTACCATTCTTGCAACAGGTGCACTGCCTGCAACTTCTAAGACAATTTCAGAATTCACATGGATAAGTAGGTTTTTTGTTTCTTTTCAAAAGTATGGTCTTAAGAGTATATTAAGAAGCTAAGTAGTTATTGTGCATGACGGTAACGAGACTGCATTATATACAAAGTAAAAAGGATTTAGAACTAAATTTGAACTGCTCCAGCATAAAAGGAGAAAAGCAAGGAGGCTACAAGGAGGACCGCTCCCCAGCTGGTCCACGTGGGACGAGGGACAGCACCACAGCCCTGCCGAGTCCCCGCGGCAGGCGAGCTGCGGCGTCACCGCGCGCTGCGGGACCAGCCGACAGGTGCCGGGGCACGACTGGGCTTCGCGGAGCCTGGGCCGCGGTGCAGCCATTTTGTCCTGCGGGGCAGACAGACAGCTGCCAGGTTTCCATCTCACGCAAGGGCCGCCGGCTTGCGTCGCCGGGCGGTCACTTTGTGCCGTTTCACTTGCTGTGCAACGATACAAAATTAATTCCCAACACTCCCGACGCGCTAAGATTTTCCAGGGGCGGCGCAGGCTGCTCCTACCTGCCAGCGGCCAGGAACAATAGGACATTGAGTGTGCAGCAATCGATAGCTCCCAGCCGCTCCTCCCGGCCGCTGCGAAGGAGAGAAACAATTCCCACTCGCGGGCTCGCTGCGCCGCACGCAGCCGCTGTAGTGTTGGCTTTGCTCTTCCCGGGGCTGAGCGACAGCCCCTTCTATCGCACATACTCAAGAAGGAAGGATGGTTTTGAAAAATATCTAGAGAAAGGTAGTCCCTGCTTATTTTATCAGTAAATTTAAATTGTCACCCGAGGCTCCCGTTACCTAAAAAAAGAGCAAAAGTTGTGAGAGCCAACCGAACGTTTGAAACAACATGAACGACTAAGTCCTTTTTTGCGTTTCTATTGAAAAGGTGAACGTTTGCAATGTACAAATGCTACAAGATGGGCATGTGGAGCACAGCAGAGGCGACGATGCCGCTCTCGGGCTCGCTCCGCCATCCCGCCGCTGCACAAGGAAGCAAAGTTTGTCCTGGGATTTGTAACAACCTCTCAGGGGTTTGAAAAGTTAAGTGTTTCCTAACTGAGTGTGGTTCTGCAGCACATAGATGCTAAAGCACTCGGTGCTTTGTTGGGCAGCTAAGATGTTGTTTATTAACAATAAAAGAAAAAAAAAGGGATTTTTGCCTCATATCTGATCAGAAAGGAAGCGTCCTCATCCACTGTGAAGACCTTAACACCGCCAGAAATGTTATTTAATCCTAAGGGGAATGTTTTTCCCATGTAAATCATCTATGTAAATTCTGTAAATTTAGCAGAAGTTTAAAAGGTCAGAACCGCCAACCCAAGACGCAGTAAATTCCCAGCATTTCTATTAAAGAATGTAATATATATTGCTTTTTACATTACGTGAACAGAGAGCAAAGAATAATCCTAAGTGGGGCCAGACAAACACTGCCCCTAAGCTGCTTTAAAATTCAGTAAGATTTTGCATAATTCATTAGGAAGGGAGACAAAGGAAAAAAAGAAGAAAATGTTTATAATAGCTGGTTTCCCAGTCTTTTCTGTCTAACTCTGGTCTAGTTAAACTGACCTAACAATGCCATTTTTCTTCCTCTTAAAATCTGCAGTGGGGGAATCAAATGTGAAAGCAAGATCAATTCTGTTCCAAGACAGTAAATGAGTTTTAGATCAGACTTGTTTCAATTTATGGAGAGAACCCAACTATGCTGCCTTAAATGCACTCTTCCCCTAAATATGAAATTCTATTACAGTACTATAGAAAGAGTAAACTATCATCATTTTAATCCAAAATTTGTTTATAACCCAGCAGGAAGGAGAAAGCCAGTATGACTTGGGTCATAACTGTGCATTAAACTTTGTATTTTCATTCCTGTTAATTGCATAATTCTATTAAACCATGTTATTTATTTTAATCTAAATTACATAATGTTTTCTAAATAAAGCTATTTCCATTAAAATGATCATCGTTTCATAGGAAGTAGCTTTTTTCCATAACAGCACTGACCAAACCCTGTTAATCTCAGAAGTTTTCTCCTGTTACACGTAATTCTAACGAGCGTTCTTAAGCAGTTTGGACAAGCTGTGACCCCACGACAGCAGAAGATGCACAATATCAATGAAGTAAGTCAACGCAGCGACTTGCAGGAGGCAGGGGTCACAGTTTAACCTTCTCCGTAGCACTGCTGTCCAATACATAAGCGTACCCATACCAACAGCGATGTGTGTTTTATTCTTGACTGCAGCAAAGCCACATGAGCAATGCAAAATCGCGGGGCAGTCCGGCTAGTTCAAGTTGTTCTTTCTCCCCAGGCTGTCACCCCAGCGGTGCCCGTCCCCTCAATTTCGGCAGCACACCTATAGCTGATGTCATCGACATTAGGCTCTTCACAGGGCAACCCTGTAATTGATTCAGCCAGGTTTATCTTTGGAGAAAATAAAACCTGAGTGACCAGGCATTACTGGAGCAAGGGGTTACGTTTGCGTGTACTTGAGTGGTTTTGAAGATGAAATCAAAGCTCTCCAAAGGCCAGGGCGCAGGGTAAAGATGGCTCCTTTTCTTTTTGGCTACCGCTACACATTTTGAATTACAACCCATCCAAGCTATAGCTTGAAACAGAGACTCTGACACCACCATCTCTTATGCTAAATTGGTAACTACAGCAACAGAAAGATAACCACACGAGCAGCGATTAGTTTTCCAACACATAGATCTCCAAACCAACTTACTACAGCGTCAGCCCACTGCCAGCGCTGATGGATTGCTTCCCTGGCAGCAGCTAGCTGTGTTAGACAGTTTGAAATTGTACTCCAGACAATGTGCCATCGTCTTCACGCTGCGGGGGACACAAGGACTGGCTGAAGGACTGACTGAAGGAGCCGGGTCTCCTCCCTGGAGCAGAGAAGGCTGAGTGGGACCTCACCACAGTGTTCCAGTACTTAAAGGGCAGCTACAAAGAGGATGGAAGCTGTCTCTTCACAAAGAGCCACACCAATAAGACAAGGGGCGACGGGTACAAGCTGCACCATGAAAGATTTCATATTGACATAAAGAGGGTTTTGTACAATGAGAACAATCATTTACTGGAACAGCCTCCCCAGGGACATGGTGGAGTCCCCATTGCTGGAGGTTTTCAAGACTTGATTGGACACAGTGCTAGATAATCTCAGCTCCCTTTCCCACAAAAGGCTGGAAGAGATGATCTTCCGTGGTCCCTTCCAACCTGGGCTGTTCTGTGATTCTGTAAGTTTTATTGCTGTTCTCCACAGCAATTTATTCCAGGCAGTTGCAGACCATCATGCCAGAGACAATCTCCAATCTGATACTCAAGTCATACATGTTTGAGTTGACTATGTGATCCTATGCTATGACATTTC